>JAPKLW010000265.1:197440-284442 GCA_026898455.1 Plectranthus barbatus | reverse complement strand
ATTTCATTATTTATATTAAAGGGTAATTATGTACGAGGGAAGAAAGATAAGTTTGATGACCAAGTGTCCAAGTATCATATACTAAAGGGTAATTATGTATATCTATCCCAAACTATGATAATTTATGGAAATCTATCCCATACTTTTAAATTTATGGAATTCTATCATACACTATTTTTATTAATGAAATCTCATCCTAATATTTGACTTCATCAATTTTATGCCACATCATTTATAAAATGCCATGTTGGAAGTCCACATCAGCCTTTGAGTTGACATGGATATATGATGTGGCAAATATTTATTTTTTATTTTCTAAATATTTTTATTAGAAAAGCTATACAATTTATTTTTTACGTTAATTTTAAATTTTATGTAAATCTTTTAATTCTTTTTGGATTTTTAAGACGACACCTTGCATTCTTAAATTTAAATACATCTATCAAATTTAATATTCAATAGTTAATACTAATTTCTTATTATCGAATAATTAATATCAAATAAAATTTCATTTAGCTAAATAATGATCATTAATTAAAATTAAAATATTAATATTAAAGTTATTCTTTTAAAAAAATATGTTTAGGACTTTTAATTTCCTATACTTATTTGTAGATAAAGCTTATTTCATAAACTTATACTAATGGCTTGCACAGGACAGCTATAAATGAAAGTGGTAGTAGTGTGCGGCGACACCAACAAAACAAAAAAATTGTTGTTATAAAAAACTACAAATTAATTTGATGTAATGTTGAATAAAAGTATGCATAAATTTTGTAGATAGAGACATAAAAATAATGAGAAAAATGCTGGAAGGCACGGCGAAGATAAAGGAACAGATATGGCAGTGGAGATGTAAATTAAATAATGAGAACTTAATATTAGTTATTGAATAATAAATTTGATAATTAAAATTCAAAAGTGGATTGTGCCCATCAATTATATTTTGAATTCTAAAAATTTTTAAATATAATAGAATTAATGATTAACTTCAATTATAAAATTAACTTACAAAATTTTAAATTTTATAACTTTTTCTAATAGAATATGTAGAAAATAAAAAAAAAATAAAAAAAATCGCGACATCAAAGGTTGATGTGGACTGCCAACATGATAATATATAAACAATGTGGCATTACATTGATGATGTCAAATGGATTGGGATGAAATTCCATAAATAAATATAATGTAGGATAAAATTACATAAACTTAGTAGTATGTGATAGAATTCTATGAATTACCATAATTTGAGATAGATATACATAATTGCCCTATACTAATATAAATTTGATTCGAATATATTGTAAAGTGGATTTGATTTTCTTCACATGTGTAAAAGGTATTGAAACAACACCACACACCTTAATTTAGAGCAAAAAAGTATAAGACCCATTTATCCGGCTTACAACTAATCCATTAAAATTCGTGTTTGAAAAATATATTTGAGAAATTATTATAACATAGCCTACGGAGGAGTAAATATGTTCTTTTTTGTTGATGAGAGATTTAAAAAGTTTGAATCACTTATGAAGTTGTGAATATTTGTTTACATTTAAACATATTAGTTTGATTTCCAACAAAATTTGTGTGGAAAAAGAAAATAAGAGAATGGGTTAAAAGGAAACAGAGTTTTTGAATAGGAATATGCTACTATGTTCCACCAGGAAGTGGTGATTTATACTATATCAGAATGTTGATAAATATTGTTCATGGTGCTGAATGCCACGAGGATATGATGTTTATAGATGGAGTTCAATATGAGTCATATTAAGATGCATGTTTTGCTTTATGTTTGTTGGAATGTTCATTAATGGAATAACTGAAGAAAGTTATTGGGGGACTTCAGAGTCTATTAGACGATTATTTTGCATTCTACTCACTACAAAGTCGATGAGCAAACTCGAAGTTGTATGAGAGATGTGTTGGACTTATCTTTGGGATGATATACTTTATAAAAGGCACAAAGATTCTGCAAATCCAGGTATATAACTCTTTTTTTTTCACACACACACACACACACTATAAAGTATCTTACGTTGGTTGAACATGAGAAAATATTGCAAAAGACCGGAAAAAATCTTGAAGATTTCAGTGAGATTCCCTATACAAGTTCACAATATTTCTTTGGAAGTGGGAATCGATTAATAACGGATGAAATGAACTATAATCGTGAAGAATTAGCATCTAAACATACATACTGCTTGGAAAAGCTACCAGATGAATAACGTCATGTGTACGATGTAATTATGGAAAAAGCTAAATTTGATGGTTCAGCTGTATTCGTTGTCTGTGGTTATGGTGGTACCGGTAAACCTTTTCTTTGGAAGACCTTATCTGCTGCAATAAAATGTAAATGCTACATAGTCCTAAATGTTGCTTCAAGCGAAATAGCATCGTTGTTGTTGCCTGGTGGAAGAACTGCTCACTCAAAAATTTCCATTCCACTGACTCTTTATGAGAATTTAACTTGCAACATAAAACAAGGAACTCCATTAATTGAATTGATTATAAATTGCAAGCTTATTATTTGGGATGATGCTCCTATGATGCACAAGTATTGTCTTGAAGCTCTTGGTCGAACCATGAAGGATCTGATGCGGTTTAAGAATAGTTCATCATGCAAGCTACCATTTGGTGGAAAAATAATGATCTTTAGTGGTGATTTTAGACAAATATTGTCTGTTATACCGAAGGGAAAAAGATAAGACATTGTCAATGCCACTATCAATTCATCATATTTATGGAAAGATGTGATAGTTTTAAGGTTGACGAAATATATGCGACTCCAAAATATAAGCTATGAAGTTGAAGCCTCTGAATTAAAAACATTCTCAAAGTGGGTTGCATCAATTGGAGATGGTGATAATGATGGATAAGAAAATGTCCAAATACTTATGATATTTACCTTAACTTTTCTGGAGACCCTGTAGAGGCAATTGTCAAAAGCACGTATCCTAATGTATTATCTGGCAATAATGATCTATCATATTTGCAAGATAGAGCAATTTTGGCTCCAACAATGGATATTATTGATTCGATGAATCAATACATGATGGATTGTAATACCTCTGACAGTAGGGTTTATTTAAGTTCAGGCAGTATATGTAAATCTAATGGACTGATGAATGTGTTGATTGATTTGCACACACTTGGATATTTGAATGGCTTGAAATGTACGAAATTGTCAAATCATAAGATGACGCTTAAAGTGGGTACTCCCATTATGCTACTGAGAAATATAGATCATTCTGTTAGATTGTGCAACGAAACCCATCTAATTATCACTAGGCTTGACAATCATGTTATTGAAGCTAAGATACTAACTGAAAATACTTCACGTGGAATTGTTTTTATTCCGAGAATGACCCGCACACCTTCTGATATACATTTGTCATTCAAGTTTCAGAGAAGACAGTTCCCTTTTATTGTTTATATGTCATGACTATTAACAAGAGTCAAGGACAATTCTTATCATGTGTTGGCATTTTATTGAAGAAACTTGTCTTTACTTATGGTCAATTATATATTACTGTTTCCAGAATTACAACTAGAAGTAGCCTCAAGATATTAGCAAGTGATGATGATATTCTTAGAATTTCATGTACTGCTAATGTTGTATATTAGGAAGTATTTCAGAATGTAAAAAATATATTATATATTTGTGCACATATGTTATCTTACACACACACACACACACACACATATATATATATATATATATATATATATATATAGAGTAGTGTTCATTTCTGAACTAAGTGTTTGTGAATGAACAATGACCTATAATCTAACCATTAATTTTTTGAATCTGATGGTTATAATAATGACATGTGGCAGTCATTAAATTTATTTATTTATTTGAAAGGGCATTTTAGGTAGTAAAGATTATTATATTTTATAGTAGATTTGATAATTATGGTAGTTACCTAATTTTTTGGGATTTAATTTATTTAGCTTCTTTTAGGGTTCAATTAATTTGTTAATTCACCCTCTCCGTCACGATCGTCCACCCTCTCCCTCATGATCGTCCACCCTGCAGTCTGCGCCGCCGGAACAGAAGGCCGAAAACATCACGCAAGGGATAAAGAAGATGGGGGAGGTGGGGCCACTGCTTCAATCGGCCCTCACCGACTGCATGGATCAGTACAACTCTCTCGACGATTTGATTGAGGACGCGACGCTTGCTGTTCAATCGAAGAACTATGAAGATGCTCAGAAATTCATCATGGCTTCACTGACGGGCCTCGACGTGTGTGATTCCGGGCTCAGAGCCAGCGAGTTCGAGGAAAAAGCAGAAGACAAAACTGGGTCTGATTTTCAGATGGCTACTGGTCTGTATAATTACAACCATCTCCACAGGAAACTGCTGTTTGCTGCCCTCAACATTCTTTCAGATTTTATTTTTTTTCTGTCATATGCGATTATCATTTTTATTTTATGTGAGTGTCATTATTTATGAATAAATGTATCATTCTTCGAATCCGGCTGACACTTGGTGGATCGCCTTCACGTCTAGATTTTATTTTATTTTCTGTCATATGCGATTGTCATTTTTATTTTATGTGAGTGTCATTATTTATGAATAAATGTATCATTTTTCGAATCCGGCTGACACTTGGTGGATCGCCTTCACGTCTAGATTTTATTATTTTTGTGTCATATGCGATTGTCATTTTTATTTTGTGTGAGTGTCATTATTTATGAATAAATGTATCATTCTTCGAATCCCTGTTTAACGAATAATTAAAATTGTTTATACATTTAATGATAATATATTACTGGAAGTTGAGAGAATAACCTTATAATGACACACAAATTTATAAACAATGACACACAAAGCAATAAACAATGATAACGATTAACTTAAGATTATGGAATAAATCGTGGTGCATTTTCTCTTTCCAATTTATTTGATAATAATGGAAAAAATCATTAATGACAACCAACAAACATGCTAAATATTATTCGATTAAATTTGTCTAGATCGTGGGTTGATCCTAATTGGTAACTGTCCCCATAAATTTCGACTTTCAGTTTTTAATTGTGCTGGTTTTTTTTTTTTTTTTTCCGTTTATGCCCTTTAAATGACAAAAACTAGCCTATTTAATGATAGACGGAAAGATTTAATCTGGAACGTTGATTTACAAAATGGATGGTTAGATTTTGTTCTCTGTTCATTCACATATACCTGTTCAGCCTAGATCACTCCCCTATATATATATATATATAATATATATATATATATATATTAATTTTACATGTCTTATACAAATATAAGTGAACACTAATTAACAAATAAATTAATTAATTGTCTCGCGCATCGGCGTGGGTGCCATACTAGTAAAATATTAATTTCACTACACTCACAAATATTGGTAACTGTGTCAGAGCGAGTAGCATTTATGATATTATAGTCTTTTAGCACAAAGTTAAATCTTCCCACTTATTTATTCACCAAATTTAACGGGAACGGTTAGCCAAAATTGTAATTTCCTTATTTTTAATCTACAACCAAATTAATGTTACCAAACGCATTTACTCTCCACTACTATTGCTCTCGTTCATGGACAGGAAAGTCGCCGGTCACGGGAAAATATCCAATAAAATTGAGGATATTCGGTAAAATAAACTTCAAAAAGTTGCATATACTTCTTAGAATTATTGCAACCAAGCGTAGCTCTTTTCTTTCGACAAAGTCGTCCGACTGAACCAGAGGTCGAACAACTGTAACAACGAAGATTTCAGGTCATGAAACTTTTTTCATTTTGTTATTTTTATAGATTTTGTTCTTGTTTTATTTATTTATCCATCATTTTTTATTGGGGTAGATATTCTTTTGAGCCGCAAGGGTTAGAGTTCGCTGAATTCGATCCGGTGTAGTGAATATGATGAGAAAAATGGAATTTTCATACTTTTTTTTAGATCTTTTAGAAAATTAGTGGCATTTTTTATTTTTGGGTAAATTTTCAAATACGTATATTGATTTTAGTATAATGCAATTATTACTTTTGAACAATGCAAGTTTTAGTGTGAAAAAATGCATGTATATAATTTATCCATTTCCTTTTTTTTTTTTTTTTGGTGCAGGGATTTCTTCCAGCCGCATGGATAGGATTTCTCCAATATTTAGCAAGTGCAGTGAACAACGACGATGATTGGAAGATTTTTTCATACCCTTGTTTTGATCCATTTTTTAAAATATATTGGCATTATTTTAACATATTTTGGTTAAATTTGCAAATATGAGATTCAACTTTTCATGATTTATTTAAATAGATGCAATTTTCTTTTTTGAAATATTTTCGATACATTTTTTCTCTTTTTGCTGCCATATTATTTGATTGTTTTATTTTGATGCAAGTATATATTGAGATTGTACTATAATGCAAATATTTTGCTTAAACAATGAAATATATGTAGTTGTCGAATGGGTAATTATGCATATATTTGTGGAATGATGCAACTCTCGAATGGGTAATTATGCATATATTTGTTTCATGTACTTTTTACATTATTTTGCTGCTATATTTTTTTATTGTATTATTTTTTCTTTTTGCTGACATATTATTTGATTGGTGTTATTTTGATGCAAGTATATCTTGAGATTTTACTACAGTGCAAATACTTTGCTTGTGCAATGGAATATATGCAGTTGTTGTCCTACTATAATGCAAATAAAGATGTAACTTTCGAATTGTTAATTATGCAAATAAAGGTTGTTGCAGGAGGTTGGTGGTTGCGCCCTTTTCGGAGATTGTTCTGCTAAGGTTCCTCAACAGTCCTCCGATTCAAGCGCGGCCTGATCCTTATCCCCAATGACTTTCGTCGAGTAGGTTGTGGATGGTGGTTCCATGGATAAGACCTTGCATGTGGGTCGTGATCCAGTTGAAGTCACCTTCTGGAGGCCGTGTGGTTCTTTGAGCACGTCCTCCTCTATTTTGGGATTAAGCGTGGTCCAAGTCGTCTGTTCATGGTTATGAGGCTTTTCGAATGCGCTTTCTTTGGCCATTGTCGTTCTTGCTGGGCCTGCTCCGTTTCAGCCTATATGAATGTGCTCCAAGTAGAACGTTTTTTATCATGATAAATAAGAATAAATCTCAACCTTTCGAATTATTGATCCAATGCTCAAGACATAAGAAATATTGTATGCAATATTATACATGAAAATTTACATTGAAGTGTAATGTTATAATACTTTTCCTCTCCTTCAAAATCATCCTAAATCTTAAAATGATCATAACTCATTCGATTTAAGTTATTTTTCATGTATAATACATCAAATTAAAGCTAATTTAATTATCTTGTAAACGAAATCCATATTGCATATGTTTCGATTGAAAGAAATATAAAAATAAAAATTAGTGATTATATACATAGTTCTCATAAGAGTACACGAATTATCATATAATGAATGAGACTACACAATATAGCATACAATTATACTATATAATGCAGAATAAAATAGATAAAATGTAATATATATTTTTTTGTGTCAGATTAGCAAAAAATTACAATTCATTATCCTTGCATACTCTAAAAAATACTATAGTTGCTATACAAGTTGATCCTACATTACTTGATATAATGCATGTTTGTTAGGTATATAATAAACGCTAGGTGTTAGAAACTAAGTTTCAGTTTACTCCCTAATTTGATAATTTGATGTGTCAAAACTTACTTTAGTGTTAAGTTTCTACTGTTTCTAAATGTAATCCTTGTATAGGATTAATCGAGTTATAATAGTCTAGAAACTTGATGATGAAGATCGAATGAGCGATCAACAACTTAGTTTCTGATGATGGAATTTAAGAAGACAGAACTCGAGATGTCAAGAACCAAGTTTCTGAACTTAAAGAGAAGAAGCAAAGAAACTTGAAGTTTTGAAGACAAAGGTTCCGTGTTTAAAACTTAGTAAGGCAAGAAACTCAGTTTTTCCTAAAGAAAGATGGAAACTTCAACTGACTCAAGAAATGTCAGTTTTCAGTTTCAATATTCAAGTAGCACGTGAAACATAAGGAGACAACAAGGAATCCAAAGTCAGAATCAAGAAATCTCAAAGTATTGTCAAAAGTCAGTACAAGGAAACTCAAACTTAGATTCCTCGAACTGAAACTTACTCTGACAAGAGCAGGTAGAAAGTACACTGCAGAAGGTGAAAAACAGACTGCAGAGCAGAGCAGGAAGAATGGGTATGATTGGACAACACAATCTTTGTCTCTAATGGCTGCAAGTCTGAGTCTAATAGACGGAATTTCAAAATGTCGATCGAGAGCCTATAAATAGCTCGACACTTCGATAGAATCATCATCGAAAATCTTACACAAAATTGAGTTGTTACTCTGCCAAACTTTCTACTCAAAGATCTTTGATATTCCGTGTTATCTGAACATGAGACTCAAGTTTCTAACTTAAGTTATTCTCTCCGTGTATCCGTCTAAGTGCACGAGGCTGAATATCTAAGCTGAAGTTATTTCTTGGTGTATATTACTTTTCAAGTAATATTCATAGCAGTCAGTTTCCTACTCTTGGAATCTGATTATCATGGGCATAACAAACAAACCTAAGTTCTAGGAAAAACAAGAAAACATCCAATCCAT
This sequence comes from Plectranthus barbatus, assembly GCA_026898455.1. Taxonomy (NCBI): domain Eukaryota; kingdom Viridiplantae; phylum Streptophyta; class Magnoliopsida; order Lamiales; family Lamiaceae; genus Plectranthus; species Plectranthus barbatus. The sequence continues at coordinate 275,845 of JAPKLW010000265.1, read as the reverse complement.
CCACAGAATGCTATCACCCAAGATAGAGATATACAGGCTCAACTAGAGCCTTTCACTGCAACTTAAAGTGGTACACAATCTGCATATATTTCCGTACCTTCATTTAGGTTTAGGATCTCATCAAGCCATAGAGATATAGATTCTTTTAATGTCAGATAAAAGAATCGATCTCAACTTAGGTCCTTATCAATATGTGCCCCACACCAGCATACCAAGCCATCCAAGATAAGATCTTTATTATCGCGTATGTTGCACCCTACACCGACAGTTTATCCTGGAACTGTCTCAACTGTGATAATTATTTATATCTCGCTAGGTCAAATGATCCATACAATCTTCCATGATCTACTTCACACCGTATGATCTCCCTATCGACGAGATAAGAGGATAATTGCGTTTGCAACACATGTTTGTTAATTAAGACAAGAGATAAACATGCAACATTTATGACTCCCAGTATATTAACCAATCGACCTTGTTCATAATATACCAATCACAATGCTTCCAGTTTATAAATCCATCAATCTCCCACTTATACTCAAAGCATTATACACGTGCTTTCCAGAGTATAACGCGTCGTCTAAACTAATCTAGCTATTAAATCTATCATTCTTCATGGATGGCTTTGCCCTCAACCCAATGTGACGTACATGCATCTCGTAGACCATCTGAGGCAGAGCTTTTGTGAATGGATCTGCTAGATTATCTTTTGTATCAATCTTCTCTACTAGCACATCACCCTTTGCTACGATTTCTCATATAATATTGTACTTTCTCTCAATGTATTTTATTGCTCTGTGAGTTCGTGGTTCCTTTGAATTAGCCACATCTCCCAAATTATCACAATATACCGTGATGGTCTTGGGCAGCTTAGGAATCACGTCCAACTCCAGAAGGAATGTACCGTGATGGTTCCTTTGTTGCTCTAGAAGGAATATACCGTGATGGTTCCTTTGTTGCTCTGTGAGTTCGTGGTTCCTTTGAAACCATAATGCTTCTTTCGAAGCTTCAGAAGCTGCCACATATTATGCTTTCATGGTGGAGTCAGCAATGCACTCCTCCATGATATGGCCCCACCTTCCAATGTAAACACATAGCCAGAGGTGAACTTCATTTCGTATCGGTCTGCCTGGAAATCTAAAATCCGAATCAGTGTGAGGAGTTGTGCCCTGTAGGTTATACGGATTTGGATTTCCAGGCAGACTGAGACGAAATGAAGTTCACCTCTGGCTATGTGTTTACATTGGGAGGTGGGGCCATATCATGGAGGAGTGCAAAGCAGAAGTGCATTGCTGACTCCACCATGAAAGCATAATATGTGGCAGCTTCTGAAGCTTCGAAAGAAGCATTTTGGTTTCAAAGGAACAACGAACTCACAGAGTAACAAAGGAACCATCACGATATATTCCTTCTGGAGCAACAAAGGAACCATCACGGTACATTCCTTCTGGAGTTGGACGTGATTCCTAAGCTGCCCAAGACCATCACGGTATATTGTGATAATTCGGGAGATGTGGCTAATTCAAAGGAACTACGAACTCACAGAGCAACAAAACACATTGAGAGAAAGTACCATATTATATGAGAAATCGTAGCAAGGGGTGATGTGCTAGTAGAGAAGATTGATACAAAAGATAATCTAGTAGATCCATTCACAAAAGCTCTGCCTCAGATGGTCTACGAGATGCATGTACGTAACCTTGGGTTGAGGGCAAAGCCAGCCACGAAGAATGATAGATGTAATAGTTAGATTAGTTTAGACGTGTTATACTCTGGAAAGAACGTATATAATGCTTTTAGTATAAGTGGGAGATTGATGAATTTATAAACTGAAAGCATTATGATTGGTATATTATGAACGAGGTCGATTGGTTAATATACTGGGAATCATAAATGTTGTATGTTCATCTCCTGTCTGAATTAACAAACATGTGTCACAAACGCAATTATCCTCTTATCTTGTCGATAGGGAGATCCTACGATGTGTAGTAGATCACGGAAGATCGTATGGATCGTTTGACCTAGCGAGATATAAATAGTTATCACAGCTGAGACAGTTCCAAGATAAACTGTCGGTGTAGGCTGCAGCAAATGCGGTAATAAACATCTTATCTTGGATGTCTTGGTATGCTGGTGTGGGGCACACATTGATAAGGACCTAAGTTGAGATCGATTCTTTTATATGACATTAAAAGAATATATATCTCTTTGGCTTGATGAGATCCTGAACCTAATTGAAGGTACAAAAATATATGCAGATTGTGTACCACTTTAAGTTGCAGTGAAAGGCTCTAGTTGAGCCTGTATATCTGTATCTTGGGTGATAGCATTATGTGTATGACTGTCTGGTACTGGAACTAGGTAACCACATCCAATATAGGATGGTGACATTCCCTGAGCAGCTCAAAAGGTTCGTTATGCTAAAGTCCTGCAGGCTGATTAAGTTCAAGCATAAGTGAAAAAGGTTTGAGTGGATTGACTCAAGAATATAAGACGTTAATTAATTAAATAGCTTGTCAGAGCTTAAATTAATTAACGAATGTCTGTAACCTTAATGTGGGGATAAACCGAGCCCATGCAACCCGTACCTCAAAATGTGGTAGCAAATAGGTAGGACAGTATTGATTCTCTGGTGGAATGAATCAATATTAATTAATTAATTATATTCTGGGTTGAATATGAGAATTAATTAATTGATAGGCCTTATTTGCTATTTGCATTCTAGTCCCTGGTCTGGCCCATGAAAACTCAGGCCCAATAGAAGTCTAGAATTTTCCTATAAATAGGCATCAGTTTCTCAGATCACAACACACCACAAGATCATATATTGCAGCACAGCAAACCAGTATTTTGGGAGCTGTGGTGATCGACTAGATCTGAGAAACGAGGAGAAAATTCTGCTTCTCAATCGGGAAAAGAATCCGAAGGGAATCTTCACCAGATATTCGGATTGGAGTTGGGATACAGATCAAAATATCAGACAGGAGGATCGTCTTCTTTCTTCTCTCCCTCTTTGTTTTTGAAAATTATATATTAATTTTTCTTAGATTTAATTCCTCAATCTGTTAGGAATAAATCTTGGTGCGTGGGAAAAAGGATCGAGGATCAAATCTCTACTCACTCGTTCTTCAGGTTTCTACAATCCAGGTATTCCGCATACACCCCCTTATGCATAATCGTATGTAGCCGCTGCTAGTTGTTGTGCTCAAGTCTTGTGGATCAAGCAACAATTACTTGATTATGAAGTTGAAATTAGATGTGTGCCGATTTATCATAATGACAGCAGTGCAATGTGTATCACTAAGAATCCAGTTCACCATTCAAGGACGAAGCATATCGACATCAGTCACCACTTCATTAGAGATCACGTAGAGAGGAAGGATATGTCTGTCGAGTTGATAAGTTCATTATTTCACTCACTTATCTATATTATTTTCTACTATTTTATATAGTTCTTAAGTTTATCTATATAATTCATGCATGAGTCTATTATGTGTGGTTTATGTGGTCTTATGATTGTCATGGTGCATTTTTGCAAGGTTTTAGGCTTAAACTCACTGGAAAACCGTTCCAAAAGTAGTGACGTGCAAGAGTAGCAGTGAAGAGTTTCTCCTCACAAGGAATTCAGGCTATTAGTGCATGGAAATGGATAGAGCTTTGAATTAGCTTTCCACCGCAACTGGAATCGGGTCAATCGGAGTTCTGGAGTGAAAGTTATGGCCAAAATCGTGAGACTGCGCAGACAGGGCAGATCGACTTCGACCGACGCGAGAGTCGACATCGACCGAGGTGCAGAACACCCGCATTGAGCGACGTTGAGCCACCTCGATCGAAGTCGACGGAAATTTGGCGAAATTTGCTCAAATTCGAATCAAATTGGATTTTCAGCCCTAGATATGATAGGATACACATCCCCCACTATAAATAGGCCTTAAATTCGAGTTTTATTCATCAATCATCACCTATTCTCACCATATATCATCCTTTATCATATTTTGGCATCCTTGGAACTTTAGAATCATTCAACACTCTTTATTTTCTTGTAAGTTATTTTTATGCACTTTAATAATATATTTTGTTTTGGTTTTCTATCTGCGATGAGTGGCAAGAAACCCTAGCGGGTTCTAGGGCAACGAATATCAGTCTTATGCATATTTAATTGATTAACATTGAATTGCTTGGTTTTGAATTTCTGTTTGAATTGTTAGGATTTAGAATTAATCAGATCGAGAGATAGAATTAATTCTAGGTTTACAGTAATTGATTGAAGGACTAAAAAGTCAAAATTGATAACAGGAAAAGGATTTCAAATACAATTAACAATCTGTCCTAGGGGAAGATAATAATTGTAGGGTTTAATATGAGGATTTATGAAAGATTGATTAGTATTGTGTTATTAAGGCCGACAAAGCATATACATTCACATACTAGTAATCTAGGCTATAATTGTCCGACCAAGAAGTTATAGTACATTAAGATTTCTCACCAAAGCAAGTTAATTAATTGATGTGTATTTTGATTGATAGTTCGCCCTAGGATCCTTTTAAATCTGCTTTCAAATCTCTTTAAATTTCTGTTTTGTTTCTTTAAATTCCCAAACTCAAACCCCCTATTTTCTGATAACTCAAACAATAGATCTTAGGATTATAGCTAGTACATGAAATAATTTCGTTATACAATTCCCCTGGATTCGATAACCTTAGGGTTCTTTATAAATTTATTTGCCGCTGTAACTGCAATTAGTCTGTAGAATTTTACAGCGATCACGAGTACATTAGAACTAAAGATCAATTGGCTTATATCTTCACCAAACCACTCCTTAAGATTCGATTCAAGGAGCTTTGCATCAAACTTGGTTTGCTAGAGTTCGATGAGATCTCGATCAAAGAGGAGTAGTTGCATAATAAAACCGATTCCTAACTCTCGGTTGTCATAATCTAGATTGCTTAACTTTCCATTTAAAGTGAAGAATATGCAAACCAAAACTGAGTCCGACCTCTCAGTTTTCCTGCCTGGAAAATGCTCTAAATTAATTGATCCAAAATCGGCAAAATCCATTTTGAAGAAGAAGGAAGCGGATTAAAACTGAGTTCCAATTCTCAGTTTTCAGTATTTGTTTATTTCTCAATTTCCAGTTTCATAAAGAAAAGATCTTAAATCTGGATAACGCGGTAAATGTTTGCCTAGACCGTAGGTTGCCATGAAAACTGAATGGCGAGAAGATAGTGTACTTCTGGCAATCCGACCAAGGAGGTTTCATCTCTATATGGTAGCAGAATTCTACAAGAATGCGGTGGTGGCTGCTGATGCCAAATCTTTCAACACCTCGATGGCTGGTACAACTATCAAGATGAATGTCAAACTGTTGAATGAGTTGTTCAACCTTTGGAATTATGGATTACAGATTCATACATACTTGCAAGGTGGTAGAAACCAGAAAATGAGGCAACATATGAAAGATCACTAGATCGAATGGAAGAAGGATGAGATTCAAACTAGCTAGAAGATGAACCCAAAACTAGCGAACTTGATTCTTTCTACAAATTCTTTGGTGATATTGCTATCCACATGTTACAATGTGAGGTTGGCTCATATTATGAGATGAGCAAGAAGAAGTACTCCCTACTGATGACGAAGTTCATGGGAACTGGGCAAAGTTCATCTTTGAGAGGTTGTTAGACTACGTTGGGAGGAAGAGTATAATTGAAAGTAAGAGAAGTTTTGCCACCAATGTTGGGTTTGGTTTGAAGATAAGTTATTTGTTGGAGAAAGTGTTGGAGGTGGTGGATGATGGTGAACTCCTGATCCCAACTGACTTCTTACCACCCAAGCATGATCTGATAGATTTCAGTTCGGAGGAACAATGTGATGATGAAGAAGGTGGTGATGACGACTGAGTCTGACATCGAGAGGGAAGAAAGCTTCCAGAAGGCGATGGAATACCTCCCCCAACTGACTAATCTTGGGGAGGATCCGAGCAAGCCCCAGTACAAGAGGCTAAGGAAGAAATTCCAGCCATAGAAGCCACCTGTTCCGACAAACGGGTTGTTCGAGGGAGTGACTATCCTCGTGATTGTCGAGAATGCAAGAACTCCCACCTCTAGACAATTAAAGTGCAAACTAAGAGAAGGTGAGAGGGTGCCTGTGGAGAGGGGCAGTAAAAAAGTAAGGATGGAAGAGGAAATGAGGAAGAAGGCACAAGCAGATCCTGCCAGTGCCAAGAAGGGCGAGGAGAAGGTGGAGGAGAGAAGGAAAAGAAAGGGCGATGACTATGATCTTTTAATGGGTATATCTGCCAGAATGAAGCTGACATTCAAATAACCTGAAGCCACTATTCTCTAGGAGGTATTCATTCCTCCCATTTTTTATACTCCTGAAGATCAAGCCTTTGCTAACCTTTACAAGGGGGCTCACGGTCTTGACCAGCATTCTGAAAAACAAACCGAACAACCAATTGTTGAAATTCTGGTGGAGAAGGAGATTCTTGAAAGGGCGACCGACCCTGAACAATCGGCGAATGAGGTTGAAACTGAGACAAGGGCAACCGACCCAGTACAACCGGCGAGTCTGGAGGCACAATTAGCTAACCTTATTCTTGAAGGAGTTCTTGCATATCAAGAGAAAAATTTCAAGGAGAGTGAAGAGAAGCGAGCGACCACCCCGGATAAACTGGCGGAATCAAGTGAGAAGGGGAAGGAGGCTGCGCAAAGGGAAGCCTCCTCCCAACCTAAAATTGACTCGACTTTGCTTCAAATTGAGTCAGGCCAGATGAGTCCTCGCACGGGGACAGGGAGGTGATGTTGATTTTGATATACTATCTGATGACTCCCTCATCTTAAGAGATACAACTGACGAATCCCACCATCCATGAGGAGTTTTATTATTCAAAAGATATGAATGGGGTGTGGAGATATCACCCGTGGATTTGAGGGCCAAAGATCAAATCTATAAGCCCAATCAGTTTGGTGAGTACAAGATACCCCTTAGCGGGCTTCCGCACCTAGAAAATTCTTCCAAATGTTTAAGAAGTTGGTGCCCACCAATCGGACTTGCAGATGTAGGGGAAGCTAAGTTGATCCCCTGGGTCGCAGAAATTTCGGATAGCATAGAGCGAAGAGTGACTGAAGAAATCAGATTAACTACCCTGACATCTTGGGTGAGGATACTGAAACTTGTGAAGTTTTGCGTGGAGAGTTTAGGAGGTGGAGAAGGCTCGATCTGGTCAAGCATGAACTAAACAAAGAAGATCATTCTATAATGCAAGTCATATTGTGACTGACCTTCTGGAGATTGGAGGAGGTGTGGGCGAAGGAGTGGAGCGCCCAAGCTTAGTCAAGGCAGATGAATGAGGCGGAAGTAAGAATGAGGATTCTGACCATCTGTGCCAATAGGAAACAAACATTTGATGAGAACAGTGCCTATCAAGATGTGCACAGGCTCCCTCCAGCTAAGTTTATCTTTGTGCCAAATGCCCCCATCTCTACCTCTGATATCTCAAGTACCTCCTAGCCAAACTGAGCCAGAAGAAATTTCAGCACCAGCTCCAACTCCGGAAGCATATCAGAAATAGATAGCTGCGAGGGCAGAGAAAGTAAGGAGACTTTCTGAGCAGCAATAGAGTGTGGAAGCTGATTTACAGAAGGCTACGGAAGAGCTCTATCAAGGTGAGCTAGAAAAGAAGGAACTGGAGCAGACTCTCTCTCTCTATCTGCTGAACTGACTGTTCAATCTACTGCAAAGACAGGAGCCGAGCTTATACATACCATCATAAGCTCTGGTTGTGACAATCTAGCCAAGATATGATAAGGGCCAAAATGATAAGAAGGTTGATAGAGCTCAAAGAAGCGGAGAAGGATAAGAAAATGAAGGAGGAAGAGATGAAAAGGAAAGAAAAAGAGGAGAAGGAGAAGAAAGAGGAAGAGAGGAGGATGTCTTTGAAAGTGGTGTCTTTTGCGCCCACTGTCATTATTACTGAGATGGCCAGGAACCCCAATACTGAAGCTCAAATTCAATCTACCTCCAGTCTCTCACCGACTACCATGCTTACAGAGATGCAAGCATACTTCCAATCTCAGCTCGAAGTAATCAAGGCGAGACTTGATGAAAAAGATAAGAAAGAGGTTGAAACTTATGAATCCATCTCCTCCATCAAAACTACAGTCTCGACCCTATTTAATGTTGTCAAAAGGGGGGAAGAGGAATGCATAAAAGAGAAGGAGGAGAGGAAACATAAGGAAGATGAAGAAAGGAAAAGAAGGGAAGAAGAGAAGTAGAGGAGGGAGGTTGAAGAGCAGGAGAGGCTCATGAGAGAAGAAGCTGAGGAGAAGAGGAGGGAAGCTCAATTTCAAACGCTTGTGGAGTTGGTGAAAAAACTATCAAGATCAAAGTCATCTTCATCCGAGAAACCTCTCCATGAACATCTAGGTATACAAGGTTTTTGAACTTTTTTTATTTTCGGTTTCTGGTTTTTGATATGGTAGTACTTGTAATTTTCATCATCTAATGAAAACGGGAAACTGAATTGAAGACAATCACTCATTCTCTCTCTCTCTCTCTCTGTGATTGTTTTTCGCTCTATTTGGATTAATCGAGTAATATCTTTCCAATTCAGGGGGAAGATCAAATAGAGTAGGTCAGTTAAAGACTTGGTTTCTGAGTAGTGTCCTTTGTAAACTCAACTTACCATCTCTTTTCTTAACCTGACATTAGTGAAGTAGTTTTGACAACATCAAAAAGGGGGAAATTGTTAGAAACTGAGTTTTAGTTTACTCCATAATTTGAAATTTTGATGTGTCAAAACTTACTTTAGTGTCAAGTTTCTAGTGTTTCTAAATATAATCCTTGTATAAGATTAATCGTGTTGTAATAGTCCAGAAACTTAGATGTTGAAGATCGAGCGAGCAATCAAAAGAGCTCGAGATGTCGAGAAACAAGTTTTTGAACTTAAAGAAAAGAACCAAAGAAACTTGAAGTTTTGAAGACAAAGGTTCCGTGTTTAAAACTTAGTAAGGCCAGAAACTCAGTTTCACGAAACTGAGTTTTTCTTGAAGTTCTGAAGACAAAGGTTCCGTGTTTAAATACAATTTTATTTTTTAAACTAAAGCTCTGTTACACATGTTTAGTGAGAGTAAACTATGTTATTAATGAAAATTATTAATCTTATGCACGAATCAAGTAATAATGAAGTACTTGTTGTAAAATTCCTAAAAATATAGTATATAATGAGTGGAGTGATGTAATATATAATGAATATATATTGATGTACTATAATGCATGTATTTCTTTCTAAAATACAAGATAACTTCGAAAAAGAAAATGAATAAAATTATTAAATATTGTCTTCTGGTTAAAATGTTTTTGTGCTATAATGCAAGTATTTCTCTCTCAAATGCAAGATAACTTCAAAAAAATTAAGACGAATAAAATGACTAAATATTATAATGAGAACTTAATACACTATGATGAAAGTATTTTAGTATTATAATGAAAGTAAACTGTTGTTATAGTGCAGGACGAGATTTTGATTATAAGCCAAATAATTCAAAATATAAATTATTTGTTATAATTAAAATAATAAAAAATATAAATTGTAAGGCAATTAAATACTACTCCCTCCGTCCCTTGGCATTAGTCTCATTTTCCATTTTCGTATGTCCCGCGGAATTAGTCTCATTTCCTAAAATGGAAAAAAAATCTCCTCACACCAATAAAATATTAATTTCACTACACTCACAAACATTGGTAATTGTGCCAAAAACAAATGGGACTAATGCCAAGGGACGGAGGAAGTATATGATATAGTATATATATATTAAATTTAAAAAAAAATAATATATATCAAGATTATTTTTTATTTGTAAATAATGAAAAATCATGAATTTTGATATACTCCTTATTTATTTTTATCTTATTATATGAAATATATATTAATTTTACTATTGTAATAATAATGAAATAATTAATCAACATATTTGAGACATGTGACTGCATAAGACTGGCCAAATAATACAAATTAAATGAAAGAAAAAGGAAAAATAAAGGGACCGAGGTTGGAAATCGACTCTCTCCAAACCTTCTATGGTTACATTGAAATACGTGAACAATTTATTATTATTATTTATGACTATATGGCACGCAACCTTATATTTTGAGGTTACGTTATATAGGTCTAAGAGATTTTTTTATTTGTTGACCTGGTTTAAAATCTTATTTTATTAGTTAACTTATATAATTTTGTTATTTCATGTTTGTGTTCAGTAAATCTTAAGTTTTAAGAAATTTAATGTGTTGTTTTCAATAAATTTTAGTTTTTTAAAATTTATAAAAACTGATATATAAGTTGAAAAATTATAAAGTCTTACGGAGTATTCTTACCTAATTGTTGTTTTGATATATTAAAAATTTATATAAAAACTATAAAATTAGGAATATCTCTAGATTAACTTAGTTCGTTTAAACTTGTAAAGTCATGTTAGGATATATCGAGTTGTAACATCAATGATGAAGCTGATCAAGAAAAATTGGGTGGAAATACAAAGCCCCAGTTTGTATCGTGCAGAGTAAGGAGAGACCAGCAACCAGCTTAGAGCTGATGACTCAGAGAAACTGACGGAAGACACCAGCCTGGATCACCTCCGGTTTACGAAGTTAGTTCCTACTCACACGAAGAGACAAATAGAACAAGTCAGAGGAATCTCCGAAGATCAGTATTTAATAATGGAGACTCATTAAAGACTGATGAAGTAATAATCAGTTCAGATTCCTCAGACTAGCAGTGTCCTTATGACACAAAAAGCAAAATATTGACATCCTGTGTCAGAAAAGGACGAAGTAGGTGCCGAACCTCAGGAAAAGCACCCTACTCACATTAGAAAAGAGACGCATCAGGTTTGACGATGCTGAAATATCTCTAAACGACTACAATTTGATTTACTCACACTCCTTCTATAAATACACAAAGTACTGAGAGTAATAAAATATAGAAACGAGAAAAAAACACTAAAACTCTGCTCAAGTGAAAACTTTACCGTTTCAATCATATAGGCTATCTCTCAGCCTTCTGTGTGCCATTTATTAAACACAAGACTCGTAACTTCTCACCTCGAGTTATTTCATTGGTGTTCTTTCTCTCATAAAAAGAACACAATAGTCACTGCAGATCTACAATAGTGATTCTTATGGGAGTTTAGCCAAACAGTTCGACAGTTCGGGAGGAACTATAAAGCACTCGACTCCGGAGAAGTAGGTTGCATGGTGTGCCCACACTGCAAATCTGCAAAGCCGAAGGGACCAACGGCCTGGACGAGTGATTTAGTAGACTGGTAGACACTGACATCTACCAGCTAACGACAGATCATGAGACCCATCTGCAACTGAAGTTTTGTGAATTACCAGACCAAGGTCTGAAGAGAGGACATAGGACTTTAATCTCCGAACCTCTATAAATTCATTGCTTTTTGCTGTTTTCTTACATTTTTGCAAGGTTTTTAAAACTCAATACTTTTTGGTGTTGAAGTATATTCAAACTGAACAATTAACTCAGTGCTCACAGATAAAGGGTTTTCAAAATATAAATTGGTCAAAAATCACCAGTTTGCAAGTGATTCAAACCTTAATAAGAGCGCCTATAAATAGAGGCCGCATTCCACCTTGAGAAGGTTACAAAATCAATGTTTATTGATCATTGTAAAAATTACAGATAAATTATAATATAGTGATGCAAATAAATTTGTAAACCCTAAGGTTGTCGAACTCACAGGGACTGTGTAACGAGACTATTCTATGTACTAGCCATAGTTCTCAAATCATAGTTGTTTGAGTAAATTTACTAAGGGATTTGGTTTTGGAATTTAAAGATGACAATGCTGAAAAACCAAGATTTTGAAAACAATAATCAAAGATACAGATTCCAGGGCAGATAATCAATTCTTTAACATACAAAATTCATCAACTCAGCAATGGGGATTAATTCAGATTCAAATGGATAAAATTTCTTGGTCAGACAATTAAACCCTAGATTACTAATATGTGACTATCTCCTCTCGGTCTCAAGAACACAATATTAGTTAATCTCAACAATTATCTAATTAAATCCTATAAATTGATTCTTCCTTGTGAGACAGAAAACAATTGCATTTAATTTCCTCTTCCTATTACCAATTTCACCTCTCGGTCCTTCATTAATAACTACAAACCTAGATTTAAATTTATCTCTCAATCCTTTTTTAAATCTAGATTCAATTAATTTAGTTAAGGAAATTAAACTATGTTATTGAGTTGAAATATTTAAACATGCATCAAAAAATATTATCAAAACTTCTAACCACTAAACATGCTTAGAAACAAAGAACACATATTATTGAAATTCATAAAAACACCTTTTCCACCCACAATGGTGACCTCTTCCTGCTGGTCATACAATAATTTAAATAATTTAAATTAAAAAGTAAATTAAAAAAATATAAAAATGGTGCTCTTCCTCGGCTGACAGCCCAATTCATAAAAAAATTCATAAAAATATAAAAACACCTTTTTCACCCACCATCAATTTTTTATTAAATGCACACATGCTTGATTAACTTTTTATAAATTATATAATATAAATAATTAAAATAATAATATTTGAATTGCTCAAAAAAATATATAAATAGATTTTTAGTACATTATTCTTTAAAAAATATTTTGCTATTCTATTTTGTATTAATTATTGATTGTAAGTAAATTCTAGATTTTTAGTGCATAATTATGTATGTATTTAATTATAAATTTAAAATGATTTATAAACCTTATATTATATTAAAAGAGAGTGAAATGAATAATTAAATTAAAAAGGTAGGTTGGATTGAGGTCACTGATATTTATAAAAATAATATTAAGTTATAGGTTATGTGATGGATGTAAAGAAAATTAATATTTTATTAAAAGGTTGGATCACGGACGGTCACTGATGGGGATAGTCTTACAAGGAAAAGAGGAAACTTGAAAGTCTCTAAAAACTCCAATGCTATAATATTCTAAGTAAAATAAAACATAATTTTCGAGCCCTACGAGTGCTGCATTTATCGAGGAGTGAAAACATCTATACAAGGTATTGGGCTAAAATATCAAGAATAACCAAACTGGATGATTTTTCCTTCTTCGGCTTCTATGTCGATCGACATGCAGAGCAACACGAGTGCAATGTATCGATCTTCAAACTTCCCTTGTCGTCCGATCCTTCTTCGGCATGTGTGTCCATCGACATGGTGCGTGTCGATTGACATGCAGCACACATGTCGAGCCTATCTTCTGCAGCCTCTTCCGATCGACATCCAACCCCTGAGTTGATCGACTTGCTTCTAGTCGGTCGACACAAAGGTCAAGCTTTGGGTTTTTGGCATGTCTCCCATCTTGGTCGACTTTCCGTGTGTCAATCGAAGCAGCAACTTTGTCAAACTCGGCTCTTTTGATCTTTTGCTCATTTTTAGCCTAAAAAATCTACAAATCTTAGCATAACATCCTCTATAGTACACTCTTGCACGAAAATAACTAAAAACCTAATCTAATTGCACTAAAACAAAAGAGAAAAACATGGATAAGTGAGTGTAAATATGAGCTTATCACTATCAATCCAGATTCTAAATCTCTATTCGATCTCTCTAAAGCTACCGATTTTCAATTTTAAAGCTTTCAAGCTGATTCTATCAGCTTCTAGTGTTTCTTCTTAAACACGAGGCTTTGTGGTTTTAGGCAGAGCTATTCTCTATTTCTTACTTCCCTAAGTAAGAAAACATCTTAGAGTTGTCACTTCTCCGGTGGCAACTATTATGGGTGTATACCAACAACTAACATTCTCGAGATGAACTCAAACTCTCACTTCCAATTTTAAGGTCAAGGTGGTGTGCACATGCTTCAAGCTTGAAGAAATTTTTGATTGTAAAGGACTTGGCGAGTGCACTGGTGTACTGGTGGACGTGGCATTCACCAGCTAGCATTAGACTTTTGACATCTTTGTAAGTAACAACTTAGTGATTCCAGACTGCGCGTCTAAAGAGAGGACGTAGGATGGTTTCGTCCGAACCTCTATAAATTTCGGTGTTATTTACTGTTTTCCTTAAGTTTTGCACTAGATTTAAAATCCAACACATCAAGTGTTGGAGTATATTATTGTAAGTCTGCTTAGAAATATATTCAACCAGCCAAACAATCTGCATTTATATACTTGAACTGGTGCAAGAATCACCAGCACGGAGGGCTTAACCGTGAAAGACTTCCGCTGTTTATTTGTCTAACTCTGATTTTGGGACCAATGATCGCTGCTATTTCTAACAGATTAATTATAGATATAGTGGTCAAATAAATTTATACTCGAATGTTGAACCCACAGAGAAAAGATATGCAAAATAGTCATATATACTAATGCATAGTTTCATATTAATTGTTTGAGAAATTTAGAAATTAGATTTGTATTTATTAAACTATGAAATGAAAATAAAATAAAAACCTAAACCAAATAAAACAATACACAGATCCTAGGGCAGAAATCTTATTATAGATAACATGTAAGAATCAATTAAATCAATAGGTGCAATACTGCGATTATGATATATTTCCTGGGTCGGGCAAATATAACCTAGATTACTAATTAGTGACTATCTCCTCCCGGTCCCAAGAACACCAAATTAGTCAATCTCATAAGCAAATCAGTGCAATTTCTACAGTCTAATACATCTCAGTTGGACTGTATAGAGTATATCATGCATTCCTAATCTCACTATCAATATTCACCTCTCGGTCATTCTATCAATAGCTAGACATCTAAATTAACCTTCACCTCTCGACCCTTCAATTAATCTAGAATTATAAAATAAATACAAGAATCATGAACCTAATTAATTTATCCTAAACATACATTCAAAATATTATTCGAACCCTAGAACTTGCTAGGAATTTAGCAAGACATAAAATAAAATAAAAGACATAATTAAACTGAAATAAACTTGCATTCAAATAAAAACATAAATTAAAAAGTGCATAAAATAAACTAAAACTCTAACAACAAAAATTGAGGTTGAGAAGGATATATGAACTAATGTTCATAAAGGGATTGAGGTCCACTGAATAAACTAGTCTAGAAGGGTATTTATAGTGTTTGTTTGGGTTTTACAAGGGCTGAATTCTATAAGAGATAGGATTAGATTTGATGTATATCTATATCCACATATCCTATATTGAATATTTCTTCATTCTTGAGTCTTCAAGGCTTCCAATTTGATATATCTCTTCAATCTTGACAAAATCTCGACCAATATACGTAAAAATCTTCTGGAAACTCACAAAAAACATCTGCATCGATCGACGTGGCCCTGCGTCAATCGACACGGAGTTCCATATCGACCGGTTTCATCTGCGTCGACCATTTCTGCGCCTCCTCACGGTTTTGGTCATAACTTTTTCTCCCGAACTCCGATTGACCTGATTCCAGTTGCATTAGAAAGATAATTCGAAGATATTTCTATCGAAATGATCCATTAGCTCAAATAATATGTATGGAAGAAGTCGTGACTGTTTCTTTGAACATCCACTACTTTCGGTAGGGATTTCTGGTGAATTCGAACTCAAACTTGCATAAATACACCAATAAAAGCATAATACCACTCTAACTAGACTCATGCAACAAAAATAAAGAAAACAAACTAAAATGCAATAAAAACCAAAGACAAATTAAACCAGAAATGAGTGAAAATATGAACTCATCAACCAACACTTAAATCCACTTTTAATCTATTTATCACATATATTGTATGGTTGTTTGAGGTCTGAGTGTAATTGAGCTCAAAGGCAAAATAAGTCCAGCCCATTATAAATGTTCGAGTACCATACAACGCATATCCTCCTCGGGCTATTCTTAAATCGGTCTCCAAAGGAGACCTGACAACGAATCATACAAAACGTGCAGCTCTAAAATATAGCAACACCATAGGGGTGTGGTCTGAATCGCCACCCAATGAACTAAGATATGGTCCGACATGACGACCAATTCGACATTTGATGTCGGTTACCTTCAAAAAGATACTGAATGAAAGGACATATATGGAGAAGGTCTCAGAACGGGATCATAGCTACCCCTCCCATCGCCTTCTAGTATGAGCGGCACCGCCAGTCAAGCAATAATATCATGACAGTGCGGTCGCCTCATGAATCAACCAATATAAGCATTCCATACAGTGTTCAAGAGGGGAGGATAGAGATAAATAAATAAATAAATAAAATTCATCGTCTTGATGTAAAACGAGAGATCATACTTAAATAAATAAAAACTTTTATTGTTGATTTACCCACCAACAAGGGTCAATAAAAAGTTGCAGACACGTATTTAAGAGAAAGAAATGGTTAGAATAGTGTGTTTGGCTTTGTAATTTTCTCAAAAAGGATACAAAGATTCATGTGCACAGCTTATAACAATTTTGTTTGAATTTAATTCAATAAGTTTTTTAGACATTTAAGAATCTATGTAAAATTTTCGCAAGTAAATTTCATGTCATACAAGATTTATATACTTAGAAAAAGTTTTAGTCATCTAAGATACGGTTGTACTCTACAGTTGTTTTGATTTTATTGGAATATTTTCATCTATGGATATTTTGGATAAATAATAATCTGGTTGTATATACTTAATCGATTTTTGGTGACACATGAAAGGAATAATTTATTGGAATTACTAGGCTTTGAGAAATAGTCAATTATGTGAAATTTTACCTTTGAGGAAGTCAAATCAATTTTCTCTTCATGCAGGTGATCTTATGGTATGATATGTCTCAAATTTAGAATTATGGTGTGAGTACTAAATAGATGTAGGAAAGATTACATTTATACATAGTGAGATGGTGTGGAAATAACAAGTTGGTAAAATAACAAAGTGCTTAAATGATATGTGAGAAGGTGAAGGCAAATGCCACGAAGGTGAAGGGATTGACTTTTGGGATTGACTTCTCATATTTGACTTCTAAAGCCCATGAAGGTGCTTCTAAATGTTGAAGTTGCCTCCTAAGTGACGAAGATAACTGCTCAAAGTTGTTGAAGGACTTTTCTTGAAAGGGCGTGCTCAAGATATGAGGGACTTGTCCACGAAGGGTCTATTGGAATCAAGGAGTCTGTTTTTGAAGGAGCATGCTTAATGCTCAAAATGACTTCTCATGAAGGGATTATTAGAAGGTTTTATCATCAAATGAGCCTTCATTTTCATAGTGATCCCTAATGACAACGAAGGGGAAAAGTTGAATGGTCAGCTGGAGCATTACAAGGCTTCTAAATATAATGAGAATGTTGGTAGCGGTTACCCATGCAATGGAGGTTGTCACAAGACGTGGTTGAAGGCCACGTCACCACACTACAACCCTTAAGTTTTGGACACTCCCCAAGTGAAACCAATCATATAAATAGGTATGTATTAGGTTCATTTGCACACAAGCATTCACGAAATTCCTTTCAATCCCCTACAAATTTTGAGACTCCATCGATAAGTTTTCATCTTCGTTCAGCTCGCTAGAGTATTCTTTTTTGTGGTCCTGCTACATGAAGGATGAAACCACTTTACATTAGGAGATAAATTGGCATAATTTGTCTTGCACTCGGTTCGTTTTTCATTTTTTCTTCACTATTTTTTTCTTTTTTCTTTTTTGTTATTTTTCTATTTTGTTATTTTACCTTTGAGGTTGTTTTTCTTTTAAAGTTATTTTGTCTCCGTTGTTTCACCATCGTGGATGTTTCATCTTCATTGTAATTGGTGTGTTATTTTAGTTAGTTTTTTTTTTTTTGCTGCTCTTCACTTGTATTTTAGAAGGCAATAAGTAGCAGGCTATAACATCAATCTTGTGACAATCGCAAGACAAATCGTTGGCTAACTGTTATGGACAGACACACTTCAAGTTCTTCTCATCCTACTAGCAGCCCTCTTGGGTCTCACCTTCGAGGTACTACTCCCCCTCAAGGAGAAATTTTGTGAGGTTTTATTGATGCTGCTTGAAGCGCTTCTAATCCCCTTCGTGGGGCTCCCTTTAAGTCCAACACCACGTTATGCCAACTAGCTGCTTCATTGATAATACAACACAGTATGATTGCTGACAAGCCTAACAAGTTTAATCGGCAGACTTCTAGAAATGGGAATAGAAGATTCTCTTCTACTTTTCGACCTTGAGCATTGTCAACTACCTGCATATGGAGTAGCTCGTCGTGGATCTAGACAAGACTAACTTCAATAAAAGGTTCGTCTTTGACTAGTGGTGTCAAGAGGGCTTTTTGTGCATGAATCTTACCCCAATCGCTTAGTCAATTCGTTGTACAACATATACTCAAACATACCAAGTGTGTGAGATCTCTTAAGTATCTTGAAAAGAATTACAAAACTAAGGCGACTGGTTTGTAGAAGTACACTATGGCCTAATATCTATCATTTCAGAAGGCAGATACGTGTTCAATGGTGGAACAAATACAAGAGTTACATCTCTTATTGTACTAAGTTCACGCCTCGTGGATGACCATTCCAGATGCGTTCAACGTTGCAGCGGTGATTAAGAAATCACCCCATTACTAGAAGGACTTTATAGACATACCTGAATCACACGCAGAAGGCAATTACTCTTGAAGACTTTTTTGTTAAGCTTCGAATTGAAAAGGGAAATTGAAAGGCTAAAGATACTAAGCTAAGGA
Organism: Plectranthus barbatus; assembly: GCA_026898455.1. NCBI lineage: Eukaryota > Viridiplantae > Streptophyta > Magnoliopsida > Lamiales > Lamiaceae > Plectranthus > Plectranthus barbatus. The sequence continues at coordinate 257,158 of JAPKLW010000265.1, read as the reverse complement.
TCATGGATTTGAAGGTCAATTTGCTCGAATGAGGTAAGACCACAAAGAAGCATAGACACTTAGAAGGCTCTACGAGGGGCTTTGAATGCACGAAGGGTGAAAAGCCCACGAAGGCTAAGTTCCAAGACAACTGCTTCAACTATGGAAGATCAGCCAAGATACATGTTATCGAGCTCAATGATGATTAGGAGGATGATCTCTACATGGTTATCTTTGAGGTCCTCCACGTGACCAACCCAAGGGAGTGGTTCGTGGACACAATGGCAACATGAACTGTAACCACCAACAGGATTGTTTCTCCTCCTAAAATACTGTAGAAGAGAGAAAGCTCCATATAAGGAATGAAGTCTTGTTTGAGATGGTGGAAGTGAGCAACATGGTGTTGAAAATGACGAGTGGTAAGGAGCTCATGTTGAAGGATGTTGTCTACATGTTCCAAACATTCAAATATTGTCTATTTGTCCTAGACGTTGAAAAGAGCCTTATATTAGGTTTTTTTACTGGTGAGCCATGTGTTCAAGTTGGTCTTCGAGACTAAGAAGGTCATAGTTAACAACTTTGAAAAGTTTAGAAGTAGAGGATATCTAGCCAATAGGCTTTTCAAATTAAATATAATGGTTGTGCATTGTTGTGACGCAAAGCAAATTGAATTAAATGAAAATGTATTTTTCTTACTTTCTCTGGTGCTCTAATTTATAACATGTTTTTGGTTCATGTTAATTTGAATGCTAAAAAATATTAGCTAACTTAGATTTCCTAAAAGTGATTGAACTTAACAAAAAAGTAAAGGTGGAATTTGTGTTGAAGAGAAAATGGTTAGGTTACCATTTCATTTAGTAGAAATAAACAAAAAGCCTCTAGAGTTAATTCACACTAATGTATGTGATTAAAAAATTTTACAAACTAGAGATGGTAAAAAGTAATTCATTACTTTTATTGATGATTGCACAAGGTACAATTATTTTTATCTCATTCGAAGTAACGATGAAACAATCAAAGTTTTCAAAAACTTCAATGTTAGGGTTGTGAATCAACTAGGCCTTTGAGTCAAGGTTGTGCGAAGTGATCAAGGTGACAAATATATTGCACCATTTGAGGAGTTATGTGTTAATGAGTGCATAATTCATCAAATCATACTCACCTCAATCAAACTGTGTTGTGGGACAAAATAACTTAACACTAAAGGAAATAATGAATGACTTGATAATTATTTAATGGTCACCCTAGAACATGTGGGGGAAGCAGTTCTAACAGTAAACCACATCCTGAAGAAGACTTCACTAAAGAGTGAGGAAGTTACCCCGTATGAGTTGTGGAAGGGGTGTAAGTTTACTTACTACTACCTCAAAGTGTGGGCGTGGTAAGCTAAGTTGAAGCGTCATTACCTAAACAAGCAACAAGTAGCCCTAAATTGTCAATCGTTTCTTTGATGGGTATGCACTTAACGGTAGAGCCTATCGTTTCTTAGTTCACAAATTAGAGAATCTAAGGGTAATTAAAGGGTATGAGCGATCTCGAGTTTCAAATAATTTAACTCAGGATAAGAGTACTCGAGCATTAAATGAGGATATGCTCGAAGACACTCTTCGAGTTTTGAATGACAACATGTTTGAAGGGCTACTAATTATAACATGTTAGGAAGATTATATTTTGATGAGTCAAGTCATACATCGAGTTAGTTATCTTTGCATAAAACTAACAAAGGTTAGTCCAACATATGTTATTTTGTATAGGAAAATTGAGTTGTAACTAATAGATAACCTCTTACTCAAATGACTGTACGGAACTTTTGGAGAACAAACTTGCAGTTAAGAATGAGACGTAATTGACAAGCTTAAAGGGAGAAGTTATAAGGAATGACAAGAAGAATAAATGGATTCTTCCTTTGTAAGACAAATAGGAGATCCAGTCAAGATTCCTTAGACTGATTTAAAATAAAGATATTTAAATGAAAAGCCTGCCACACTGCAAAAGGCACTGCCATTTTTTTTTATGAAAGGACAGTACGACAAACTACTATAAAATGACTATTTTTCGAATGAAAACAAGAGTTGTCTCCTCCCTATATATATAGTAGAACATCAACATAGAAAGAGTTACAGACACGAAACACAGACAAAAGATACAAGAGGTATGATTCATCACGAAAGTAAGCATTCTCTCCAGTACTTTTAACCGTGTTCGTCAACACAAGACCCAAATTGTCTAAAGCTTGAGATCCGAAGATCAACTATTCTTCCAAATAGATGAATCTTAGACCTCTTCTTAATCTCTTAAAGAAGCGTTGAATCTTCAACCAAATCACTCAACATTCTGTGAAGAAATAAGCTCACACTTATTACAGCCTTTAAGACTAGCGACATGTTCATGGTAAAGCTTATGAAGACTAAAGTTAGTCATGAGTCTAACGATGTGTTCATGGTAAAGTCCTATGCCTGAAGTTGTCTGGAATCTAGAGGACGAAAGAGCTTCCTGAAATCAGAAGGAGATCAGTTGGATTGTGTTGGACACTATTTTTAGTGAATTTCTTAACATTTTGTCGAAGAATGGACGCATGATCTTTGGTATCCGAGCCACTATAAATTTAGCATCGTTTATCACTTTATTTACTGTTGACTCGATTTTCTGCTTATTTGAAACTCAACAACTGACTAAATTTTTGGTGTAAATATTTGAATCTATCTAAAAGTATCTTAACGTGTTTAAGCTTGTGAAAGCCTTAGTCAGTTTGGTCATTACATTCAAGTTGTATTTTTTAATTATATTTCAAGTTATATAGTTGTTTAGTTCTAATAATTTTTAATAAATAATTAAATTGTTAAAAGATATTCAATAATGAAGTTAAAACATTTATAAATAAAAAAAATAATATATTTCTTGAATTTTAAATTGAAGAATATATGGAGTTTAATATTGTTTGGGTTTTTTTTATAAAAGATAATAAATATTCCATACATTTTTTATGATGTAAAATATTAAAAGAGAAATGAAAGTATTTAATGACATAAAAAATCTTATAAAATATCAAAAATAAAAACTAATATGTTGTTCGATGGACTAGCTAGCTTGAAAATCAAAGGGTTAAAGTTAAGGTCAAGATCTTTATGACAAAAAAAATTCATTTTGATTTAAGCAGATTGAATAATTTGTAATTTGATACCATATAATATTCAAACATCTTTCTTCTTACAAACCAGTTTTGTGAGGGGATAAATGATTGTAATATAGTATAATTATAACCCACATTGATGCGTGAATCTGATTTGGGCAAGTATATAATATTAAACCATTTTTCTCCTTATAAGTCGATTTTGTAAGGAGATAAGTGATGTTAATATGGTATTATAGTCAACTCATCAAACATCCTTATTAATCGATTATGTAAAGTGATAAGTAATGTAAATATAATATCCTTAAATGTCCAACATTAATTAAAAAATATATTTCAACAAATATATGATCTTCAAACAAACTTTACCTTATAAACTGATTTTACAAGAGGTTTTTGTTAGTAGTCCAACTAACATGCATAACAGCACGCACGCCCAATGTAAGAAAAATTATTGTTGTGGATTGTGATGTCAGCGATTACACAATTGTCAAATAATTAAATAACCGCACACACATTTATATACTATATATATATATATACCTGTTGCTTAGCCCACCACCACCGTCCATTATGGCGGCGGCCGCCATCCCAGAAATATATTTATTAACTAACATGGGACCTATATATTTATCAAATCTTTATTATAGTATGTTATTTAATCATTGTTGAAGAAAATTGCACCTTTTATCTTCAAAATCTTAGCTTTTTAAAAAATAAGTTACATTAATGGGTAAGTTTTTTATTTCCAACATGGAAAAGTAAATGACCAACTCCTACATTTTCCTATTTGAAGTATATATGAGTTTAACACTAAAAACTAGCGAAAAATAGGATGCATGTGTTGTAATTTGATGGTATGTTTCACTCTTGATGAGCGATAAATCTAAAATTAGATTATTTCAATTTTCATTTAACATTATAATTTTATTTTAAAAAACAATCAAAAATAGCTTGTAAAACGTCTTTTGATTTTAGAATTTGTATCTATATCTATCTCTGTATGGATAGAGATCGAATTGATAAAAAAAAATAGTGTTGCAGACATTGCATGAATGACAATTGATTCATAACAGATTCATAATTTGTCTATATACAAATATAAGGATAAAAATAGATCAAATGTAGTGAGCTCGATGATGTAATCATCACCGACCCCCCTCCTTGGAATAATACCGAACAACCGCCCAATGGCAACACAGGGACTGTCAAGACTCTTCGGCTCACTACCGACCGCGGTGTGCTGCCCGATCCACGAAGCAACTTCGAGAAGTGCTTGGACGCTCGTATGGCCCTGTTCGAATCCCTCTTGACCAAGTTCTCAGGGGCTCTTCCTCCGGATCCAATAATCCCTCGCAACAGCTACACCGACTCCCCATTCACGCCGGATATCACCAACACATATATCCCAACTAAGTTTGCGCCTCCCTCCTTCACGTTGTATGACGCGACGATGAATCCCGAAGATCAAATCACATTATATAAGAAAAAGATGCTAATGACGTCCATACCAGCCAACCTACGTGAGGCTTGCATGTGTAACAATTTTGGGTCAAGTCTTATTTGTCCAGCCCTTCAGTGGTTTGTTGATAACTCTCATAAAGAGTTATCTTTTACTCTTTTCTAGCTTGTTTAGGATGTTTAAATAAGATTTGTCCCAGTTTTAGGTCTTCTAATGGTTTATTTATATCTTTGTTGCATTTATGTTCTATTTTTCTAAGTTAGGTATTTAATAAGTTTTTGTGAAGGTTTTTCACCAGGTTCGAGATGCTAAAACTTTTCAGTTGCATATTGGCCAAGAGTTGTGCTCAAGCATCGAAGTCGCATTGCATTAATATGGTGAAGACAATTTTCGGGACCACTTGGAGACAAAGATCAAACACTTTTTGGATCTTGTCTGCCGATGAAGACAGGTGTCGACATGCGAGCCAGGGCAGTGTTAGAAGAGCTAAAAGGTGCTTCCATGTGTAAGAATCTGGGATGGCAAGGGATGATCAATGGAAGGAATACAAGATAGGAAATATCAAACGGGGAGACAACAATGGAAAACGATACACAACACACGAGCTTAGGAGAGTTTTCTGGGAAGAAGGTGGAGAACGTGTGGCGGAAGCAAGAAGTTCTATAGTCTGTCGATCATCATCCGAGCATTTCTATTTTCATTTTAGCTTTTTGTAATTTGAATCTGAAGAAGGTGAATGATCTTGAACTCTCTTTTGTTTTTCATTTGAACATGAGCTAAATCACCTTGCACTTGGGTTGTGGAATCTTTGTTCGAACTTGAATATATATTCATGTTTGGTCTTGTTTAAATTCGAGTTTGTTTATTATTTTGGATTATTTAATCTCTTGAGCACGGCAGTGAGTGGAGATTTATCGCCTATTGATATCGAAAGGATAGATAGGCTGAGAGAATCGTGGTGAACCATGTTTATTTCATAGGCATATGAAAAAGTGTGGCTTAATGTTGACCCCTGTTCAGATTTGTGTTCATTTGAATATCATGTCAAGCATAGACATATGATGTCTGGTAGGAGAGTGCAGATCTAGTGGAGTGACAACTTGCTGGGCAACTTGTGTATGGTTTTAAGACTCGGAGGTGTGTGAGACCTATGCTTTAGCATATAAGATAGTGAGAATAGAGAACTTCTATAACTCAAATGTGTTTTCCATCTTTGTTGTTACGAGTTTAGAAGTCTGCACGATCGTTTTGTGGCAGGAAGAATTGTTACTTTTATTTGCTCTACTTGGTTTTATTGTGTATGTTTATCTACATTTTTAGTTAAAGTAAACAACACATCCAACCTTATTTACAAGCAATTTTGTGTGAACGGCTCAACATACACTCTCTAGGGTTCGATATCTGGTCTCTAGGACTATATTACTTGTCGATTGTGTAAACTAGCACACAGTTCTGTAGATACCCTACAGCTCACAATCAAGTCTTTGACGCCGTTGCCGTGGAGTGTTGATTTTGAGTCTGAAAGCTATTAAATTGCTTGAGAATTGTAGTATATTTCCCGACTTGAATGTTATTGGAAACTAAACATTTTCTTTATGAAGGGAGTCAGTAGTTTATGAGTGGAAAGATTGAGAAGGAATTATTTCCATTTGATCCGGAGATTGAGCTAACTTTTAGGAGAAACAGAAGAAAACAAAAGGGCAAAAAGGATGGTTGAAGCTAATCCAGGGGGAGTAGGACAAGGGAATGAGCAGCCCTGAGATATAATCAATCTTGTTGATGAGAGAAATCGGGTTATAAGGCAGTAGTATATGGCACCGAGATTTACTAAATTTTATCCAGGAGTTGTCAGGCCTGAAGTGCAGGCTCAGCACTTTGAGCAAAAACCTGTCATGTTTCATATGCTGCAAAGTCTGGAGCAGTATGGTGGACAAGCTACTGAAGAACCGCATCTTCATTTGAGATCCTTTCTGGAGATCTATGATAATTTTAAACTGCAGGGAGTCACACTTGAGGCTTTGAGAATGAAGTTATTTCCATTTTCATTGAGAGACGGTGCTAAAACTTGGCTAACAAACTTGCCACCAAGATCTGTCACCACCATGAATGAGTTAGCAAAGACATTTTTTTTGAAGTATTTCCTCCAACTAAGAATGCACATTGCAGAAATGCAATAATGGAAAACCCTTCTATATATCCCCAAGTTTGCTTAATTATGGAATTTTGCCCCACTTTTTTTTGTTATGTAATTATGTCCTAATGTTTACTTCTATCATGTTAAAATGTCCTCCATACATAAAGGTGCTAATTTTATGTTGATTCACCCGTTAATTGCTTACTTGGCATCTACATGTTATATAACTATTTATTTTAATCTAAATGGCAATTACATGTAATAATTGTTTTTTAAATCCAACACATCAAAACTACGTCCTTTTGAATTCAATTAAAAAATAAAATGCAAAAATAGTTCTCGCTCACAGACCTCCTACGATAATAAACCTTATATATATCTAATATCAATTTTTTTTACCATTGGGAGGGACAATTAATTTATCTTCTCTTTCGAAATCTGATTGTAAAATTTATTATTCTCAATCATCTCCTTCGTAGGTCATTTTATCCCAACCTCGTAAATTTACAAAAATGCCTTTCTATTTCCATGGTGTTAGTTTGTTGCTCTTCTTCTTCAGCCGTAAGAAAGGTTAATTTTTGTCCATCTTCCCTACACATTTTCCTTCCGTCTCCACTGCCGCTGACCTTCTCTATTCTTGTCATCAGCCCCGCTCCTTCCTAAGCCATCATCAACCTTTGCACGATCTTCTTCAAACATCGATGGACGACCGAAGCAACAACGTCGGGTGTGTGATCAAGAAATCAGAAGAAGGGCTTGGTGGCGGCATATGGTTCTCTTCTTGAATCTAACGTTGGAAAAACTAACAGTCCAATTCAGCGGTAGATATCAAGTGGCCGGAAATATTCGACCCAATAAATTTTTGGAATTGTGGTCAAAAACAAGAAATGAATTTATCGCAGTTGAACTTGAATTTACTGTGAGAGGGGTTGTGAGAAAGAAGTCAAGAACTATGCTTTATTTTGTTTTTACTTTTTAATTAAATTCAAAACAACATGGATTTAATGTGTTCAACTTAGACTATGTTTATTAGCAACTTGCCCAACCATCCAACTTTTATATTTTATTAGTTTCTCTCACTTCCACATCACATCACTTCAATCCAACTAATTAATTAAAATAAACTTGACATAGATTAAAATTGACATGGATTGTGTTAACTTATCCTTATATATTATATAGAATTATTAAAATAAACTTGACATAGCTTAAAATTGACATGGATTGTGTTAACTTATCCTTAATTATATATATAGAATTAGTTTTAACCATTCAATTAAAATAAATACATATTAATTCAATAAAAAAATATATACAAGTTAAATACCTTATCAAAACTTAACAAATATTTTATAACTACAAACATTGCATTTTAAATATGAGAAGATATGAAAATTAATAATAATACACACAAAAATATATTTTAAAGAATAGTATATATAATACACTTTAAATTTTGGTAGAGAATAGTATATATATATATATATATATATAGGGATGCGATCCAGTGAGAACCACTCTTACCATAAGAAATAAGAACCAATCCTCGCCATTGATTTTGATGAATAAACGCTCAGGATTTTACTAAAATTTTCGGTCATTATATCTCAAAAAACTTGCATTATAGGGTATTTTTGTCATTTTGTACTTATTTAAGATTCTGTTTGCATATTCTATCTCGACATGCATTATATATCTAACAAACATGCATTATATGCATAGGAAACATGCATTATATGCATAGGAAACGTGCATTATATACCAAACATTCATTATATAACTAACAAACATCTTCCTACATTATAATATGGTATTACTCTTATTTTAGAATAATATTACTATCATTATACGGTATTACTTCCTCCTTTGTATATGATATTGTTTTTGTTTTAGAAAAAAATTATATTACTTTCATTATAATGCATATTTTATTTTTATATAATACATAACAAGTGCAAATATAATAATGAATGATGAATTCGCTGAAATAAATATGTTACATTTTATCTATCATATTCTGCATTATATACTATAACTTCATGCATTATATTGTGCAATTGGATTCATTATATAAGAATTCGTGTACTGTTACGAGAATTATGCATATTATATACGATATTAATTTTATTTTAAAGAAAAATTATATTACTTTCATATAATTCATATGTTATTGCTATATAATACATAACACGTGCAAATATAATGATGAATGATGATTTCGCTGAAATGAACATGTTGCATTTTATCTATCTTATTCTGCATTATATACTATAACTTCATGCATTATATTGTGCAATTGTATTCATTATATAACTTCATGCATTATATTGACCTCGACATGCATTATATACCTAGCAAACATTCATTATATACCCAACAAACCTGCATTATATAATATAGTAATATACATTTATAAAATATAACAAACAAATACATAATTAAAAATAAGAAATATATGATCAACTTTTATAACAACAATGATATTATCTATAGTATGCAAAGATAATGAATTTTTTATTTTTTTATCTGAAAAAAGTTATTGCATTTTATCTATCATATTATGCATTATATAATATAACTTCATGCATTATATTGTGCAATTCCATTCATTATATAAGAATTCGTGTACTGTTACGAGAATTATGCATATAATCACTAATTTTCATTTTTTTTACGATGATTTTTAAATCGAAACATATGTAATAGGGATTTTGTTTGAAAGATAATTAAATTACCTTTAATTTGATATAGGATACATTAAAAAATAATCTAAATCGAATGAGATATGATCATTTAAAGATTTAGGATGATTTTAGAGGAGAGAGAAAAAATATTACAAAATTACCCTTTAATGCATGTTTTAATATACTATAATGCAGACGGGATTTATTTAGTCTTGAGCGTTGGATCTCCAATTGGATGGCCGAGATTAGTTCTTATTTTCACATGGTAAGGGGAGTTCTCATATGATCACTCCCCTATATATATATATATATATATATATATATATATATAGGGATGCGATCCAGTGAGAACACCTCTTACCATGAGAAATAAGAACTAATCCTCGCCATTGATTTCGATAAATATACGCTTCAGGATTTTACTAGGATTTTCGATCATTTTATCTCAAAAAACCTCCATTATAGGGTAATTTTGTGATTTTGTACTTATTTAATATTTTGTTTGCATATTCAACCTCGACATGCATTATATATCTAGCAAACATGCATTATATACATAAGAAACATGCATTATATGCCTAAAAAACATGCATTATATACCTAACAAACATCTTCCTACATTATAATATGATATTACTCTTATTTTAGAACAATATTACTATCATTATACGATATTACTACCTCCATTATAGATGATATTACTTTTATTTTAGAGAAAAATTATATTACTTTCATTATAATGCATATGTTATTACTATATAATACATAACAAGTGCAAATATAATGATGAATGATGATTTCACTGAAATAAACATGTTGCATTTTATCTATCATATTCTGCATTATATACTATAACTTTAAGCATTATATAAGAATTCGTGTATTGTAATGAGAATTATGCATATTAAAATATGGTATTACTTTAATTTTGGAGAAAAATTATATTACTTTCATTATAATGCATATGTTATTACTATATAATACTCTACATAACAAGTGCAAATATAATGATGAATGACGATTTCGCTAAATAAAACATGTTGCATTTTATCTATCATATTCTGCATTATATACTATAACTTCATGCATTATATTGTGCAACTGCATTCATTATATAACTTCAAGCATTATATTGACCTCGACATGCATTATATACCTAGCAAACATTCATTATATACCTAACAAGCATGCATTATATAATATAATAATATACGTTTATATAATATAACAAAAAAACTACATAATTAAAAATAAGTAATGTATGATCAATTTTTGTAACAACTATAATATTTTCTACAATATGCAAAGATTATGAATTTTAATTTTTTTGTTGATCTCGCATGAAAAAATATATTGCATTTTATCTATCATATTCTGCATTATATGATATAACTTCATGCATTATATTGTGCAACATCACTCATTATATAAGAATTCGTGTACTGTTCTGATAATTATGCATGTAATCACTAATTTTTGTTTTTTACGATAATTTTAAATTCGAAACACATGCATTAGAGATTTCGTTTGAAAGATAATTAAATTACCTTTAATTTGATATATGATACATGAAAAATAATCTAAATGGAAAGAGTTATGATCATTTAAAGATTTAGAATGATTTTAGAGGAGAGAGAAAAATATTACAAAATTACCCTTCAATGCATGTTTTACTACATTATAATGCAGACGAAAATTATTTAGTCTTGAGCGTTTGATCACTAATTTGGATGGTCGAGATTGATTCTTATATTCACATGGTAAGGGGAGTTCTCGTATGATCACTCCCCTATATATATATCTTAATTTAAAATTAAAAAATATATATATCAATATTAGACTCTATTTGTAGAGAATAAAAAATTATAAATTTCGGTTATATTTTATTTATTTTTATTTTATTATTTAAAAGATATAACAATTTTAGTAATATATTGAAAGAAAATTAAGTGACCAATAGAATAGTGACAAATATCATTATTTGATTGGTTCATGATTAAAAAATGAAAAAGAAATGTATGTGGGACCCACACAATTGTGTGGTCTCCAGTCGACCAAAATTTTTCAAAAATGAGGGATTTTTTTTAACAAATACTTATGTGGTGCTTAGGTGACAGGAGACATATGACACAATGGTTGATGTTATTTGTGGTCTAATAAAAATTAATTATTACATGTAACTGTCACATGGATTAAAAAATAATTAATATATTACATGTAATTTCCAAATAAGCAATTAATGGGTGAGTCAACATAAAATTAACACCGTTATATACGGAGGACATTTTAACATAACAAAAATAAACATTGGGATGTAATTACATAACAAAAAAAAGCTGGACTAAATTCCACAATTAGGCAAACTTAAGGATATATTAAAGGGTTTTCCTAATGCAAATGTCCTTTAAACAATAAGATGAGCCAGTGATTAGTGAGTGAGACATGGGAAAGGTATAAGGAACTACTGAGAAGGTGTCCTAATCATGGGATTCTCTATTGCATTCAGATAGAGATCTTCTAAACTCTAGGATGGTGGTTGATGCTACCTCAGGGAGAGCTTGGTTGGACAAAACTTACAATGAGGCTTGTGAGATCTTGGATAAAGTAGCTGCTAATAACTATTTCTAGTTTAATTCGAGAGCAGCATCCATTTCTACACCAAAGTTAGCAGGGGTTTTAGATATTGATCCCAGGAAAGCTATGACAGCACAAATGGAAGCTCTGGGAACAACAGTGAAGAATATTGAGAAGAATACAAACCAAGTGATGGTTTCAGTTGCACCTAGTGAGGTTTTGAATTGCATATATTGTGGAGATGGGCACAGATTTGAAGAGCGTCCATCCACTCCAGCTTCTATTTGCTACATGGGGAACAAAAATCAGTATCATCAAGGAAACAATCCCTATTCAAACACTTTTAATCTAGGATGGAGGTATCACCCAGATATTTCCTGGTCTGGAAAAGGTAACAATAATGTTATAGCACGGGAGCAGCACAAAGCTGAAGGATCAAATCAGCAACAACCAAATCAGCAGTGTATAGAGGCACCTCCAGCAAAACCTGAGAAAACTTTGGAGGAGATGATGAAAGAATTCATGACTAAAAATGAGGTGAGATTGAAGTGTCAGGATGCTTTAATACAAAGCCAAGCATCCTCACTGAGGAATTTGGAAGTACAATTGGGGCAGTTGGCCAATGAAATTCGAAATAGACCACAAGGTAGCTTGCCAAGTAACACATAAAATCCTATAGGAGGAAATGAGCAATGCAAGGTGGTGACCTTGAGAAGTGGAAAAAAATTTGAGTAAAGAAAAGCAGATCAGCAGGATGATGAACTAGGATCCTCTGAAAAAGATGATTAGAATGAAGTAAGGGTAAAGAGAGGGAAAAGCTCCAATCATAGAAGTTTTTCCTACAATGAATGAAGAACCAATTATTACTGAGAAATCTGTTGAGGTTCTTGAAGGGAATGCAGCCAAGAGCAAGAGAAAGTTTTGGCAAGATGAGTATATTCCACCTCAGCCACCATTCCCTGTCAGATTCAAGAAGCAGAAGAAGGAGGAACAGTTTAAGAAATTTCTTGAAATGTTGAAACAGATCCATATTAATGTGCCTTTGATAGAGGCATTTTAGCAGATACCCACTTATGTGAAATTTTTTAAGGATATTATGACAAAAAAGAAGAGACTATAAGAATTTGAAACAGTATCCCTATTTGAAGAAGTAAGTGGGCCTTTGAGAAGGCAAATCCCTGCAAAACTGAAAGACCCAAGGAGCAAAGATGTAGGGAGAGCCCTCTGTGATCTTGGAGTAAGTGTAACTTTAATGCCACTATCAGTTTTTAAGAAACTGGACATACGAGGAGCTAGACCCACAACAATTACATTACAACTTGCTGATAGATCAACTGTCCACCCAAAAGGAAAAATTGAGGATGTTCTAGTAAGGGTAGACAAGTTCATTTTCCCTGCTGATTTCATCATTCTAGAGAATGAAGCAGACAAGGAAGTGCCGATTATTCTAGGCAGGCCCTTCTTGGCCACTGGAAGGACCCAGATTGATGTTGATAAAGGGGAACTGATCATGAGAGTACATGAAGAACATGATACTTTTAACATGTACAACACTATGAAGCTACCTGATGATTCAGAAAATTGTTTTGCTGTGGAAATTTTGGAATCTGTAGTTGAAGAATATGCAACAAATTTTCAAGCAAAGGTGGTTGAGAAAGATGAAATGGTAGAAGAGGATATTGCAGCATAGGTAGAGCATAATCGAAAGTTTGGGGGAGCTAGAGTTGCATTTGAATTACTGGACTTGATGAGCAAGGAACAGAAAGAACTTAAATCATCACTAGAGGAATTCCCAGAGCTGGTGCTAAGACCTCTGCCAGCCCACCTGATATATGTGTACTTGGGAGAATTTGAAACTTTGTCTGTCATCATAGCATCTAACCTGAAGGAAGAGGATAAGCAGAGTTTATTGGAAATGCTTAAGAAACATAAGCAGGCTATTGGATTGCTAATCTCTGATATTAAAGGAATCAGCCCTACTATATGTATGCATAAGATATTATTGGAAGATGGGAGCAAGAATTCAGTTCAGCCATAGAGGAGGCTAAATCCTAACATGAAAGAGGTTGTGAAAAAGGAAATCAACAAGTGGTTAGATGCAGGGATTATATTTCCAGTCTTAGATAGTTCATGGGTCAGTCCAGTGTAATGTGTTCCTAAAAAAGGAGGAGTCACAGTGATTCCAAATGAGAAACATGAGATGATAACCAAAAGGACAGTTAATGGTTGGAGGATTTGCATAGAATACAGAAAATTGAATGATGAAACCAGAAAAGACCACTTCCCACTGCCTTTTGTGGACCAAATGCTGGATAGATTAGCAGTGCAGGAATACCACTGCTTCTTAGATGGGTATTCTAGGTACCATCAGATTGCTATAGCTTTAGAGCATCAGAGTCTAACTACTTTCACATATCCTTTGGTACCATGACGCACTCGTGATATCACTTCTGATCTCCAACAACCAAGTGAAATAGTTGCTGGTTGACAACGGCACGGGATATGCAAATTTTGATTAGCAAAATCGAGCCAGTGACCATGACACTGTGTGGTTTCAATGGCGACCAACAACAGACGGTGGGGGAGATTACCTTACCATTATACTATGGGGGCTTTAACCTCGACGTGAGATTCCAAGTGGTGGACACGGCGTCCGTTCACAACGCCATCCTTGGACGACCATGAATTCATAAACTGAAAGGCATACCTTCCTATTACCATCAGGTGTTGAAGTTCCCCACGCCTTGGGGCATCCAAACGATCAGAGGAGAGAAAAAGGCTTCGCCGGATTGCTACTACGCCAACTTCAAAGATGTTTGCACTCAACAGCATGCCAACCAACCTCCCTCGGCTCCATGACCCGAAGTTGAAGAGCTCGAGGAGGTCATTATAGATCCCACCGACCTCACACAAACTACTTTCGTGGATTAGAGCTAACCCCGGATGTTCGCACTCCTTTGGGAGAATTCCTTAAATCTAAGGTCCACGCCTTCGCCAAGTCCTATCGAGATATGATCAGCAGCGATGGTTGCAAGTTGATCCAAACTACAGACCAGTACAATAGAGAAGGTGGAAATTCTCTGCCGAGAAAAATGAGGCCATCAAAGAGGAAATTCAGAAACTGCTTGACATTGGGTCATTGCGAGAGGTTCACTACCCCACCTGGTCAGCAAACATGGTGGTGGTGAAGAAGAACGGAAAGAATCAGTGTGCATCAATTTTACAGATCTCAATAAAGCATGTCCAGAAGACTCGTATCCCCTACCTCATATTGACAAAATTGTCAATGCAATATCTGGACACGAGCTCCTAAGCTTCGTGGATACCTTCTCGGGATACAACCAGATACAGATGCATCCCAATGATCAAGAGAAGACTGTATTCATTGCTAGTCAATCGATCTAGTGCTATAAGGTGATGCCTTTCGGGATCAAGAATGCTGGATCAACCTACCAGCGACTAGTTAATTCCATGTTCAAAGATGAAATCGGAAAGATGATGGAAGTATATATTGATGACATGCTCGTCAAATCACTGAAGGCTAGTGACCACGTTGTGCACTTGGAAGAAATGTTTCAAACTCTTGAGGAATACAATATGAAGCTAAATCTTGTAAAATGTTCATTCGGGATCTCCTCCTGTAAATTCCTCGGGCATATAGTCACGTGAAAGGACATCGAGGTGGACCTCATGCAAATTAGAGCGATTCAAAGTATCAAACATCCGAAGATGCCTAAAAGTACAGAAACTCATCGGCCAACTCGCCGTAGTGAGCCATTTCATCTCACAATAAATAGAGAGGACGCATTCTTCATTCCATGCCCTCAAAAAAGGAAAACATTTTGAGTGGACAAAGGGGTGCGCTAGAGCACTGGAAGAGTTAAAATCTTACCTTGCCAGACCGCCCCTACTCTCTAAGTCTACAGAAGGCAAGACACTTTTTGCTATACATCTCAGTGTCCAAACATGCCATGGGAGCAGTACTAGTCTGAGAAGAATAAGGAAAGCAACACCGGTATACTACGCCAACAAGTCTTTTCTCGATGCGGAAACCCGATACACGGCTCTCAAAAAACTCGCCCTTGCACTCGTTATCGCTGCTAGAAAGCTCTGCCTATATTTCAAGGCTCACCCCATTAAATTTATTTTGGCATATCCAATCCGGGCTATGTTGTCCATGCCTGACCTCTCGTGACGACTACTTAAGTGGGCCGTGGAAATCGGAGGATATGGAGTACAGTACAAACCAGAACCACAATCAAGTCACAAGTGCTCACCGACTTCGACGTAGACTTCACTACCAATCTCCAATTGAAGTAGAAAATGAGGTCGCATCAATGTCTCAAACAAAAGCATACTCCGGTCTCTGGTCCCTCAAGATGTAAACAATGTCAATGAGAATGAAGTTGGGATCGAGTTGATGGACCCCCAATGAGAGAACTACGAGCGAGCTACCCATTTCGACTTCCTAGCAACCAACAACAAAGTCAAATACGAAGCTCTCATCCAAGGGATGAAGCTGGCCCAAGAACTCGGGGCTCATAATGATGGATTTATATACTGAAAGCATTATGATTGGTATATTATGTACAAGGTCGATTGGTTAATATACTTTGAATCATAAATGTTGTATGTTCATCTCCTGTCTGAATTAACAAACATGTGTCGCAAACGCAATTATCCTCTTATCTCGTCGATAGGAAGATCATACGGTGTGTAGAAGATCACGGAAGGTCGTATGGATCGTTTGACCTAGCGAGATATAAATAGTTATCACTGCTGAGACAGTTCCAGGATAAACTGTCGGTGTAGGCTGCAGCATACGCAGTAATAAGCATCTTATCTTGGATGGCTTGGTATGCTGGTGTGGGGCATACATTGATAAGGACCTAAGTCGAGATCGATTATTTTATCTGACATTAAAAGAATCTAGATCTCTATGGTTTGATGAGATCCTAAGCCTATATGAAGGTACAGAAGTATATGCAGATTGTGTATTACTTTGAGTTACAGTGAAAGGCTCTGGCTGAGCTTGTATATTTGTATCTTGGGTAATAGCAGTTTGTGTATGACTTTCTGGTACTGGAACTGGGTAACCACATCCAGTATAGGATTGTGACATTCCCTGAGCAGCTCAAAAGGTTCATTATGTTAAAGTCCTGCAGGCTGATTAAGTTCAAGAATAAGTGTAAAGGCTTGAGTGGATTGACTCAGGAATATAAGATGTTAATTAATTAAATAGCTTGTCAGAGCATAAATTAATTAACGAATGTCTGTAACCTTAAATGTGGGGATATACCGAGCCCATGCAACCCGTTCCTCAAAGCGTGGTAGCAAATAGGTTGGACAGTATTGATTCTCTGGTCGAATGAATCAACATTAATTAATTAATTATATTCTGGGTTGAATATGGGAATTAATTAATTGATAGGCCTTATTTGCTATTTGTATTCTGGTCCCTGGTCTTGCCCATGAAACTCAGGCCCAATAGAAGTCCAGTATTTTCCTATAAATAGGCCTCAGTTCCTCAGATCTCAACACACCACAAGATCATATGTTGCACACAGCAAACCAGTATTTGGGAGTTGTGGTGATCGACTAGATCTGAGAAACGAGGAGGAAATTCTGCTTCTCAATCGGGCAAGGAATCCGAAGGGAATCTTCACCAGATATTCGGATTGAGTTGGGACACAGATCAGAAGATCAGATCAGGAGGATTATCTTCTTTCTTCTCTCTCCTTTTTGTTTTCAAAAATTATATACTAATTTTCATAGATTTAATTCCTCAATCTGTTAGGAACTAATCTTTGTGCGCGGGAAAGGAGATCAAGATCAAATCTCTGCGCACTCGTTCTTCAGGTTTTTACAATCTAGGTATTCCGCATAAACCCCCTTATGCATAATCAAATGGAGCAAGCTAGGAATAATCATAGGCATAGCAATTTATTTTGATATTCTAATTAACGATCCTTGGCAAACAGACTTCGTGATTCAGTTCACGAATCCCTTCACATAAGATACGCGCAGAAAACAGCTCGCAGTTGATAGTGAACCAACTAGATGGAACTTACTCCGTTAAAGAGATAGGACTACTCTGTTACCATGAGATAGTCAAAAAACTCTGAGACAAGATGGAGGAGTGGGACCTCCAGCACATTCTATGCGAAGAAAATTCCCGAGTAGATGCCCTAGCCAACTTGGCTGCCACCAGCAAAGCACAAAGTAACCGGCCAATTCCCGAAAGGATGGCTGCCAAGTATGCACTGCTCGAAGATACACTGTATCAACGCTCCCTCAGGGGACCACTTCTGAAGAGCATTGCACCTCCGAAAACCGGTCACGTACTGGCAAAAATACACAAAGGCGGTTGTAAAAATCACGTTGGAGCTCTATCCCTGGCTCACAAGATAATCATGGTCGGCTTCTACTGGCCCACCTTGAAGAAAGACGCCATTGAGCACATCAAACAATGCGATATCTACCAGCACTTCGAACCAACACCCCATCAGAATGCCGAACCACTCCACGCCTCGATCAGCCCGTGGCCACTCATGATCTGGGGAATGAACCTAGTAGGAAAACTACTATAAGGAACCGGGCAAAAGGAGTACATTCTCATGGCCACCGATTACTTCACTAAGTGGGTGGAAGGCAAAGCACTAGGAAAGACTCGAGACCTTGAAGTCATCAAGGTCCTATGGAAGCATATCCTCTGTCGCTTCGGGATATCAAAAAAGATATAGACAAACAACAGACGGCAATTTGATCACTGATATTTCTACCAAATTAATTGCAAATATAATGGTCAAATAAATTTATACTCGAATGTCGAACCCACTGAGAAAAGATATGCGAAATAGTCCTATGTACTAAAACACAGTCTCGGATTAATTGTTTGAGTAATTCAAAAATGAGGTTTTGTTTATTAAACTAGGCAGAGAAAATAAAATAAAAACTTAAATCAATTAAAGTAAAGCACAAATCCTATGGCAGAAATCTTATTATGGATAACATGTAAGAACCAATTAAATTAACAGGTGGAATACTGCAATAATGATATATTTCCTTGGTCGGGCAAATATAACCTAGATTACTAATTAGTGACTATCTCCTCTCGGTCTCAAGAACACCAAATTAGTCAATCTCATAAGCAAATAAGTTCAATTCCTACAGTCTAATACATCTCAATGGAAAGTATAGAGTATATCATGCATTCCTAATCTCACTATCAATATTCACCTTTCGGTCCTTCTATCAATAGCTAGACATCTAAATTAATCATCACCTCTCGGTCCTTGAATTATATTAGAATTATAAAATAAACACAGGAATCATGAACCTAATTAATTAATCCTAAACATGCATTCAAAATAATATCAAACCCTAGAAATTAAAATATATATATATAATTAAACTAAAATAAACTTGCATTAAAAATAAAAACAGAAAAATTTAGGATGCATAAAAATAAATGTTAAAACTCTAATTACAGAAATTGAGGTTTGATCACTGTTATTTCTAACAGATTAATTATAGAAACAGTGGCAAATAAATTTGTAAACCCTAAGGTTATCGAATCCAGGGGAATTGTGTGGGAAAACTATCCTATATACTAGCTATGATCCTAAGATTCATTGTTTGAGGAATTCAAAATCAGGGTTTTAACTTAGAAAATAAAGATGACAATACGGAAAATTAAAGTAGTTTTGAAAGCAAATTTAAAAGAACACAGATTCTAGGGAAGAATTCTTATTATGGATAACATGTAGGAATCAATTAATTTAACAGGTGGAATACTGCAAAAATGCTATATTTCCTTGTTTGGCAAATATAACCTAGATTACTAATTAGTGACTATCTCCGCTCAGTCTCAAAGTACACCAAATTAGTCAATCTGATAAGCAAATCAGTTCAATTCCTACAGTCTAGTACATCTGTTTGGATAGTGTAGATTTTATCATGCATTCCTAATCCCACTATTAATATTCACCTCTCGGTCCTTCTATCAATAGCTAGACATCTAAATTAATCGTCACCTCTCGGTCCTTGAATTAATCTAGAATTATAGAATAAACACAGGAACCATGAACCTAATTAATTAATCCTAACATGCATCCATAATAATATCAAACCCTAGAACCTGCTAGGGTTTCTAGCCACTCATCGCAGATATAAATCCAAAAGAAAACATATTAAATTTCATAAACATACAGAACTTACAAGAAAATAAAAGGGTTTCGTGTTTCCCAAGTTTCCAAACTCTAAAAACTGAAAAATATGATTGCATGCCTCAAAAAGTCGAATTTAACTAGGTATTTATAGGGGTGGATGTGTATCCTATCAAATCTAGGGCTAAAGATATGAATAAATCCGATTTTTATCAGATTTCTGCTCCAGCAGACTCGCTCGCGTCGATCGTGGCTGATTGGCGTCGATCAACGTGGCCATCTCTTCGGCGTCGATCGATGCTGATTGGCGTCGATCGACGTGGTCTCTCGCCCCTTCTGTGCGGTCTCACGGTTTTGGCCATAACTTCCTCTCCCGAACTCCGATTGACCCGATTCCAGTTGCGTTGGAGAGCTAACTCAAAGTATCATCCATTTCCATGCGCCAATAGCCTGAATTCCCCTTGTGGAAGAACTCTTCACTGCTACTCTTACACGTCACTGCTTTCGGAACGGTTTTCAAGTGAATTTAGGCCTAAAACCTGCAAAAACACCAAGACGCGCATAATACCACCCAATATAGACTCATGCATAGAATATATATATATAAACTCAATAAAACTACATAAAATAGTAGAAAATAATATAGATAAGCGAGTAAAATAATGAGCTTATCAAGGTTGAGAAGGATATATGAACTAATATTCATATAAGGATTGAAGTCCACTGAATAAACTAGTCTAGAGGGGTATTTATAGTGTTTGTATGGGCTTTACAAGGCTGAATTCTATAGGAGATAGGAGTAGATTTGATGCATATCTATATCTCCATGTCCTACAATGAGTATATCTTTAGTCTTGAGTCTTCAGGCCTTCCTATATGATATATCTCTTCAATTTTGGCCAAATCTCGCCCAAGATTCGTGAAAACCTTCCAGAAACTCGCCAAAATCATCCGCGTTGATCGACGCAGGTCTGTGTTGATCGACGTGCATCCATGTCGACTGGCCTCTGGCTGCGTCGATTGATTCTGTGCGTTCTCACAATTTTGGCCATAACTTTTCTCCCGAACTCCGATTGACCCGATCCCAGTTGCGTTGGAAAGCTAACTCAAAGCTCTATCCATTGCCATGATCCAATATCCCGAATTCCTTGTGTGGAGAAATCCTTCACTGCTACTCTTGCACGTCACTGCTTTCGGATGAATTTTCGGTGAATTCGTCCTAAAACCTGCAAGAATACACCACTACAAGCGCAATACCTTCGTAGAGTGATTCATGCAACAAAAATAACTAAAATAAACTAAAATACAACTAAAAACAAGAATAAATCAAACCATAATGAGTGAAAATATGAACTCATCACAATTCACCAGCAATAGAGTGCAAACGTTTTGCGACACATACAAAATAAAGCTCACATTCTCAACCCTGCAACACCCTGAGGCCAATAGACTAACAGACTCGACGAACAAGATGAGTATGAACACGATGAGAAAAAAACTCAGCCCACACAGATCAGGATGGGTAGAAGAGCTGCCAGCCGTATTATGGTCATACCGAACTAAACCACAAACCTCCACCGGCACCACCCCATTCTCCCTAGCCTACGGAGTCGAAGCGGTGGTACCTATCAAAAGCTAAATGCACAATTCAAGAAAAGAAAGAATCAACGAGCTAACAAATTCAGAAAACCTCCTAACCAATTTGGGGCTCGTTGACGAAATAAGAGATAAGCCTCGTTGAGGGCAGCGCAATGCAGGCAGCAAGTTGAAAGGTTCTACAACCTGAAACTCAAACTTCGAGACTTCCAAATAGGCAACCTGGCACTGCACAAGGTTTTCCAAAACACCAAGGAGGCCAGTGCCGGGAAGCTGGCACCTAAATAGGAAGGACCTTACAAGGTAGTCAAGGTTGTACGACACGGGGCTTATCGCCTCGAGACAATGAAAGGATGGGAAATAACAAACAACTGGAATATTAAACACTTGAAGAAATACTCTCATTAGTACGCAGATCTGCGATTCTTATCCCTACTTATTACATTAATTCAATTAATTTATTTTATCAAGAACTTTACTAACTTGAGCATCGGAGGGGTGATGCCAAGGCATCGCCCACCCTGACCTTGCGGCTCGTGTTTTCTCTAACAAATAAGCTCGCCACTAATCAATAATCAGGTTTGCTAAAGAACACAATCCAAGATCGAGATTGAGCACTGAACACCCATATACGCGAGTTTTTCACCCCTACTTAATTTTTCCGGTTTATCTACTCACTTAAGACCGTTACTGATTTTTTCCTCCCTAACAGTTGTGTTCGCCACCGACCAATAATCAGGGTCGCCATCGAACATGACTTGTGATCAACATTAAGCACACAACGTACATATCAGATCAAAAGTGAGAGAAACAAACAACGTGAACAGAGCAAGCACAAGGAACGCACAAAAAAGAAACTACAAAACCAGACACAACGAAAAAGTAATGGCAAATGCAAATGAAATACGGATGTTGTTCGATCATATAAAGCCATAAATAGGAAAAAAATGTAGAGGCATCAACAACAATATGTAAGAAAATACTAGCGGTAAAAAATATTGTTATAAAGTATGTTCATAAATTCCATTTAGAAATCAGAAAAAGCCTAAGCAGTAGCATTGGTCAGCCCTTTATCAGTCTTCTCAACATCATCATTGGCACGCTCCTCAGCATCCTTGTTCCCCGCGTCCCCTTCAGTCTCCTTCTCTTTAGTTTTCTCCTCCTCCTCCGCCTTCTCCAGCTCTTTGGTCCCTTCAGCATTCGGCTCAACTTCTTCTTGATCGGTGCCTACCCAAGGAGGAATCGGGGGTCGGATGATGAGTGCGAGGTTTAAGTTGGGAGCTCGATGAGAGATTTTAGCACAGATGGTATCAGTAACAATCTGTACTAGCACATTGATAGTTAGCTTGAAGGAGGGATGAGCGACGACCTTATTCAAGTCGACACCCTCCCCTAACTTCAGGGCCTCCACCTCGGCCCATGGGCTTTCTACTCCTTTAGCCTCTCCTCCTGGCGGCGGTGGAAACGACCCTTATAGGACTCCACCTCCTTTTTTCTTATGCTCCAAGTCGGCGTTGAAGTCACCCATTGCACGATGCAGTTCGCCATCGAGGACCTTGCAGTGATTGTAAAGCTCAGCTCTCTCCTTTTTCAACTTATCACACTTTGCTCGAAGAGATAAAGCTCTAGCTTAGACTGCGTAGACTCCTCGCCACACTGGTGCCCTCGCTCGCCGAGTTAAAAGATCACACCAACCCCTCAGTATAGATCGTGAATTTATGGTTGTTCTGCAGTAAACGAGAAATTAAGTATCAGCAAATAAAGGAAATGCAGAGACAAGGCAAGGCCAAAAATTAAGAGGATCGCACCTTCAAGAGCCTATTCTTCATAAGGACTCCCGAGCATAAGAACTTAAAATCATCAGCCTTAATCTCCCCGCCAAGGGTTTTGACCACCCTGTTGGCATAGGCGGCCGAAGAGGTGGCCAGCTAGGTCGGCCCAAAACCAACAGTGACCAGCTCGAGCTTTTTGGAGTTAGTCGGGCTCGACCGACCTTGGGAATCATGAGAAGCATAATCGTGCACCTTTTTCTTCCACCTCTCGTCTTCCTTCATACTTGGCGGAGGAGAAGGAGGTGGCGGGGTCGAAGGAAGCGAAGAGGAGTCATCAGCTCCCTTCTCAATAGACCCCCCGATGGAGCCCAAGTAGCAGCCTTGAGAGATGATCCAGTCAAAATTTTGAGTGGGCTAGTGACTAGAACTCGAGCAAGGACATTGAGAGCTGGATTGAATATGGTGATTAAAGATCTTTGGGCTCCAAGTATTTCCAAGAAGTCGATTTTCATTGAAAAATTAAATGAAGGCCCAAAATTTATTAATTTAATTATGTGTAGTGATTAGGCTTAGTTTAATTTTGGTCAGTTATTTTGGGCCAATATGTTAGGCCTTATTTAATTATTAAATTCGGATTTTAGGATTTAATTTCAAATTTTTAGTTTCCTTATTAGATTAGGATTTGAGTTGCCTATATGTAGGCCTTCTTAAGGAACAATTTATTCAATTTTCAGTTTAATAAAATTTGTGCGATTTTCTCCTTAAATCTGAAGGCTCAAGAAATTATATCCACCCATAGAATTTCGAATTTGGCTAATCATTCAGACTTCCGCATTCTTTTGTGGTGTCTTCTTTATATCCTTCGTTGTTGGATCAATCCGCTTCTTGGGTCGTAGGAGATTTTAATTTGGACTACGGTACTTGAAGGCTTTCGAATCCAAATTTGTTGGATCTTCACCTCGTATCAATTGAACTCATTTCCGTGTGTGTTTGTCTTTTCGTCAAGTTCCTTGGTTGCGATCTTAACCTTCCGGCGATGATCGTATCATTTTGGTATCAATATCCACGTTGAATCCTTCTTCTTTCTTTTTCCTTCAATTTTGTGTATTTAGTGTATCAAAAAAATCAATTCTTGTTCTTGTTTTGTGCATGTCTTAATTTCCCACAGTTTGATTCGGGTATCTTCATATCTTTAAGTTGTGATCGTGTCCTTCTACCTTTCTGTTAGAGTCGAAATTTTTGTTCCAAGTTTTAGTGTTCCTCTTAGTCAAGATATAAATTATCTTTCCATCCATATCATATCAATTCAAATCTTGTCATATCTCTTTTTTTCCTTATCAATTCAAATCTTGTCATATCTCTTTTTTTCCTTATCTCTTTGATTGCCAAGATTAATTGGTAATTATCAAATCTTTTCATACCATACCTTATTTCCTTATCTATATTTTCCTTCTTGAATTACCAAGCAATTTGGTAATTACCATATAAAAAAGAGTAAAAAAATCAAGCAAAAAAAAAGAAGGGAATAAAAATAAATCAAAAATCCTAATTTCTAGATTTCTACTACTATTTTTTGCCCTTTTACCGGCCAGAATCGTTTCGACCTTAACTTTTGCATATGGTGTCCGTTTTTGGTTTAATTGTGCTTTTAAAAAATGCGTCGGCGAGCTCTACAAGAGTCAATGGTTTGCTTTGATATATGGTGGAATACAACCGAATTCCATGGTCTTCAATCAGTTATTGCCCTCCAAATATTTTTTCAAAAAAAAATCATTCTTTTTTTTGTCATTTACCTTCCTTGAGTTCTACTAGTGCATTATTCCCTTTTTTTTTCGGTAACTTCTCGGCGAGCTCTACGAGACTCACCGCTTTGTTGTGATATAAGGTGCTTTTTGGAAAAAAAATTGTTCATTTTTTTTATCATTTTCCCTCCTAGAGTCGCCTAGAGTCTTCCCATTCAGTTGGTTAGTCGAATTGAAGGCTGTTGAATTTTTTGGGAATTTTTTGAGTTTTTCAAAAAGGAGAAAAGAGTGGTAAGAGGCAAGAGAGTGTCAGATTATTATAGGGATTGAAAAAGCCATTTATACTGAGAGTGATACACGAGTGTGAGTGTTTTGACATAACTGAATGATACACGAGTGTATCTGAGGCGGTGAGGTCTTTCTTTTGTTTTTTGTCTAACCTTTCTTGTATGTCTAAAGTGATAATTCTGCGGAGTTGAAATGAGATGAGATTGTTAGTGGTGGACAAGTCAAGTTCATGGTGGAGGCCTTGAAATCTGAACTGACTAGGGTGCTAAAGAGTTAGATGAATGCAATGCATCAACGTATGGATGATCTTGAGATTTATGTGGCAAAAAGACTTGACGAGACTCATCTGATAGTCATAAGAGTACTGGGTGAGGAGGACGTGGTGGTCGAGGTGGCACAGACTGGAATAAGAGATGGAGTCCTCAGTATGAGGAGGACGTCGATGACTATGCTGAGGAGGAGTCATATGATAACAATTTGGGAACCATCAAGATGAACATTCCAGCCTTCCGAGGCTTGAATGATCCTGAATTGTACCTGGAGTGGGAGCGAAAGGTGGAGATGATGTTTGAATGCCACAATTACTCTGAGTTAAATAAGGTAAAGCTAGTTGCAGTGGAGTTTGCTGATTATGCTCTCGTGTGGTAGGATCAGTTGGTCAGAAGTCGGAGGAGGAATAGTGAGAGGCTTATAGAGATATGGGATGAGATGAAAGTTGTCATGAGGAGGCGTTTTGTGCCGAATTATTATTACCGAGAGTTGTACAACAAGCTGCATATTTTGAGGCAGGGTAATCGGAGTGTGGATGAGTACTTTAAGGAAATGGAGGTGGCTTTTGAGCCAATGTAGTGGAGGATAGAGAGGTAACGATGGCTAGGTTTCTGGCTGGACTAAATTGGGAGATCCGGAATATTGTAAAGCTACAGCATTATGTTGACCTGGATGACTTGGTCCACATGGAGATCAAGATTGAGGGAAAGCTCAAGAGGAGGGGCAATAGTAGTAATACGAGGCAGAACCCTACAGGCTGGAGAGAATACCTGATTGGAAGTGGTTACACACCCAAACGAGCTCCGTGGAAGAAGGAGGAGGAGCAGCTTCGAGGGGAGAAGAAGCCGTTTGTAAAGCACAGGTTGGATTTTGCTGTTTAAGATAAATATATTGCTACTGAAACTCGGAATAGTGATCGAAAGTGTTATAAGTGTCAAGGTTTTGGTCATATTGCTAAGGATTTCCCAAATTGGAGAGTCATGGTGATTCTGGATGATGATTGTGATTGATGAGAAGACTGATCCGGAGATGTCTGATTTGGATTATCCTGATGAGGATGAAGAAGAGATTGAGGCACCTGCAGCGCTGAATTTTGTGATGAGAAGGCTTTGAATGCCCAGCCTGCAGTCAGAGATATTGAGCAGAGGAAGAATATTTTCCATACGCATTGTAATATCAGCAATAAGTTCTGCAGCATGATTATAGATAGAGCCGGTTGCACCAATGTGGCGAGTTAGTCGATAGTGAAGAAGCTAGGGTTACCGGTGATGAAGCACCCTATACCATACAAGCTGCAGTGGTTGAATGATAGTGGCGTCATCAAAGTAGTGAAGGTGTCGTTTCGCATAGGGAAATATGAGGGTGAGGTGTTGTGTGATGTGATTCCTATGCAGGCAAGTTATATACTTTGGGGGCGTCTGTGGCAGTTTGATAGGCGTGTGAAGCATGATGGCTTCACGAATAATTATTCCTTTGAGTACAAGCCAAAAAAGATTTCACTTGTTCCTCTGACCCCTAAACAAGTCTATGAGGATCAAGTCCAGTTGCAGAAGGAGTCGAGTGTAGAGGTGCAGCCACGAGATAATAAGGAGAAAGGGGTGGTGCAGCAGTCTTTTCTAGATAGGGTTGGGGATCTGAAGTTAGCAATTCAGAAGGAGAAAATATTGGAGTTGTTGATTTACAAGGAGAGCCTGAGTTTAACTAACATTCCTGATTCTCAACCCCCCTTCTATTTCCTCTCTTTTGCAGGATTTTGAGGATGTCCTTCTAGATGGTACCCTAGTCGAACTACCACCCATTCGTGGGATTGAGCATCAAATTGATTTCGTGCCTAAAGCAACCCTTCCGAATAGACCAGCCCGGAAGAGACGAAGGAACTGGAGAGGCATATCGGAGAGTTGCTAGCCAAGGGGCACGGGAGGGAGAGTTTGAGTCCTTGTGCAGTTCTAATTTTGCTTGTGTCCAAGAAGGATTCGACCATGAGGATGTGTTGAGACTGTCGTGCTATCAACAACATTGTGGTTAAGTATCGACATCCTATCCCTCGTTTAAATGATATGTTAGATGAGTTGCATGTTTTTGTGTGTTTTCTAAGATGGATTTGAGAAGTGGTTATCATCATATTAGGATTAAGGAGGGAGATGAGTGGAAAACTGCTTTTAAAACAAAGCTTGGTGTGTATGAGTGGTTAGTCATGCCTTATGGTTTAGATAATGCTCCTAGCACTTTTAATGTGTCTTATGAACCATGTTTTAAGAGCTTTTATTGGCAGATTTGTTGTGGTTTACTTCGATGATATTCTGATTTATTGTAGGAGTCATGATGATCATTGTGAGCATTTGAGGGCTATTTTGGATGTGCTTCGCAGAGAACGTTTATTTAAGAAATGCATCTTTTGCACAGATAAGCTTGTGTTTATTGGGCTTGTTGTTAGTGCAGGTTGATGAAGAGAAAATACAAGCTATCAAGAAGTGGCCGCAGCCTAAGAGCATTGGCGATGTTCGCAACTTTCATGGACTTGCCAGCTTTATAGGCATTTTTTACCCTATTTCAACAGCATTGCAGCCCCGTTGACTAAAGTGATTAAAAAGAATGTGGAGTTCAGATGGGGAGAAGAACAAGAAAAGGTTTTTCAGTTGCTGAAGTATAAGTTGACACATGCCCCGGTATTATCTCTTCCTAACTTTTCTAAGACTTTTGAGATTGAGTGTGATGCTTCTGGAATTTTTATTGGTGTTGTGTTGATGCGGGAGAGGAAGCTCGTGGCATACTTCAGTGAGAAGCTGAATGGTGTGACATTGAACTATCCTACCTACGATAAGGAGTTGTACGCCTTGGTGAGAACTTTGAAAACGTGGCAGCATTACTTGTGGCCTAAGGAGTTCATTATTCACACCGATCATGAGTCGCTGAAGCATTTGAAGGGGCAACACAAGCAGAATAAGAGGCATGCAAGATGGATGGAGTTTGTAGATATTTTTCCTTATGTCATCAAATACAAGCAAGGAAAGGAAAACGTGGTGGCTAATGCATTGTCTCGGAGGTATGCCTTAATCTCTACTTTAGATGCTAAGTTGCTTGGATTTGAATGCATTAAGAGTCTGTATGCTTCTGATGAGGATTTTGGTGATGTATATGTTGCATGTGAGACATCTGCTAGTGGTGAATACTTTAGGCATGATGGATTTTGTTTAGGATAAATAAGTTGTGCATTCCTAGGTGTTCTCAATGTAAGTTGTTGCTGTTAGAGTCACATGACGGCGGTTTGATGGGTCATTTTGGTATTCTTAAGACTTTGGTTGTGCTGCATGAGTATTTCTTTTGGCCTCACATGAAACGTGATGTTGAGAGGACCTGTGGTAGATGCATTACTTGTAAACAAACTACGTCTGGATCTAGTTCTCATGGATTGTATACCCCATTGCCTATCCCTACTGCACCTTGGGATGATATTTCTATGGATTTTATGCTAGGTTTGCCACATACTAGACGTGGTAGTGATTCTATTTTCGTGGTTGTTGATAGATTTTCTAAGATGGCACATTTTATTCCTTGTCATAAGTCTGATGATGCATCCCATGTTGCTGCTTTGTTCTTTAAGGAAGTTGTGAGATTGAATGGTATTCCTAAGACCATTGTTTCTGATAGAGATTCTAAGCTCTTGAGCTACTTTTGGAAGACTTTGTGGTGTAAGTTAGGAACTAAGTTGTTGTTTTCTACTACTTGTCATCCACAAACTGATGGTCAAACTAAGGTAGTAAATAGGACTTTGTCTACATTGTTGAGAGTTGTACTTAAGAAGAATATTAGGAATTGGGAAGAATGTTTAGCTCATATTGAGTTTGCTTATAATAGTTCAGTTGATTTTGCTACTCAGTTTTAACCTTTTGAGATTGTGTATGGATTTAATCCTTTGACTCCTTTGGATTTATCTCCTTTACCTATGCTAGAGTTTACTAACCTTGATGATCCACAAACTGATGGTCAAACTGAGGTAGTAAATAGGACTTTGTCTACATTGTTGAGAGTTGTACTTAAGAAGAATATTGGGAATTGGGATAATGTTTGGCTCATATTGAGTTTTCTTATAATAGTTCAGTTCATTCTGCTACTCAGTTTTAACCTTTTGAGATTGTGTATGGATTTAATCCTTTGACTCCTCTGGATTTATCTCCTTTACCTATGCTAGAGTTTACTAACCTTGATTGGCAGAAGAGAGCTGATTTTGTGAAGCAGGTTCATGAGAAGATGTGGCAGAACATAGAGCGCCGTACTAAGCAGTTTGTCAAAAAGCAAACAATGGGCGCAAGAAGATGTTGTTTGAGCCAGGAGATTGGGTTTGGATGCGCATGAGAAAGGAGAGGTTTCCTTTGCAGTGGAGATCGAAGTTGTTACCTCGTGGAGATGGTCCCTTCCAAGTGTTGGAGAAAGTGAATGATAATGCATACAAATTGGACTTACCAGGTGAGTATGATGTTAGTGCTACGTTTAATGTTGGTGATTTGAGTCCTTTTGATATAGGAGACAACTTGTATTTGAGGACAAATCCTTTTGAAGAGGAGGGGAATGATGGAGTCCAAGTAGCAATGGTGAGAGACAATCCAGTCTACATTCCGAGTGGGCTGATGGCTAGAGCTCGAGCAATGACTTTGAGAGCTAGATTGAATTTGTTAATTAAATACGTATGGGCTGCAAATATTTTCAAGGAATCGATATTGTTTAAAGAATTAAACGAAGGCCCAAAAATTACTAATTTAAGTATGTGTAGTGATTGGGCTTAGTTTAATTTATTTAGTTATTTTGGGCCAACATGTTTAGGCCTTGTTTAATTATTTTTCGAATTTATTAGCCTTTATTTTCGATATTTTATTCCTTGTTTAGATTATGAATTGAGTTGCCTATATATAGGCCTTGTTATGGAACAAATTATTCAGTTTTTAGATTTAATAAAAATAGTGAGGTTTTTCTCCTTTATTTCTAAAAGCTCAATATTTGAAATTCTACATCATCAATATGGTTTCAATCTCGACTAATCAATCGGATAGTCATATCCGTTGGTGGTGTCTTCTCGTATATCTATCGTTGTTGGATCAATCTGCTTCTTGGGTCATAGGAGATTCAATCTGGACTACGGTACTTGAAGGTATTCGAATCCAAAGGTGTTGGATCCTTCCATCGTTTTCAATTTCAATTTACTTTTGCGTCGTGTCTGAATCGATTCGTGCAAGTTCCTGGACTGCGATCTAAACCTTCCGGTGCGGATCATATCAAGACCTATTGAGTCGTGGGATGAGATGAAGGTTGTCATGAGGAGGCGCTTTGTGCTGAATCATTATTACCGAGAGTTGTACAAAAAACTGCAGAGTTTGAGATAGGGTAGTCGGAGTGTGGATGAGTATTACAAGGAGATGGAAGTGGCTATGATTCGTGTCAATGTAGTGGAGGATAGAGAGGCGAAGATGGCTAGGTTTTTGGCTGGGCTGAATTGGGAGATTCGAAATACTATTGAGCCGCAGCATTATGTTGAGCAGGATGATATGGTCCACATGGCGATCAAGATAAAGAGACAGCTCAATAGGAGGGGCAACGACAGTAATACGAGGCAGAACCCTACAAGCTGGAGAGAAAACCAAACTGGAAGTGGTTCCACACCAAAACGAGCACCATGGAAGAAGGAGGAGGAGCAACCTCGAGGGGAGAAGAAATCATTTGTGAAGCCGAGATCTAATTCTACGGTTCAAGGTAAATATGTTATCGTTGATACTCGGAATAGAGATCTTATGTGTTATAAGTGTTAGGGTTTTGGGCATATTGCTAATGTCTGTCCAAAGTGGAGAGTGATGGTAATTCGGGATTATAGAGAGGTCTTGACTGATAAGGATATTGATCAGGAGATGCCTGAATTGGATGATCCTGATGATGAGGTAGAAGAAATTGAGGCGCCTGCACCGCTGAATTTTGTGATGAGAAGAGCTTTGAATGCCCAACCTATAGCAGAAGATGTGGAACAGAGGGAGAATATTTTCCATACTCGTTGTCATATCAACGATAAAGTGTGCAACATGATTATAGATGGAGGAAGTTGTACCAATGTGGTGAGCCAGTCAATTTTGAAGAAATTAGGGTTACCAGTGATGAAGCACCCTAGACCATACAAGCTACAGTGGTTGAATGATAATGGCATTATCAAAGTAGTGAAACAAGTCAAAGTGTCGTTTTGCATAGGGAAATATGAGGTTGAGGTGTTGTGTGATGTGATTCCTATGCAAGCGTGTCACATACTTTTAGGGCGTCCATGGTAGTTTGATAGGTGTGTGAAGCATGATGGCTTCATGAACAAGTATTCATTCGAGTTCAAGCAGAAAAGATCTCACTTGTTCCTCTAACCCTAAACAAGTTTATGAGGATTAAGTACAATTGCAGAAAGATTCGGGTGTGGAGGTGCAACCACGAGATAATAAGGAGAAAGGGGTGGTGCAGCAGTCTTTTCAAGCTAGGGTTGGGGATCTGAAGTGGGTAGTTCAGAAGGAGAAAACATTGGTGTTGCTGATCTACAAGGAGAACCTGATTTAACTAACAGTTATGATTCTATACCCCCTTCTATTTCCTCTCTTTTCCAGGACTTTGAATATGTCATCCCAGATGAAACCCTAGCTGGATTGCCACCTATTCGTGGAACTTAGCATCACATAGACTTTGTTCTTAGAGCAACCCTACCCAATAGCCCAGCTTATCGAACCAGTCCTGAGGAGAAGAAGGAGTTGGAGAGGCAGATCGCGAGTTGCTGGCCTAAGGGCACGTGAGGGAGAGTTTGAGTCGTTCTGCAGTTTTAGTTTTGCTTGTGCCCAAGAAGGATTCAACAATGAGGATGTGTTGCGACTGTCGCGCTATCAACAATATTAAAGTTAAGTATCGTCATCCTATCCCTCATTTAGATGATATGTCAGATGAGCTGCATGGTTCTTGTGTGTTTTCTAAGATAGATTTGAGAAGTGGATATCATCATATTAGGACTAAGGAGGAAGATGAGTGGAAAACTGCTTTTAAAACTAAACTTGGTTTGTATGAGTGGTTAGTCATGCCTTTTGGTTTAACTAATGCTCCTAGCACATTAATGCGTCTTATGAACCATGTTCTGAGAGCTTTTATTGGCATATTTGTAGTGGTTTATTTTGATGATATTTTGATTTATAGTAGGAGCCATGATGATTATATTGAGCATTTGAGGTCTGTTGTGGATGTGCTTAGCAGAGAGCGATTATTTGCTAACCTTAAGAAATGCATCTTTTGCACAGATAAGCTTGTGTTTCTTGGGTTTGTTGTTAGTGCATATGGAGTGCAGGTTGATGAAGAGAAAATAAGAGCTATTCAAGAGTCGTCATAGCCTAAGAGCATTGGCGATGTTTGGAGTTTTCATGGACTTGCCAGCTTTTATAGACAGTTTGTGCCACATTTCAGTAGCATTGTAGCCCCATTGATTGAAGTAATTAAAAAGAATGTGAAGTTCAATGAAAAGAACAAGAGAAAGCTTTTGAGTTGCTGAAGTATAAAATGACACATGGCCCGGTACTATCAAATAGAGACACAACAACGAAATTGTTGCATGAAAGAAGAAAAGGCATAAGACAAAAGGTAAACTCACCAAAAGATGAAGCGGAGCAAAGTGCGAGAACCAGAGTATGTCAAAAACAACAGCACCGTTGGAGCAATTAAATTGTGGAGTGGAAATCGCCAAGCGAGAGAAATAGGCAATTGAAAGAAAATTTGCAAGGTCGTGAGTTAAAAATGAAGGGTGCGCATGATTTAAATCGATAAATCGTTCATCTTCTAGAAATACCCCCAAAATTTGGGTTAATTACAAGAATGCCACTGCAAAGGCGGCAAAACAGTTAAGAGTCATCCTCGGTGCTTGCCACCGAGCACGTTTACCATCGACCCTGCACCTTATTCGCCATCGACCCAATCATGCAAGGCACAAGCTAAAGCTTGGTACCGTAGGGCAAACTGTGACGCGATCGGCACAACTAACGGGAATAAGGGACTCCCCAAGGGAACCCACTCGTGCCCCAAATCCGCTGGTACTTGCCCTGCAAGCGCTCCCTAGAGCCCGAACAGAGTGCACGCATAAGAGTAATGTTTCATACAAGAGAACGTTCCCCGGAATGATTCTAACGATTAGCATGGACCCCGGACCCATGCACTAGCCCACGAGACGGCTTTTCGAAGCCACCCGACACCATCATATGTCAGCGTTCCCAGCAAACAGTCGTATAAATCAGAGATAATTTCCTAGTTATCCAGCACTTTTTATTAGGAGATGTGATCCCCTGGAAATAGGCCCAGAAATCAAAAGGGGCGATTGTACATACCTCGGTCGAAGGTTTTGATTCCGGAACCTATCCCAATAGGCCCAGAAATCAAAAGGGGCGATTGTTGGGGGCAAGCTCAAGCCCAATTGGCAACTCGAAGGCCCGATCGGCCTAGAGCCCACAATTTGCAGACCCAACCAGAGATGAAGGTAGACTAAACTGCCTAAGTCATGAGGTCAACACCGATCCCAGTCCGTCCTCGGTATCAACCACATTGCAAGCTCGCCATTGAAGATACTAGTCGATGACCCAAAGACCTAGCAGTGCAGAACTGTTATGAACCCTAACCGACCCCGAGACTTTCGGGCAGTTCCGAGAATCTCGGCGACCACGAGCTCGTTAGCAGCTAGGGTTTTTTCTAGGGTTTTCCTTTGTTTTCCATCTATAAATAGGGGCTGAAAAATCTAAAATTTTGTATCGAATTTCCTACTCAGAGCTGTACTAAAACGTTGTCGTAATCAATACAAAATTATTTCTATTTAACCGTTCAAGAGCTACTATTTTTCGGTTATTTATTTATTGTCATCATATTCACTGTGTTTAACTTGTTTAATTATTCTTTGATCTTTTGTATTTCGATTTGCCTACTTTTTGTGGTTACTTTGTCGTTCCCGTTAACGATTCCAAGAGCTCCGTTTAACCCATTAAATCAAGAGCAAAATCATGAAATAGCCATTTTGGCTATAACACATATTGATTTTAGCCAATTTTATGTACATCTCACGAAAATAGCCAAAAGTACTTTTTTTCAGATATGTGTCATAACTTTTCAGGTTTTTTGAATTTTGAGATTTGACAAAAGTAATAAAAATATATATATAAGTAAAAATCTTGGAGGGACCGAGTGCGATTCAATTAAAATTTCGAAAAATGTAAAAACTCAATTTATTAAAAATTAACCGATTAAAAAAAAAAATAGAGTGCGACCGAGTGCGACTCATTGTCGACACGTGACACCGAGAAAGTGGCCGACACGGTAGCGACTACAAGTGCGACCGAGTGCGACTCGGTCAAAAAAAATAATAATAATAAATCAGTCAAATATTCATTTGAAACCCTAAATTGGTCCCCCCCCCCCCATTGTTTCGCATTCGACGTTTTTTTCTACTCACAGAATCGCACTCGTTCCCTCCAAACCGGCCGGCCGTCGAGCCCCTCCGCCCGTCCAGCACCGTCGCCGTCGCCGTCGCCATGGCCTCTGGTTATGAGGTTATTCCCTAAAATTGATTTTTTGCTCTATATATTTCATGAATTAAGCATATTTTAGCAAAATTTGTAGTGAAATTTGTGTGTTATTAATTTGTTTAAAGTGTGTTTATTTTTGGATTTATGTTGTTGATAAATGTTGAATTATTTAAGGGTAATTGTTGAATAATTGTTTGGTTAATTTCGTGTGTATGATTTTTTTGATGGAAATTTGTGTCTATTATTAGGGTAATTCGTGGATAATTTAATCTATGAATTTTAATTTATTTTTTGTTTATTAGGGTAATTGTTGAATTATTATATTTGTGGTTTATTAGGTAGATGTAATCGTGCTTTTCACATTTGAAATGTATTTTTTATTTATTGGTTTATTTTAATTATATGTGTAGATTTAATTGTTTATTTGAAGAAATTGTTTTGTTTTTTGATTTAATGGTTATTTGGAATTTTTTGTAGTTTTTAGGGTTAATTTATCATTATTTAATTGTGATGGTATTATATGTGCAGATTGATTGGATTAGACGTGAGTTACATGGTGCATCTAGTAAAATAAACTTATGCACTAAAGTTTCGGTATTAGATCACATAGATGTAACATTACGGTCTGTAGGAGGGGGGCAGTTGGTAGAACAGTTTAAGAATGGACCTTTTGGGAACTTATTAAATTGGAAAAAGCAGGGTCCAAGTGCATCTCAAGCACTTTTAGAATTATTAAGTTACCAAATTAGATCTCCCAACCCATCTGAATTATGGTTTTTAATTGGTGGTCAGCCAATTAGATTCTCAGTGACGGAGTTTGCCCTAGTGACTGGTTTTATGTTTGGATCTAGTAGTTTTGATGTTGCTGGACATTATGACCCATCTAGTACTACAGTGTATGTACAGTTTTGTGGTTCTAGGTCTATCACTGCGAGGGATTTGTTAGGCCTATTCAAGGATACGAAAGTAGATAAAACTAGACATGACTTGTACTTGAAGGTGGCTAATCTCCTAGCATTATGGTACTTCGTACTTGGGTATTCGGAGAAGCGCAAGATTGAGCCCTGGATGTATGAATTAGTTGATAGGTGGGATATTTGGTGTGGATTTCCATGGGGTGCATACGCGTATCAGTCTTTACTTCATTATATCGCGTATGTTCCCAGCACAGTTGTTGAACTTGGTCAAAGCTTTCATCTTGGTGGACCGATCTGGGCTTTGCAGGTAAATTATTATAACGTTTATTGCTTCATTGTTGCGAGATAATTTTAATTAACTAGGACATTTAATTGTGTAGGTGTGGTCTTACGAGGCCATTCCGAAGCTGGGAGCTGAATGTTGTACAGTCAATACGCCGATTGTTATTCCAAGATTTTTGAATTGGAAGTTTAGCAGGCCAAAGGTTAAGAATTGGAGTACTTTTTTGCTGATCCGAATGTAAGTAATTTCGATAAATATTTTTAGATTTTTAAATATATTTACTTACAATTGCGTTTCTTATTGCAGCTGTCATCCTTGCCTTTTCTATATCCTACTGCTGACGAGGAGCGCACTGCATATTATCTGTCTAGTCAGCAAGAGAATCCCATAGGCGTTGCATTTCACATGGCTGAGAATCCAGTACGCCCAACCAGAAGACGAGATGACGGTCTCCCTATTCTGTTTCGTCGAGCACCCCATGCAGGAGGAAGTGGAGATGGTGATGAGGGGCGACATGATGATGAGGGGCCTCATGCTGATTTTGGATCCACTGCTGGTCATGAGGGTTTAGGGCATGACGATGATGATGATCAGGGGCATAATGTGGGTGGAGGGCCTCGTGAGGATCTCGTAGGCGCAGTCGTTCGACCCGACATGCTTCTTCATCGAGTGGGTCCTCTGGTGATTCTAGGAGATTTCGTGGATCACGGAGATTGATTGCGCTGATCCGAGATACAGTATCTTCAGCTGTTACTGCTGCAGTGAATGCTGCAGTGCCAGCTACGGTTGAGCGTGCATTCCGTAGCTATGGATGTAGACGTGATGATGTTGCCGAGTCTAGCCAGAGTAGGAGCCAGAGACGTGAGATGGAGAGGGTGCCGGATCAGGAGCCGGATCAGGAGCAGGTGCAGGATCAGCCGCCAGTGCGTGAGCCCCGCAGGCATAGTTCAGTAGAGACTGGTCGGCGTCGCAGGGCCAGACCAGGTGCTCATGAGCGTCGCAGACATAGTTCGGCACAGCCACTTGATATACCCGGGACTTCAGCCACTCCGAGCCATTTTGATATACCCGGTAGTTCACCCACTCCGAGCCATTTTGATATACCAGAGTTTTTATCCAGCCCCGTCAGCACTTATAATAGAGAGCTAGCATTGCTCGTCAGGGACGACCAAGATGAGACGGTATGTTCTTATAAGTTATTTATGTTATTGTATATTGTCACAATAATTATGTCTTATAATGATGTGTAGGTTGGAGATGGACGTCCGTTGGGAGTCACCACAGCGACTTATTGCAGTTATCATGATTGGAGACAGTCTGGACAGGCATACCGAACTTTTATCTCTAATGGTCAGACGTTCCAGCTGCGGCAAAGTTGGTTCACTCATATTGAAGACATGAGTGAACAACTTGATGACTGCACGATTGAGTGGTATACCCAGATCAGACAGAGGACTGGACCACCTAAAAGACGTTTTGTCAGGCCTGAGTTCTATGTAAGTCAATGTCAGTCCATTTTCACGCATCTTTATTTATATTATTTTATAAACTAATTGTAGTTTGTTGTTTATATTTTTTAAGGAATTAATGAAAATTACCAAGAGAGATGAATATTCACCACGGCTCCAGCAATTTATTAGAGGGATGGACTCATCGACATCGACATCGACTGATTGGTTTGGAGCAGATGAGGTAAGTCAGCTCCTTATTATATTTTATTTATATTAATGAAAATACATTACTTAAATTAATTAATGATTAATTTTTTTCGTAGATTATTGTTCCATGCAAAGTTGGGAAGAAGTGGTTCATTGTTTCCATTTGGATCACGACTTGGACTGTTGAGGTGTTTGATGCATACGCGACGTCGCTGGAGCTGCCTCAAGTGCAAAAGATACTGAGCGAGATAAGAAAAATGACTGATCATTTTCATTGGTATCTCCGGAGATGTGGGTATTGGGATCATAACACATTGGGGTTGCGCGAACCCGGTGTAGGTAAGATGGCCGTGTCAATGGTTTACAAATTCCAGAGCACTGTTCCACGCCTTCACGATATATTCGCTTGTGCGATCATGGATCAGAAAGCATTTGGAGTACCTACTATTGCATGGATGGAAAATGTTGACAATATACCTAGATATAGGAAATATCTAGCTATGATGTTTTACCTAAACACTGTTTGAGTTTGGTTTCATTTTGGACATGTTTGTATTTGAATCGATTTGTACTTGGACTTGGGTTTATTCGTCGACAAACACTTCATTTTATTCATTACAACAAACGAGATGATGTTATTCATTACAAACAAAGTCGAAATCCACTAATTGTTCGTAGTTCGATCTGGACATGTGCGCTTAGTGTGTGTTTCAGATCTGCATATACTGCATTTTTTCTGAGCGCGTTGCCTACTACTTGAAGATTGACCAATATCGGCACCTGATGGGCGTCTACGAGATCTAGGTCGTCCAGCTTGACGAGAGATAATTGGAGGCAGGACACACAACGAACTTGCTTCGGCAGAAACATCCCATTCATCTTGCGGTGGCAGTGACTGCACGACTCCACCGTATATTTCTCGCCAAGTTGATGTCTTATAGTAATGACTTACATAGTCGTACGGGTTCAACCCAACATGACTGTCACAATTATGATTAAGTTAATAACATATTATAAAATGAAAATTATCTTAAATACGTTTACCTAATTGCCGCAACGGCATGCGAGCACGCGATGAGGTCCAGTTGCAACTCACGACAATCGCATATAGATAACTCGAGATCAACCCTCCAAGTTCTTTCTCCTTCATTCACCTTCATTTTCATTGCTGATATGGGTACCACTGAATATGTATGCGAGAGTTCTACTAACGGTGTTAATTTTGCAACAGCCTCCTCCGTCAAGATATCCTCGCGCGCAGATGCCTTAGCTCTTTTTTCATCAAACCATTTTTCAAGAATACCTCTGTAGGTGTCAATAATAGAGCAGATAGGCAAACGTCGGGCATCCAGTAAGCGAGCATTGAAAACCTCAGCTGCATTTGATGTCAAGAAACTATATCGACGTACAGGACATTGCGACCTAGCCCATCGATCTGGTCCTACCTCCAATAGTTTCTGAAAGGCTGCTGGTTTCTTCTGATTGATTCTATCCATCGCTTGTTGATATGTTGCCGGTCGGTAAGCGTAAGCAGCACATTGGTACAGCGCAGCAATGTCCTTACCGTACCCTGTCATTTTATTTAGAAGATGGTAAAAACATAAGCCGTGTGGCACACCAGGATACACTTCACTGATCGCATTGGAGATGCTAATGTGTTGGTCGGATACAATCAACATTTGATATGTGCATCCAAAAGAAATCCGTAATCGAGACATGAACCACTTCCAACACTCATCATTCTCGATGCTGCCGACACCAATAGCAAGTGGAAAGACATGTTCGTTACCATCTTTTGTGATAGCAACAAATAAGACGACTTTGTTTCTACCCTTCAAATGAGTGGCGTCAACAACGATAACCGGTCTTAATAACCCGTTCTGAAACGCAGTCCGTGAAACACCTAGAGCAACAAAACAATGACGAAATCTTCCATCGGGTGCAATCTCTAAATCTGTTAACGTACCTGGATTGTATTATCTTAACACCTCCAGATATTTGGGCAGCATAGAAAAAGAATCTTCTATACCACCATAGATCATCGAAATTGCTGCATTTCGAGCTTTTAGTGCAACGTCATAGCTAGTACGGATCCCAAATGATGCCTGCAACTCCGTCATAATTTCACGGGGTTTTACGATTGATCCTTGCCGACGCATCTTTCGTGCAAAATACGCGGCAATAGCTTTGGAACGGACATTCCGGGATCCTATGCCTGCAAGATTGTTAACGCAATCATGATTACGATGAAACTTGTGTATGATCCAGCAACTACCTCTGCATGATGCCCGTATGAAGAACGAACAAGAGGCACTTCGTTTGCAAGTGTACTCAAAGCGAGTACTAGATGAGCGCACCACTTTAAATTCAACACGTTGCTCCATATGCAATAGAGATATGGCAATTAGAAGATCGTCCTTCGTATAGAAGATAGAGCCCAATGAAAGTTCCCGATCTAGTATGGCTGCAACATCTCGTACCACTGGTGACTGTGATGAATCCAACGATATAATTGGAACTAGCCAATTATTTAGATCGCCTTCAACTTGACATGAATCCGGGAGAGGATGGGTTGGCATAAGATTGGATATAAACGCACTCATTCCACCAACTGATCGGATCCATGCAAAAAACTCAGCCACCGTAAAATTCTTTAATGCATCAGAATTTATGAAATCTTCATCATCACTTGACTCCTCATCGGATTCCTCGTCCTCCTCTTCATCATTAGAGTCAACAACACGACCCTCACCTGTTGTGTGGTGATCGGTATTTATGTTCTCCTCCTCCTCCTCCTCGTATGTCTGCTCGTATTCTTCATGGGGAGGCTCATCATTTAAGTTGGGTATTTGGGAGCTCCGAGAACCACCTTCTGATGACGTACCAAAAACTAATGAGTCCCCAAATCTTTGTAGATCTTCCAAACCTGGACTAAAATGCTGGTACGATGGTGGACTGCAAGATGAAAAAAATGGCCTGTATGGGGATGGCTCCCGATGTGAAGTCCCAACACCGGTACTCGCCGTATAATTCATAACAATATAAACATGCGGCTCCGAATAAAGAGCAATCAATCGTTGAAGCTCTAGATCTATCACCAACAACGATTTTATAAATCTGCCACTTCGGGATTGGGCAGTGTAATAAATATTATACTCACCGAGTATGGCTTCCGCATCAAAAATAAGTTGAATGTTGCTTCTTAATGCGGCTATGTAAATGTTGGCGATTGGTATATAAACC
The DNA here is from genome assembly GCA_026898455.1 of Plectranthus barbatus. Classification (NCBI taxonomy): domain Eukaryota; kingdom Viridiplantae; phylum Streptophyta; class Magnoliopsida; order Lamiales; family Lamiaceae; genus Plectranthus; species Plectranthus barbatus. The sequence goes on along the minus strand of JAPKLW010000265.1, from coordinate 215,704 downwards.
AGTCGTTCTTGTCCGCCAATGTAGTTGCACGAGTCATCACATTGCCCATTGTAGTGAAGAATTACGTTGCACCAATTCTCCATTTTGAGAAACAAAAGAATTTATTTTGATGAAGATAGACGGAGACTGAAAGTGAAAGTGAAACAAAAGCTGTAGTGCGAAGAAATGTTTATGCCACCACAAACTTCACTTCAATTATATAAGTTATAAAGAGTGTCGGCAAATAGTTGAAGGAAATACAATTGATCAAATAAAAAAAATTGAATTGATTTAAATTTTCAACAATATCATGTACGATTCATTACTCTTCACATAGTATTTCCAACAACATATATCATAGGTATGCAGTGTGCATGGACTCATCATATCAATATGTTTGAACACTTTATTGCACTAATATGCAATAGCAAAATAAGTAAAAAATTCTCGTGCAAAATCAACTCAAAAGTATACCAAATAGATTTTATAAATTAAATAGGAAGAATTAGATTTTTAAATTTTAAATATATATTTAAAACATGAAAAAAAAAATAATTGAGTGAGACCGGGTCGCCACCGATCCCACTCGGTGGCACTCGGGTCTCACTCGGTGGGACCCACAATATATATTTAAAAAAAATTAAATGAGTGCGACCGAGTCGCAACCGTTCCCACTCGGTCGCACTCGGTTCGCACTCATGTGGGACCCACAATTTTTTAAAAGAAAAAATTAAATGAGTGCGACCGAGTCGCAACCGTTCCCACTCGGTCGCACTCGGTTCGCACTCATGTGGCCCCCAAAGTCAACAATTTATACGAATTTTAAATACAAATAAAGTCGAGTGAGACCAGGATTTTCCATTTTAATTTTTAAAAATCCCGATAGCTACCCTAATTATTTATTTTTGTGGGTAAATAAATAGATTTTGGTTCATAAATCTATAAAATTAGTTATCAACAAATTTTAACTAAAAGATTAGACATATATGTCAGAATAATTGCAATCAAATGATTTGTAAACTAATTCCAAGGCTAAAAATTGTACTTTTGGCTAAAATTGCAATGAGTTAATAAAAGTGGCTAAAATTGATATGTGTTATAAGAAAATGGCTATTTCAGATAATTTAGACTTAAATCAAACCTCAACAATTAATATTTTAGAAATCAATAATTTCTCAAATATTCTTTTAAATTATTTATTTAAACTAATATTTCTTAGTAGTAAAAATATAGGTATATCATTTTTGTGACATAAAATTTACTTAAACACTTCTAAATATAAAATAAGTCTACAGTATAAAATAGTTGATATTTATTTTTCCAAAATTTTAATAATTTATTTATATTAAAATATTTTGAAATTCTTTTTAAAAAAATGGACTAGCCCATCGGGCCAACCCACGACCCGGCAGATCCAATCATTTAACCCTTAGCCTGTTTAGGCTAGACCATTTAGCTCGATTTCTTATCGGTTAATAATTTTTTAACCCTAATCCATTATTTAGCTTGGGTTATTCGGGCTAACTCGTCGGTCCGGGCTAAATTGACATCCCCAATGAAAATAGATGCTTCTTTAGTTAGTATAATACTCCCTCCTTTCCATATGGTTAGTTTTATTTTTATTTGGGCACAATAACTAAAGAAATAGATAGGGATAATTAATAATTTATTAGTGAATGTAGATTATTTTTTTTTATGTTTGATAACTAAACTAATAATCGATGCATTAAAAAAAAGTATGACTAATAAAACGACATGGATGAAGTATGTTTTATTAATTATTATATTATGTTCCATCAATTACTGCATCAATATTATATTCTTTTATAATGTGTAACCGTTCATATTGAAAGGCATAATCATCCTTGATAAAACGTATAAAAAAATTGTTCTTGATCGTCTATTCATTAAAACCAAATGTCAGATTTGTTTTTAGTTAATATGTACACTCTAGTGAGCATATGATTCATTGTCAATATATAGTGTGTTTTTTTATCATATATTGTATTTAAAAATATTATATTCTTTTAGTAATTAATAATTTTTTATCTTAACAATCATAATTAATCTTATAGTTCAAATTATATAGAGAGAGAGTTGTGTTTAAATTTGAATTAAACATCTTGAATAAACTATGAACTTTTCGTTATTATGTGTATAAATTGTTCATTTTAATATTTAATTATGATATTTCATTATTATTTGTTGTTCATTTTAGTGTACATTGGTATCAAACACTATATGAAAGTTCATAGTTCATTATGGAGTGTAGAATTTGCTTTTTAACATTAAATCTCATATCTTAGCAGTTAAGAATATATCCAAACTGAACTTATTGCACGGGATGTTAGAAGTCGTTGGTGGTGTGTCGTAACCGCGGGGCGGACGACTTGCTTTTTTGACTTCAACCATTTCTGAAATTTCCATCATTCTACTTTTTATATAATATATATTTCACTTCATTTTCCAATTATTTTGGGAGACTTTTTCTTGGGCTAATAATCAATCTTCTTTTGTGCTAATTTCAAGATTTCTTTAATTAATTAATTCCATCAATGCATTAAAAGTATGATGAAATATAGGAGTAACATGAATTGAAGTCTCAATTCCCTTGTCTTTTCCATCAAATATTTATCCTTCAATTTCTAGCCTCGAACGCCATCGCAATTAGTTTAGACACAAATTAGAGAGATGAATGAATCGTTTTCTGTGATCTAATTGAGAAAGAATGGAAGTGGTGGTGATATTTGTATTACGATTACAATTATAATTTATAATATATATGGTAATCTATCTTTATTGTTGAAGATTGATGACTATTTATTTCATAGTGTTATTGCATTTATTTGATTAAGCTTTATATACTCGTATCACATTTTTTAATCGTTTTATTATTGTTGATTAGATTACGATTATGCATATAAATTAATGAAGATTCATATAAATTAGATACAAAATAGGAGGACTTCTTATGGTGGTCAAGTAAAAAATTAATAAAATAAATCGAGATAAATAAATGAAAATGCCAAACATAAAGAAAATGCAAAAAGCCAAAATATCATGTTAATTTAGTTTTTTCAAGATAGTTTAACCATAAATTTAAAATTTGATAAAGAATAATTTAAGAGTAGAAACATTTGAGTGTTCAAGATAACACTCTCATTACAATTACTCCTTATTTTTTAGTCACTTATATTAGTTTTTATCGAAATATATTTTATTAATATTTATCTATTGAATAAGATAGATGGTTAAAAAATAAACTGAATCGAAATGCACATATAATTTTTTGGCCCCGAAATTCTCAATTTCAATCATAATCATTTTTTTAATATGTTGGCAGTTCAATATATTTAAAGTTGTGAATCATTTTTAAAATCTTTGTATGTCGAGTTGTAAAATCATTTTTAAAATGTTTTGTAAAATTGTGAATTTTAGTTTTCCAAAAACAAGTGAAACTAATATATACTAATAGATATCAAATCTTCTATATTTGTAAATCCATTCTCTTCTCATGCATCTCTTCCATAAACACTTAATATATATCAAACTTTCAAAATCTATATTTTCTTAAATATGTCATTTTTCTCCATGGTTTGCTAAAATAAATTTGTGAAGTCCAGGTCAAAGAAACATGAGTTGACTTCAATGTTTTTCTCTGTCCAAGTTTTCTCATTCTCTCTCTAAAATAAATATATATATATATAAATTATAATGAAGTGGTTGGACATTGTTTCTCTACAACGCTTCTCCATTGCCAATAATGCATGGAATCAGAATAATTTGACAAATCATTTATTAAATTCTCTTTTGGTGTGTGGGGAATAAATAATTGTTTAAATGGTATCTCATTTCGATCACAAATAATTATTTCTTTTAAGAGAATTTTCATAAAGTTTTAGATAATCCCATTGTATCATCAAAAATATCATCGCATACATGCTTATAGTGGTAGTCGTTAGAAGTGTAAATGGAACCAAGTTGAGTTGAACAATATATTATTTAAATTAGATTTGTTTATTATTGCATTCAATTTTATTTTTTTAATCATACACTTCAATATTTTCAAATTTAATCGAGTCTTTATTAAGGTTAGATAAAAATTCTAAATTTAATTTATTTAAATATTCCTTATTTTTTTGAAAAAGTAAATTATTTTATTTTAAAGAATCTCATATTCATATTCAGATTAATTTCTTTTTATAATTAACCAAGTTAATTATAGATTTACTATACTTATTACTTGAAAATATACACAATTATTTATTTTACTATATTTAAGTTAATCTTAATTAATGAATTTGTTCATTAACTCATGAGTTAATATTGTAAACTTTAAGTATTACTTATTTAGTTAAAGAACTTTGCCAAATGATTTTTAATGAACTTTAATTAAAGTAATATTCAAGTAGCTCGCAAAGTAAATAACTTGATTCATATATAATTCACCGTTATGGTATTTTATAATTGTTAAGAATTTATTTTAGAAATTCATTTTTGAATTAATATTTTGATGAGTCAAACATACTATTAGATAGAGTGTTTCTAATTAGGTTAATCCGCACTTGTAATGTTATTGTTAGTCCCGGTTTATCAGAGTATATGCACAGTGGAAAAAATTGTTTTGTAAGTTCAGTAATATTGCACTTATCTAAACTAAGGGTGACTTGTCAGCTTAGTTTGTTAAATATCTTTCAGGTATATGATGTCGACTTTGTTTAGTGTCAGTATTCAATGTATACTCTAACACTTGAGTGTTGAGTTTCAAAATGAGATTAAGCTATACTGACATATAAATAAATAAAGCAGTAAACGGCAAACAAATTTATAGTGGTTCGGACTAAACCATCCTACATCCACTATTCAGACACTTGGTCTGGCAATCTACTAAGCTTAGAACTTTTACAAGTGCTCCTACGATCTATTTCTTGTCAGCGAATGCCCTGTCCACCGATCCACAAACGCACTCGCCTGGTCCTTGCTTGGTTCCTTGCTTCGCAGCTCCTTAGAGTGTGGGCACACCACTCACCCTCCTTGTAGCCGGAATGGGATGTTTATAGTTCCCCCTTGAACTATCTCTTCTGCGGAAGGTTGCCCGTAAGAGTCAGAATACAAGACGTACTTGATTGTTATAGTTTTCCTTGGAGAGAAAAACTATCGTGTAGTAACTCAAGAATACAGCGATTTTGAGTCTCGTGTTCACTTCAGTGACACATGGAAAGCTTAATAGCCTCGAAAGTAAGCTCACCCTGTGAAGCTTAAGTCTTTCGGAAGGAGTTCATAGACAGTGTAAATAAATTGTGTTTTCTCTTCGTAACTTTGTATGTTCATTTTTTAGAGTTCGTTTGTGTAACCTTCTTCTTCATTGATTTCTCTGGTATTTATACTCGAGATGTTGAAGGTTTAAATTTAAGACCCGTTAGAGACAAAATTGAAATTGTCCAATCGAATGTCTCTATTAGATGTAGCGTCCGGCGGGTAGGTGTGTTTTTTCTGACTTTGACAGCGGCAGTTCGTCTTTTATCAGAACGATAGTATTTTTGCCAGCATGGGGAATCTCGAACTGATTGTCCTAGGTAGCGAAACTTGAAGTTTCGTGCTAGCAGACTTTAAGGCTTGTCCAATCCTTAAAGTATGTTCTTCTTCAGTATATTCCTCTTGTCTTCAATTGCTGGGACCTAGACTGAGAAGTCTATGCTGATGTTGTCATACTTGCAACTCTATGCTGATGAAGTCATCTCTTGAAGTACATTTGGTCCCTTCCTGCTCAATATGGTTTGGACAATTGCACCATACTTTGATGGATTCGTACTTGGCAAAATCCATGCTCCGCTATACTCTTTTCTTCCAGGCTTGAAGGGTGTACTGTGTACTTTTGGCCTGTTGAATCTTTTGCACGTACTAGACTCTTTGAATGGTCTAGTAGTATCAGCTTACAACTCGATAAAGATCCTTTACAGGACTTTACATTTTTCACATAAGCTGAAAACTAATTAAGATGGCTTTTACATTCTTTGCCCCACCAAAACATAACATAAAAGGAAGGATATTTATATCAAGTTTCCTAATAGTTATGTATAAGAATTATTGAGTTGTAAGTCGGAGCTGATCATAAGCTTTTGGATATTTTCTGGCGGGATTCCATTCACCAACAAATGAGCTTGTTTGAGTTTTCTAGCTAAAATGATGTTACCAGAAAGCGCCGATGGAGTATATAACTAACACGTCATCACCGGTTGGTGATCCACCAGTAAACAGCGTGCTGGTAAATGTCACCAGCTAGACGATACCTAACCAACAAGAAGAGACACAAGCAATCCAAGACAAGCGCAGACTTTTCAAGACCAGATTTTAACAAAAGAGATCTTAACGTCTGAGTTAGTTAAAAGTTTATTCGTCCAAGGAATCCACTAGCAAACATTCCTCGGACTGGCTAAGAGCCGTTCTGACCAAAGTAGAAAAAGTCCACCTGATCTGACAGAAAGGACACTGCAAGTCAACAAAAGCGAAAATTTGATTGGACGTGTTCCTTTTGTTTCACAACGACTCCAAACGACATCATATTCAAACATTCCAAGGAGCACCTATAAATAGGGGCAGCAAACCACCTTGAGAAGGTTACGAAGTTACTATTTGATCAATCTAGTCTTGTACGAATTAGACTGATCTCGAAAGCTATCTACTCTCAGTAATCAAAAGCTTTCGAGTTGTTCTATCAACTTTCCATGTTCCTTCCTAAACATGAGGCTATATGCATCTAGCAAGAGTTACTTTTTTGTTTTCTTACTTTCTAAGTAAGAAAACATCTTGGAATTGTCACTACTTTGGTGGTAACTATTACGGGTGTATACCGCAAGCTGACGTTCTCGGGAAGAACTCAAACTCCCACGACCAGCTGGAGGTTGATTGGAGCGGCCACACATTAGATCTGAATAAGCGAAAGAGAGCAAAAGACTTGGCGAGTGCGCTAGTGGATTGGTGGACACGTACATTCATCAACTAGCAACAGATTGTGCGACATCTTTGTAATCCCCAATATCGTGATTTCCAGAGAGGACGTAGGGCGATTTGGTCGGGAACCTTTATAAATCCTTTGTGCTATTTACTGCTTTATTTAAATTTATGCATTTGATTTAAAACTAACACTCAAGTGTTTGAGTATATTACTAATTAAGTAATATATCGCTCGCTAAACAACGAAATTTTTTTTAACCCGAACTGGTATCGGAATTACCAACTTAGAGAGTATTAACATGTAAATATCTTCCGCTGACTCTGATTTGGGACCAACATAATAAAAATTAGTATAATGAATAAAATAAAATTTTAAATTTATATAAACTAGGAATACGATTGTGAAATCGTTAAACTCTAAAGTTGAACTTCTTCGTCCGTTATAAAAATAACAATCTTAAGATAATCATCACTTACATTTAATTTAAAATATGTAGAGATCAATCAATCATTCAAGCTTTGGCGGTTATTAATTAAAACAAAATGTGCATCATTAGCTGAATCATGAAACCTATTTTATCATGACTGAAATATTTTTGTGAAATAGAAGGGAAGTCTAATTTGTTATCTTATTTTTAAAAATAAGATAAAGAAAGTTATATTTCTATTGTTCGAATTGAAGCATAAAATGGACAAGTATGAAAGAAGTCTTTTTGTCGATACTTGCATATTTTTTTTTCATATATATAATATTAAAATAATATGGAAGAGACAGATTAGGAAGTAGGATTAGTTTGATTAAAAAAAAATAATAATAATGGTGCGATAAGAACGAAGCAAGAATATGTAACACATGAAAATGAAAGGCAATAAAGAAAATATTAATTAATGTAGACAAAAGAAAAAGGAAAGAAGGAGGTCGGTTCCTTGCAGCCAACGTATCTTCTGCCTCTGCTTCGGAGCTAGCTTCGGCCTTTGTTTATGTACGACTTTTCTCAGGATAAGAACGCCCGCCTCCCTCCCTCCCTCCCTGCCCCCTCTCTCTCTCATCTCATCTCTCTCTCTCTCCACTTGCATAAAACTTTCCACGGCCACCTTCCTTTTCCCTCCATACTTCTTTAGGCCAATACGCATTACTCACATTGCTTCTTCCACTACCCCCAATCTCCCTCTCTCTCTCTCTCTCTCTCTCTAAAGATATTAACAGACTCTCCATCTAGGTTAGTAAAGCTGGCGATCGATAATCAAGAGCCCGTTGTTCGCGAAATCAAGCCCAAAAACAGGAGAATCATGGTAACTTTTTCACTCAAGCCTTTTTTGGATTCCGCATTTTAGGAGGGGGAAAGAGACTGATTTTTTTGTTGTTTGTTGTGTACGTCTGTAGGGACCTGATGAGGAGAATAATCGATGGCCGCCATGGTTGAAGCCATTGTTGAAGGAGCAATTCTTCGTTCACTGCAAATTCCACGCGGATTCGCACAAGAGCGAATGCAATATGTACTGCTTGGATTGTATGAACGGCCCACTCTGCTCGCTCTGCTTGGCCTTCCACGACGACCACCGCGCTATTCAGGTTTGTGGATTTGATTTTTCGTTTTCTGTTTGAATTGCTGTGGAATCGGGATTGAGGAATGAGGTTTGATTGTGATTAGATAAGGAGGTCGTCGTACCACGACGTTATCAGAGTGTCGGAGATACAGAAGTATTTGGACATCAGCTCGGTGCAGACGTACATAATCAACAGCGCCAAGGTGGTTTTCCTCAACGAGCGCCCCCAGCCGCGGCCGGGGAAAGGCGTCACCAACACCTGCCATGTCTGCGACCGCAGCCTCCTCGACTCCTTCAAATTCTGCTCACTTGGTTGTAAGGTACCGTCCAAATCATCGCAGATTCAGGTTTTTATATATAAATTGATTGCTGATTTATGATTTTGAATTTGGATTTAGATTGTTGGAACATCATCGAAGAAGAACAAGAAGCAGTGGCCGGAGAAGAGGACGAATGCGGCGGCGGCAGAGGAGGATTACGAGGACTCGTACAGCAGCAGTAGCGGAAGCAGCCACGGCGGCCGGACTCTCCCGAGCTTTACACCGTCGACGCCGCCGCCAACCGCCGCCAATTACCGAAATGCGAAGCGTAGGAAGGGAATCCCCCATAGAGCCCCAATGGGTGGACTCACAATAGAGATATAAAAAAAAAGCTAAAATATAGTAATAAAAAAACCTTGTGAAATGACTGAAATAGCCTTGTGCCTGCATTGTACATAGAAGCAGGTTTTGCATATGGGTAGTATATTATACACTATATAGCATAGGGGCAGTGGGGGAAGAAAGTAGATATTGTAGAATTGGAAAATAAGGCATTGTTGAAAAAGAGATGCATATATGAATACTCTAGTTTTGTTTTGCTTCTTTTTTTTTTTCTTGGGTTTTTGAGTAGAGTGGTATTTGAAGTCTTCTATGTATTTTGGTTGTGTTTTTAGCCTTTTATTTTTATTTTCTCCTGTGCAAAATTGTATGTATATATAGATGGTTTTGCAGTAAATGAGAGACTTCAAGGTATGTATATAAATGCTGATGCATAAATGGACTTAAATATTGTAGTTTTGGAGATTTTTGGAAGTGTTTATGTTATTATTATTAGTTTTTTCATACTTTTATTTAGTAAATTGGGTAATTTGTTTGAGAGCATTCAGAGCTAAAAATGGTTAGAATTGGAAATTACATATGGATTGGAAAAACAGTATTTCTGTAGTTTTCATCGACATTCACAAAATGGGAACACGTGCCCATCTAGATAATCTAAATTATTATTGTTTTTATTTGATATTTTTCTCAATTTCATTATGGTTTAATTTTATAATAATTATTATGCAATTTTTTTTTTTTTTTTTGAGAAAATTATTATGCAAGTTGATTACATAAAGTATACTTAGGTGATGCAAGGGCGCCATTAAATTAAGACATTATTGACAATAGACGTTCAACAAAACTAACTTTGTTATTTTCAGAGCTTCAATTATATGGTATGGTTTGGTTTTACAGTTTATAAATATGATAAAAATTATTTAAAAAATAACATAGTTAAATTAACTTTCAATATTATTCTTATTTAATAAAAAATAATTAATTTATATTTTTGCAATTTCTTATATTTTCAAAATATTAATTGACCTTTCTTTTCGATAATTTTTTTTTAAAAAAATCTCAACTACTTTACTCTTTTACTTTCAATATTATTTAAATGTATACAAAAGATACCAAATAGAAAATTAAATTATATAATTGGGACATTCTAAAATAAAACTTTATCTCCTTCTATCCCGTGATATTAGTTCCGATTTTTTTTATTTGTCCTATTATATTTGTTATATTTTTTAAAATAAAAATTTAATATACGCTCACTAATAAATTATTAATCTCCTTTATCTTTATATTTTTAATTATTGTGCCAAAATAAATAAGATTAATATGTAAATAAAATTAATATGATGGAATGGAGAAGTAGCATAATTGTGACGGAAATGAAAGGAGTATTTATTTACAAAATCTAGGCTGAAGAAATGGAAAATGAGGAGCATTTAATGGGTGAAGATTAAATGATGGAATAGGGTTTCCATGGAGGGACCCATGAGGCAATTTCCCATTTGCAATGTGCTTATTTGGAATGAATGTTTTGACCGGTGGAGGTGTGGTTGTGGGCCCCGGCCGGCCGCCTTGAATAGGTCAAAACGACGGCGTTTCAATAGTGCGCACGTGTCGGACTCTGAGTGGCCTGTGCATGTGCCACGTGTCCAATTGAATGAAAAGAGCATTTAGTCAAGCCGTCCTTGGATTTAATGCGGGTTTCTTGGTGGAGGCGTTGGGCTATTTGTGGGTCTACGATCGATTCAACGGTGGAGATCGACTTGGTAGGTTTCGTTTATTTCAAACTTGGATTAATTAATTTGTTGTTTTCACAGCTTACCCAATAATCTGCAATGCCATTGATGGAGGAGGGATGGAGGATTATTATAATGTAACTATATTTTATTGTGGGAGATATTATCTATCGATTGAGTTTGCAGAATTTACTTCATTGGAAACTTATAAAAATAATAATTTTAAAATCTAAATCTTGAATACATTTCTATCGATTAAAGTAAATTACACTTGGACACGTAAAATATTTCATATTTTACAATATATTAATTAAAACATAAGCTTTGATCATTTGCTAAGTATCTTAGTATGAAAATCTTTACTCCAGAGCTATAGTTTTTATGAAATAGTGTAGTTTGTTTTTAGAAATCAGAATATTGAAGATTTAAATACTTGAAAACTTTTAGAGTTCTCAAAAAACAAAATAAGATAAACAACTTATTAGCTCGTTTAAATGAGATAAATAGTCTACTTAAGTTTTTCTAATCAATACAGTGCAATAATACTACTACTAAATATTATGTGTTCATATATAATTTCCGGTGACTACAGGAAGGATATCTAGAATTTGGGGTTTATTTTTCTATATTTACAAATGTGAGATAGATTTAAATATATATTCTATTATTGATTTATTATGGGTAGTATATTATGTTTATTTTTGATAAATGGATTCTACATTTTTTTGTAACATAAAATATAAATAGATTGTTAAGTATGTATTGATATTAGGTAGAACCCTGTGTCCCCGAAAGTTGAAATGATTCGTGAAGAAAAACGAATAAAACGTGAATCATGTGTAGCATTCATACAAATATATCTTTCATGATTATTTTGCTTTACCTTTTAAATCTTTTAAATGTACCCAGCAGTCCAGCTCCTTTTAGTTATATTTTTAGTTTCAGTATAACTATATATAATTAATTAATTAAACAAGTAGCAACATTCAGTGATTATTATTAAGGTTTAAACTACTTGCATCAAAAGCTTGAAAGATCATTCAGTCAGACATGATAAAACCAAGTGATGAGTCACTTAATTTAGTGAAAAAAAATTGCCTCATAATCTTGAGAAATGTAAATCTTGAGTATTACGAGGACTCAATTATATTCGCAAAGGTCAATACTGTTAGTATACTTTCTTTAATAAACATATATATAAAAAATGAAAATAAGTTCAGGTATTGCTTTGCTTATAGTAAAGTAATGAAATATCCAAGTGTATAATTAATTGTTGGAGAATGACGGAGAGGAATATATTTAGAGTAAACCCAATCATAATAATGGATGCCCCTATTATTGATTGTGTTAGTTGTCTGCAATAAAAAACTTTCAATCAGTATCTAAAGAAAGTTAGTATTAAATATTTCATATAAATTTGTTAAAGTGATATGAACCATTTAGTGATAGTGCAATATATTTTTTCTTATTAGTAAATTTAAAGAGAGTGAAACCGAATAAAAAATAGCTATAAATTTAAGTAGGAATGCATATAAGGAGTCACTTTGAATAAGTTGCTATGTTTAAAAATATAAGTTTTGTAGCCATCATGCATATTTGTGTTATTCTCATTTTCAGTTTTGGCTATAAGACAAATTCAGCTTTATTAAAGTTATTTCTATTTTTAAAAATATTTATTATATCATCTATTTAAATCTATCAAGTTAATTGTAAGTTTATTACAATATTTTACAAACAAGTCTGTCAAACTCACCAGATCAACCATTCCAAATTTCTTTTAAAGATATTTGAGAGAGTTTAAGAGCAAATTTCGAAGGTATGTTGATTTCAATAATTTTTCTTTACACTACAAAAAAATGATGTATAGCCAAGACAATAGTTGTTGCTATATATATAAAAATTGTCACTAAATCAAGGTAGTGACAATTTTTGTGTTCGTCACTATGTCGTGGCTACTTGATAGTGGCTAAAAGTTTTAGTAACAACAGTAAATAATCATCACTATAATTTATGTTATAGTGACACTTGTGTTTGTCACTGTAATATATAGTTTTAACAACAAAAAGATATTATCACTATTTTTTAATTTTATAGTAACTCAATTATTATTGTCACTATTTTTTCTGATTTATAGCTACCCAAAATTATTATCACTATTATTTATACATATAGTGACAAATTATTTATTTCACAAAATCTTATTTTAAAAATAAATATTTTTAATTAGTAACCCGCCGGAATCCGAAACATGGTGGCCCGGTCGCACTGCACGAACCCGAGACCACGTTGCATGGTTCGGGCTCGCGCTTGGTCGCACAAAGCCGAATCCGCCCTCTATCTGGTCAGGTCGCACTGACCCTCGCACCTGGACTAACAATCACAAGCCACCCTGCCCGTCTCTGAACTTGCCGCCTCGCACCCGGACCACCACAAGCCAAACCCGAGCACACCGTGTCCTGCAATGCCTGATTGCACCAGGCACAGACTCCACCCCCACACACACCAAGCCGGCCCCCCACCCAGCCAGGTCACACCACACCTCGTGCCTGGTCCATCAGGAAGTCGAACCTGCCCTGGCCTGCACAACATCTGAGCTGCCTCCTGCAGGGATCAATCAAAAATAAATGAATAAACATGTAAGTAAGAGGAATTGAACACAGTACCTCACGGTAATTATCCATTAACTCAAACCATTACACCACAAATCAATTTGTTGTTGAAAAATGACAATTAATATACATAAATGTTAATCTACTTATTCCACTATTTTAAAAAATAAATTTTGACTTAATCAAACTTCTTAATTTTGAAATTAGGCAAAATCGAGTTTCTCTATTTTTCATTATTAATTTATATTTGGAGTGTTTGTTATGTTATAATTTTGAGTTTATATAAATATTTGTTGATTAAAAATTAAATGTCTCTTAATTCCACAAAATTATATATTCAAATATCAATTCACTTCACACATATTTATACTATAATTAAATATTATAATAATAAAATATTATAATTAATTCCATTCAAATATAAACATTTATATTTTATTACACATTCAATATTGTATAAAAAGTACAATACAATTTATTAAATTGCATGTAGTATAATTAAGGAGTTTTATCAATTCAGGACCCGAAAGATAGTTTAATTATCGATTTAGGACCCGAAAGATTAATTCTCAATCCAGGACCTGAAAGATTAAAAGAATTCTCAATCCAGGACCCGAAAGATCATACAATTCTCAATCCAGGACCTGATATTGAGGTCCAGGATTGAGAATTGAATGATTTTCGGGTCCTGGATTGACAAATCATCTTTCGGGTCCTAAATCGATAATTAAACTATATTTTGGGTCCTGAATCGACAATTTTCCTATAATTAAGTATTTGAAAAATTAAACGATTAAAAAACAAATAATTAATTTTATTAATCAGAATAATGAATAATTAAAAATTGAAACGCTTTAAAGTATTTATAATTTTTAATTAGGTATGATTGAGATTTCAAATATGATTAATAATTTTAAAACTCGAGGAAAATAGTCGAGTTAATATCAAATATAACTTAGATATTTTTGAATCATAAAATATTATTATTCTTATATATTAGTGACATTATTTAAAATTATCATAAATTGTGTCTTTTGTTGTGAAATAAGTAATTAACGTTATAAAAGTATTTTTGATCGTAAAAATATTATTTTCACTAACTATAGTGACAATAAATACTAATATTATTTATGATTGACAGTTTGGCAGCAGCAAATATTATCCTGAACTCTCTTCCTGAATTTTTTAATGATTATATCAAGATTGTTGCTGGAAGACAATAGTTTACTCATGATGGATTACTCAGAAGTCTGATAGTGGTACAATCTGACATAATATAATGGGAGTTGGCTCCAGAATTAGCTGCTTTTGACGAAGTGGTTGCTGAAGCTAACAACATGATTGAAAAGTTAGAAAAGGATGAAAAGGCAAGAGTCGTCACCAAGAAATATAAGCACAAGAGAAGTGGAAGAGTAAATTATCCAGTGCTAGGCACGGAAGGACAAGGTATGTCATGTGCATTTATAACGAAAACATGTTTAGCATTGGTTTCTACCCATTTGTGGGTAATGGATACTAGAGCTACTGATCATGTTTGTTATACTTTGCAGGGGTTTGTGCCGACAACGCGTCTGAAGCATGACGATGTTACTATCTCCATGGGCAGCAGAGAGCAAGTCTTAGTAGTAATCATTGGAGATTTTACTTTATGCTTTAAAAATAATATTTTGATTTTGAGAGATATTTTATTTCTGCAAATTTTCCGACGGAATTTAATTTCAGTTTCTAAATTATTTATCAATGTATATTCAGTTATTTTTTATAGTGGTGTTTCTATCATTGACAATAACAATATATCTATATCATAAAATGTTTGCATAAATCTTCCGTGAACATTGCATCTAAATCATCCAATAATAATAATCATTTAGAGAGAAAGTTTTCTTCTTCTAACGAAGATCAGACATATCTATGACACCTGAGACTCAGTCACATCAGTCTAAAGAGGATTAAAAGACTAGCAGATGATGGTGTCTTAAATTCTTTCCAAGGGGTACCTCATCAAGTCTGTGAATCATGTATAGAGGGTAAGATGACGACCAGACCTTTTAAGTCAAGTAAGTCTCGAGCAGAGGATGTGTTGGAATTGATCAACTCTAACTTATGTGGTCCAATGCCCACGCAAGCTCGTGGAGGTTATGAGTATTTCTTTACTTTTATTAACGATTACTCAAGACTTGGATATGTCTATTTGCTTTGCTACAAGTCTGCTTGCTTTGAGAAATTCAAAGAATTCTAGATAGAAGTAGAGAAGAAGCTAGGTAAGACTATCAAGTCACTACGATCATAACGTGGTGGAGAATACCACAGTAACGAGTTCTTGCAGTGCTTGTCACATAATGGGATTATATCCTAGTGGAATGCAATTGGAACCCCTCTACATAATGGTGTAGCTGAAAGAAGAAATAGACCTATTTTGGAAATGATCAGGTTAATGATGAGTTATGCAGGCTTGCCAATTTCGTTTTAGGGATATGCATTGGAAACAGTGGCCTATTTGCGCTTGTCACATAATGGGATTATATCCTAGTGGACTGCAATAGGAACCCCTCTACATAATGTTGTAGCTGAAAGAAGAAATAGAACTATTTTGGAAATGGTCAGGTTAATGATGAGTTATGCAGGCTTGCCAAATTCGATTTTAGGGATATGCATTGGAAATAGTGGCCTATTTTCTTAACATAGTACCTTCTAAATCAGTTCCTAAAACTCCTCTAGAGCTTTGGTATGGGCAAAAGCCCAGGCTAACCAGAATGAGGGTTTGGGGTTGCCCAGCCTATGTGCTAACAAAGTAACCTGATAAGTTAGAAAGTAGGTGCGAGCTGATGCTATTTGTAGGTTATCCCAGGCAAACGAAAGGTGGTTACTTCTATTGTCCGGAGGATCAGAAAGTTGTTGTCAGTACCAACACTAGAATCTTGGAGTGTAAGAAACCACAAGTCCAAGAGTGAAGTCATTCTCCATGAACTTGGAAATGACGAAGTGATTCCATCAGGAAAGTCCCGTGTTGTGGTAGATACACCTAGTACTAGTGACGGACTACCAACACGGCCACCAATGCAAGCATGAAACCACAGAGTAACGTGCCAACTATTGATGCAGTTCAGATGCCTTGTCGTAGTGGGAGGGTTGTTCGGCAACCAGAAAAGTACATGTTCGTGAAAGAATCTTCAAACTTGATCCCAGAAAATAGACTGGATGATACCGACTCATGGACATACGATGAGGCGGTATATGATGAATACACAGACAAATGGCGTGTTGCCATGGATACTAAAATAGAATCTATAACATCTAGGGATGTATACCAGAAAATAGAGCTACCAGATGGCTCTCGAGCCATAGGTTGCAAGTTGGTATACAAGAGAAAGAAGGAGCGAGTAGAGAAATTATGGCTTATTAAGTTAGGTTGGTGGTGAAGGGTTATAGTCAGAAAGAGAGCATAGACTATGATGAAACCTTCTCACCAGTAGCCATGCTCAAGTACATTCGGATACTCCTTGCCATAACAGCACATATAGACCTAGAAATCTAGCTGATGGATGTTAAAACCGCATTTCTGAACGAGTACCTTGAAGAAGGTCGTGATATCTTTATGAAATAGCCAGAAGGTTATGCGTAGGATGAAGAAGAGCATTTGGTTTGGAAGCTCAAGAAGTCCTTGTACGGACTTAAGCAAGCTTCGCGGTCATCGAACTTATGTTTTGACAAAGTGATCAAGTCTTTTGGATTTTCACAATGTTCAAATGAGAGTTTTGTGTACCGTCTATGTGTCAGTGGAAGCGTGGTATCCCTTGCACTTTATGTAGATGATATTTTCATATTTGGCGACAATGTGGAGGTATTGTTAGACATAAAAGGGTAGTTATCCGAACAGTTTCATATGAAGGATCTTGGAGAGGCTGGATACATCCACTACAAAAAAAAACTATTTGTAGTGACGATAATCTTAGTGACACTTCAATTTTTGTGGCTAAAAATACATTTATAGTAACAATTATGCATTTTATCACAAAAAATACAATTTGTGGCAATTTGACTAGTTGCGGGCATTTATTATCACTAAAGTTAGTGACAATAATATTTTTGTCACTAAAAATATATGTGTAGTAACAATAAATTATTTCGTCACAAAACATATAATTTGTGATAATTTTATTAGTTGCGAATATTTATTTTCACTAAAGTTAGTGATAATAATATTTTTGTCACTAAACATATATCTACAGCAACAATAAGTTTTCTTGTCACAAAAAATATAATCTGTGACAATTTCATAAGTTGTCAATGTTTATTGTCACTAATGTTAGCGACAAAGACTTTTTTTTAAACTAAAAACACTATATTAGCTACAACAAATTTTTTCATCACAGTTTGTTTTTAATTAGTAACAAGTTCATATGTTGTTAGTATTTACCGTCATTAAAGCCAGAGACAATAATCTTTTTGTAACTAAAAAGATTTTATGGTGACAATAACCCAATTCATCACAACAAATTATAAATTGTGAAAATTTAATATATCATCACTGAATTCAACAAAAATAATATTTTTTATAATGTTTTAGCTAAATTTCAAAAACTAATAAACCCCACTAGTCTATTATTAATGACTCTTACAAGCCATTAATTTAATTTTGATAACTTAATATCGTAAAGTCTTAAAATTTCATAAAATTCTATTTTATACTTGTAAATTTATGAAATTATATAAATAACAATTAAATATTGACTTTATATATTTGAGTAATTAAATTATATGTAATATCCCAAGTTTAATTAAGCTTGTGTATTGTTTAATTGTTTAATAAAGAGATTTCTTCTCCATTTTGTGTATTAATTA
>JAPKLW010000265.1:173248-197430 GCA_026898455.1 Plectranthus barbatus | reverse complement strand
AATGGAATAATGGTTGGAATTTGGGACATGGTGTAACATATATTATTATGGAGAGTAATATGAATTTATGGAAAATTTTTGTATTGGAATATGTATTTACATACATATTTATATATATGCTTGGGGAGAAATATTATTAGACATATATATAGGAGTTATTAGAACCCGTACTGGGAGAAGGCCCCTGTGAATCCAGGGTATGAGGAGTATGAGATTTCGTCCGATGATGAGAGTGCAGCAGCCCAACACGGACATTTTCCACCACCGCACGGAGGACTACCAGAGACTTCTTCAGTCAAATGGGTGGAGACATTCAGAAAACAACAGCCTCCAACGTTTGACGGGACAGGAGGTCCAGTGGTTGTTGAAGATTGGATTAGAGAGCTGGAGAAAATCTTCAAGCACATGAGGTGCTCTGAATCAGAAAAGATCAATTGTATGTCATATCAGTTGAAGGGAAAAGCCGACAGGTGGTGGGAAACATACGTGAAGTCAGTAGCACCAGGAGAGAGAGATCAGCTGAACTGGGACAGATTCAAGGAGGCATTGTACGAGAAGTACATCCCAAAGCAATATCGGAAGGAGAGGGAAGTTGAATTTTTTTTTGTTTGAGCAGGGAAAGTTATCCGTGGAGGACTACGAAACCAAATTTGGTGAGTTGCTCCAAATGGCGCCGCATCTGGCGGATACACCCCAAAAGATGGCCGAGATGTTTAGTGATGGATTGTGCGAAGAGACCCGCACGCAGTTGGCGACTATGAAGGGGTCAAGCTATCAAGAGTTGCTGAGTCTTGCGTTGGACATCGAGGCGTCCAAAAATAAGAAGAAAATGCCCGAATGGGAAGTACAGGAGGTACAAGCCACAACCCCGACTCAAAAGAGAAAGTGGGAAGAGCCGCCGAGGCAGTTTGTGCAAGAGCAAGGCAGCCAGAAGCACCACGACCAGGGCCGACAGCAAAATTTCCAGGGGAGGCATAACAATCAGAACTATCAGAGGAATAACCCCCAGATGGCCCCGAGGCGTGACCAGAGGGATATGGGTCAGCAGAGTTGTCCGAGATGCAGAAAGAGACACTCACGGGATTACCGGTGGGGAGAAATGAAATGTTTTAACTGCGGTGGCCTAGGGCACTATGCCTATCAGTGTGCTACACCCCAAGCAAGAGAGGGAAACCGCCAAAACTTCTAAAGACCTGCTAACCAGCAGTTGAGAGCAATCAGGGGTCACCGCCAGCCTTGGAGAGGCAATGTTAGGAATAGAGGAGGAGACCGGCAGGGCAATCAGGCTCTACCAAGGAATCAGGAGGGAAACCAACAGGGTGGAGATGGATAGCAGAGGAGAGCCAGAGCCTATGCCTTGGATGGCAACCAGGACGACAGAAATCTGGCAGGTATGGGATGCATTAATGATATACCTGTTATGGTATTGTTTGATACCAGAGCATCACATACATTCATTTCATCTGCGTGTGTTGAGGCACTAGAACTTAAGGTAGAAAAGAATAGTCAAGACTTGAACGTAGCTATACCTTCTTGAGAAACCACTATTTCTACCTTAGTATGTCGAGACTTGAAAATCAAGCTGAACGAGAATGAGATTCGAGTAGCAGAGTTGAATGTACTGGACATTCAAGACGTCGATGTAATCCTAGGAATGGATTGGCTATCGGAGAACAAGGCGACGATCTTATGTCACGAGAGGAGGGTAGTTATTCCTCAGCAAGGGAATGCGGAGTCGTTCGTGCATGGATTCAAAAGGAGGCAAAGAGTGCCTGTGATTTCGGCGATTCAAGCAACGAAGTTGCTATGTAAGACATGGAATCAAGCCTTTCTAGTATATTTGGAGGGAGAGGAGAAACCGGATTTAACGGTTCAAGATGTGCCAATAGTGAAGGAGTTTGAGGATATATTCCCGAAGGAACTACAAGGATTGCCGCCAGATAGGCAGGTAGAGTTTGCAATTGATTTGGAACCAGGAGCGGCATCAATTACCAAAGCGCCGTACCGTATGGCCCCGAAGGAATTGCAAGAGCTGAAAGTCCAACTTCAAGAGCTATTGGATATGGGCTATATTCGTCCTAGTGTGTCACCTTGGGGTGCACCAGTTCTATTTGTGAAGAAGAAGGACAGATCAATGCGTATGTGCATTGATTACCGGGAGTTGAATAAGTTGACGCTGAAGAACCAATACCCATTATCGAGAATCGATGATCTATTTGATCAGCTCAAGGGAGCAAAAGTATTTTCTAAGATTGATCTTCGATCGGGGTATCATCAGCTGAAGATCAGGAAGGAGGACATCCCAAAGACAGCGTTTAGGACCAGGTATGGTCACTACGAGTTTGTAGTAATGCCGTTCGGACTCACAAATGCTCCGGCAGTGTTCATGGATTTAATGAATTGATTATTTCATCCGTATCTCGATAACTTCGTGTTGGTATTTATAGATGATATTTTAATATACTCGAAGAGCGAAGTAGAACACGAGCAACATCTGAGAATGGTGTTACAGACTTTAAGGGATGAGAAGCTGTATGCAAAGTTCAGTAAGTGCGAATTTTGGCTGAGAGAAGTGACGTTCTTGGGTCACATTGTGTCGGTTGATGGGATTAAAGTAGATCCAGCCAAGATTCAGACAGTGATGGACTGAAAACCACCGACAACGCCAAACGAGATTCGCAGCTTCCTTGGATTGGCAGGATACTATAGAAGATTCATCGAGGGCTTCTCAAAGATTGCGAAGCCGATGACGCAATTGCTTCAGAAGGGTGTGAGGTTTGTGTGGTCAGAGGAGTGCGAAGAAAGTTTTCAGAAGCTGAAGCAGCTGTTATCAACCACGCCAGTCTTAGCAGTGCCAGAATCGGACAAGAACTTTGAGGTTTACACTGATGCATCTAAGAATGGGCTAGGTTGTGTGCTGATGCAGGACGGGAAGGTGATAGCTTATGCGTCAAGGCAGTTAAGACCGCATGAAGTGAATTATCCAACTCACGATTTAGAGTTAGCGGTCGTAATCCATGCGCTAAAGATTTGGAGACACTATCTCTATGGGGTGAAGTGTGTCATATTCACTGATCATAAGAGTTTGAAGTATTTCTTTGAACAAAAGAATCTGAATATGAGGCAGAGGAGATGGTTAGAACTCGTGAATGATTACGATTTGACGATAAATTATCACCCAGGCAAGGCTAATTCAGTAGCTGATGCCTTGAGCAGGAAGGGAGAAGCACAATTAGGCTGTATGCTTAGAAGAGAAGGCAATTTGATTAGAGAGTTTGAGACACTTCGACTAGAAGTAATATCGCCTTCGGAGAGGAAGAGGTGTGAAGTAGTAGCTTTGACTGTGGTGCCAGATTTTAGGGAAGGAATTGTAGAGGCACAGAGAGGAGATGCAGAAATTGAGAAGCTGCGTCAGAAGTTGAAAGACAAGCCAGTGGGAGAATATCAGGAGGTAGTCGATGGTACCTTACTGTTCAGAGACAGAATATTAGTGCCGAACAACGAGGAATTGAGAAATGAGATCTTGAGTGAGGCTCACGATACGCCGTATACAGCTAACCCAGGAAGTACTAAAATGTACCAAGATTTAAAAACCAAGTACTGGTGGGATGGTGTGAAGAAGGATGTAGCCTTATATGTAGAGAAATGTTTGGTATGTTAGCAAGTTAAAGCGTTACATCAGCGGCCGTATGGGAAGTTGCAGCCGTTAGACATTCCTGAGTGGAAATGGGAACATATCACTATGGACTTTGTGACTGGATTGCC
The DNA here is from genome assembly GCA_026898455.1 of Plectranthus barbatus. Classification (NCBI taxonomy): domain Eukaryota; kingdom Viridiplantae; phylum Streptophyta; class Magnoliopsida; order Lamiales; family Lamiaceae; genus Plectranthus; species Plectranthus barbatus. Next base: position 193,665 of record JAPKLW010000265.1, on the reverse strand, counting down.
AAGGTCACAGAAAGGGAATACAGTGATATGGGTAATAGTGGATCATCTAACGAAGAGTGCTCACTTTTTGCCGATCAAAATGAACTATGAATCAGATAAATTGGCTCAAATTTATGTCCGAGAGATTGTTAGACTGCACGGAGTGCCTAAATCTATTACGTCTGACAGAGATGCAAAGTTCACGTCTCGTTTCTGGATGAGCTTACAACAGGAATTGAGGACTCGCCTGAATTTCAGTACGGCGTTTCACCCTCAATCAGATGGTCAATCCGAGAGGACCATTCAAACTCTTATGGACATGCTGAGGACGGTGATTCTGGATCGAGGAGGTAGTTGGGAGCCGATTTTGCCTTTGATTGAGTTTGCTTAGAATAACAGTTACCAGGCAACAATTGGAATGGCTCCTTATGAAGCGTTATATGGAAGGAAGTGCCGTTCACCTCTATATTGGGATGAGGTAGGAGAACGAAAGGTGATTGGACCTGACGCAATTAACGAAATGATCGAAATAGTTTGTTAGATCCGAGAGAGGATCAGAGAGGCTCAGAGCAGGCAGAAGTCCTATGCCGACTCGAGGAGGGTGGAGCTATGTTTTGAAGTAGGGGATAAGGTATTCCTCAAGGTTTCGCCTTCGAGGGGAATAGTGCTTTTTGGAGTGAAGGGAAAATTGCGACCGCCCTATGTGGGACCTTATGAGATATTAGAACGCATTGGTCCAGTAGCGTACAGATTAGCATTACCCCCGAGCATGGGTAATGTTCATAATGTGTTTCATGTGGCACAGATAAGAAAGTACGTATATGATCCTGGGCACGTGATTCGCCAAGAAGAAGTGGTTTTGAGTCCGGACTTGCAGTATGAAGAGCGACCGGAAGCGATTTTGGACCGCAAGAGTCAGGAATTGAGGAATAAGTCAATTCCGCTCGTGAAGGTGCTCTGGAGTCACCATGGGCGTGAAGAAGCAACATGGGAGCTAGAGGACAAGATGAAAGAGAAATACCCCGAGCTTTTTGAAGCATTGTAAATTTCAGGACGAAATTTTTTATAAGGGTGAGGAGATGTAATACCCCAAGTTTAATTAAGCTTATGTATTGCTTAATTGTTTAATAAAGAGATTTCTTCTCCATTTTGTGTATTAATTATTGTTGAGAGCTTCAATTCCATTTTAATTTACGATCGAGAATTCAAAATTCTATGACTTGAGCTTGGACTTAATTACTTGGGGAAGAATTATTAAGTAATTCTATGAATCTATTGAAATGGAATAATGGTTGGAATTTGGGACATGGTGTAACATATATTATTTTGGAGAGTAATATGAATTTATGGAAAATTTTGGTATTGGAATATGTATTTATATACATATTATATATAAGTTTGGGGAGATATATTATTAGACATATATATAGGAGTTATAATACTCATTATTCACTCATACCACTCCAAGCTAGAGAGAGGGAGATTTAGTGCTCTACTTCCATCCCCAAACCCCAGCCCGTCAGCCCCTACTTCCGGCGAAATACCGGCTAGCTTCGGCCACCCCGACCAACCTACCGCCGCCATCGTGTAGCCTGTCCTTCGAGCTTCAATTCGAGCTAAGGTGGGCGCCGTGAAGTTGAGTATTGAGCAAGTTATCGAAGAGAGAAGGTAGTGTGTTCATAACATTTGATTTCCGGGTTTAGGAGCGAAATCATGTTATCTGGCCAGGGAATTGGAATTTGATCGATTGTATTGTGTTTCCCTTCGTGTAGAGAACATTTGGTACCCTGAAACGAGGATTTGCTCGCCGGAGAAGCTCGCCACCGCCATGGGAGTGGAGGATTCCAGTGAGTTTCCATCCCCATCATTTTAGCATGTTTCCCTCCGTTTCGAACTTGTTTTCTTGGTCTAGGACGTTTAGGGAGCATGTTTATGTGTTTGGATGATATTGCATGTAAGGAATTTGGGTTCTGGAATGAGTTGCAGGTTCGGGTGAGCGAGAGATTGAAGATGATCCATCTCGCCCGGGATGAGACCCATCTCGCCCGAGATGAGCATCCCGTCTCGCCCGGGATGAGGTTCGTCTCGCCCGGGACAGACCTCTCATCTTGCCCGAGATGAAGCTCATCTCGCCCGGGACAGACATCTCTTCTTGCCCGAGATGAAGCTCATCTCGCCCAAGACAGACCACCCATCTTGCCCAAGATGAAGCCCATCTTGCCCAAGATGAATGGGACTGCAGCTAGGGGTGAGCAAAAAAATCGAAAAACCGAAAACCGAACCGAACCGAATAAATTTCAGTTATTTTGGTTCGGTTATTTCGGTTTTCGGTTCGGTTCGGTTATTTTTTTTGAAAATTTCGGTTTTTCGGTTTTCGGTTCGGTTATTTTTTTTCAGAACCGTAATAACCGAACTAACCGAATTAACCGAAATAATATATATTATTATTATTTTAAATAATATATATTATTATTATTATTTTAAATAATATTTTTATTGATTTTCGTTTTTTATTAATTTATATATATATATTATTATTATTATTTTTTAATAATAATAATTTTTATTTTTATTTTTTATTGATTTTTAATTTTCAAATTAATAATTTCGGTTATAACCGAATTACCGAAAAAAAAACCGAAAACCGAATTAAAATTTCGGTTCGGTTATTTCGGTAATTCGGTTCGGTTCGGTTTCTTTCATTTAAATTTCGGTTATTTCGGTTCGGTTATTTTACGCGCAATAACCGCACCGAATAACCGAATACTCACCCCTAACTGCAGCCCTGCATAATGTAGTGTTTTATCTCGTTTTTGATCTGTTTCATTCCGTTTTTGATTCATTTCAAACCTTCACTACAAGAAAAAAGCTTATAGACAACACTAAATAGACAAAGGTTTAGGCTTGAAACCGTTGTCGTAGAGTGATATTAGCCTAAACCGTTGTCTATTAGAATCTGAAAACGCAAAAAGACAACGATTTATCTTTACCATTGTTGTTTAAGTGTTGTTAATTACGTAAAAGACAATAGTTTTTTTAAGCGTTGTTATTTTAGTGTTGTGTATTTTATTTACTATTAAAATAATTAAAACTTAATATCCTAATCTACTAAAAACAAAAAACCTTTGTAATTTTCCCAAATTACATGAACCTAAGGGAAAATTACATGAACCTAAACCCCCAAATTGCTAACCCCTACCACTCACCATATCTTTCCTCACGCCCGACCTCACGGCTGCGCCACCCACCGTCGCCCCACACCCAAGCGGCGCGACCTCACCATCGACCCACACCCAACCGGCGCGCCCCTCACCCTCGCCCCTGAATCCAAACGGCGCCCGCATCCTCCCCCCTCAATGCAAACTGCTGCGGCCCTGCTCTCCTCCACAGTCGACCGATTACACTCCCTCTCCCTCACCTCCCTCTCTCTCTCCGCCATCTACCAGAGTGTATCTCTCGTTGTTCATCTCTCAGTGTGTTTGCCCTGGATGAGTTATTATTCAATATCATTATTTACCTTGTTTGTAAATTCTGTTTTTGATTGATGTTGTATCCTAGTTAAGATTTATATAATTTCTGGAGATGAGGTGTTATCATGGTGCTTGTATTGTATTTCTACTGGATTTGCACATTCTTTGTATTCTTCTGGCCTTTTTTGGTTTTCAAAGGAATCTCGCTTTTGAATTATGGTGCTGAACTCTGGAAGTTTTGTTGAAATTGGGGTAAACAATTTTTAAACGAAGGGATTTTCCAAAATGTTAAACCACGCATTTGGAAGTTGGGATATTAGGGAAGATAAAGTTGTTTGTGGTTTTGCTAAAGCAGAGAGTAAAATGTTGGAGAATCTCTTTTGAAGTTTGAAAATTGCTCATCTAGTGAGGTGAATGTTAATGTTAACCAATAGCAGAAAGTCAATAGAATCTGAATCCATTGAAGGAATAGGAAAAGATTTACATTACATTGACTTGCAAGGATTATCTCAAAAGATTTGCTTGAATATCTTCTATGGAGGCTTTAGATTCTACTTGTACTACCACTCAGATTGCACTGCATTTATTCAAATTTGATGAAGGTTTTGACATCATGTGTATGCCAGTTGATAATCCGATTGTTAGGTCATCAATTCTTGTTTATTGTGGTAGATTGAGGGATTTGTAACGTTTTCTTGAAAATGAATAGTGGTGCATTTATTCTCATAATTTAAGTAAGCATTTTTTTTCTTGTTATGAATTTCAGTAGAAAGAAAGTTTAGGTCAACCCTCAAAAAAGGGAAAAAAAAGAGCAAGTGGCATACTGGTATTAGTTTTATAGATTAGAAACAGTCATTACTTACATTATTTATTCATTAACAATTAATAGCATTTGAAACAGTCATTATATGGTAAGCATTAATTATCATATTAAAATTAAATATCAGGTAGTAGAAATGAATCCCATGAGCTGATAGCAGGCTTATTGTGGCTGCTGTTTGCAGAAGGAATGAAAGTGCACATTTGTGAATCTATTATTTCAGATATCATTGTTCTATTGCGTTATCAATTTATTACCCTTCGCAGGTTGGACAAGATGTGGTGGGAGAGCTGACAAAAGCAATGGAAAGAGTTCAACTCGATATGCGTGTGACTGCCTTGGTAAGTTCTATTAGTCTTTATAAGATATGTTCATTTTTTTAGAGATTTCAGGTAGGGACTTCTATTTATTTACACAACCAACAATTGTAGGGTCATTGGTGCTAGTGCTGGTAGGGAGCATTGTTTTACAACACAAAATTCAGTTGGACTACAATTTTTTGGGAATGAAGAAGACATTAAAATCTGTAAGTCTAAATATCCAATCTCAGGCTTCATTCAATTGAAACTCAATGTTTTTTTTTCTTTTTTTTTTATGTGTTTAAGCTTCATTTACAAATGATTCTTATTTAATTTTCCAATTTTCCTTGATATTAAATTGTGTAGATGATAATTTGAAAATTCTAATGCTATCCATGTTTTTTTTAATGATAAATTTGTTGCATTCCTAATCACCTTTTCTCAACTCGAATGTTTGTGACTTTGTGTAAGTGCTGTTCAATTAATTTCGTGGGCTCATTGATAATGTGGCCCAGTTGTGACTTGCCATAAATTAATGGACTGAACTAATTTATATATGGCTAAGTTAATTAATCATTTATAAATTTTCTTTATTTATAGGTTTTTATTTAAAAAGATCAAAGAGTTGAAGAAAGTGGTGAAGTACAGGTTTGTTGATCCTTATGAGATAGGACACATACTATCAACCAAAAATGATAAGAAATCCATTGATGAACCGAACGAAGATCCAGGGAACTGGCAGCTGGACTTAATGATACATTGCATAATCAACTTATCTTGGCACCATGTAATGTGGGGTAAGTAATCATTTGACTTTCTCTTTAGTTATATGAATACTTTTGAACAATTATTATAATGCGTGGTTCTTGATATAAATGTAGTGAACATTGGATTCTGACAATTATTGACCCTCACAACGAGGAGGTTGGCATTATGGATCCTCTGTATAATGATATTCGTGATGACATTTGGAAACAAGTAGTTAATGTGTAAGTTTATTTGCCTTTATATTTATATTTTATTTTTATTACTTCCAAATCCATTAATTACCCAACTAACTTATTAAATTTATATTCTATGAAGTGCCTTGAAATTTTTTTTGCGCAAAGAAGCAAAAAAATAAAAGAAAGACTCCTAAGTGGACTATAATCAAGGTATTATAAAAATGAAGCAATATTAGTATATTTTTCCTGCTCTGGCCCATTAGTGAAAGGAAGTTATTCATGTATGCTGAAGCGGAAATACAGAGAATTTAACTTCTTATTATAATAAATTGATTTCAAACATAGGGTCCTAAACAACCAGATGGATCCCAATGTGGCTATTATGTGATGAGATACATGAATGATATAATTGAGGCTGATAATGTGGAGACGATTGGTTCGCTGCAATCATTGGTAATCATTTCCTCTTATTCTTTTAATATCTTTTAATGAGATATAACATTCTGTTGAGGAAATGTTTTTTTTTCTTTTTTGTTTAACAACTCAAAATGAGTTATTCTGTTCGGGAAATTGATGATGTGCGCAAGGAATGGGCCGACTGTGTTCAAGACTATGTTCAAGTATATACATGATGGACAAGTATTTACTTTGTATTTTCGGATAATGCTAGATAAATATTTACTTTGTAGTTTCAGAAATTTTATATTTTGAGATATTGATTGACAACTACTTTGTGGATATTGTTGATGAATGTGATTGCTAAGTGGATTTCGTGATTTAAATTGTGTATTATTTTGTTTACGTAATAGTTTACTAACATGTTTTAAATTAATTTTTAATTTATTAATCTACGACAACGATAAATATAGATGTGTTGTCGTTTAGAGTGTGAAAAATCGTTGTAAAAAATGTAAATAACAACAGCCACATTCGTGAATTGACAACGGTTATAAACCGTTGTCGTATATATGTAAAACAACACTTAAAAACCGTTGTTGTAAGGGTAATTTATTAAACAATGTATAGCTACGACAACGATTGATTATTGACTATGACAACAGTTTTACACGGTTGTGGTAAGTACATACGACAACAGTTAAAAACCGTTGTCGTAGGGGGTATCTACGACAACACAACCTACGTCTACACTACGTCTATAGCTACGACTAGGGATGTCAATAAAGCCCGAAACCGATGGGTCGGCCCGAAACCGGTGGGCTAAAATGCGGGTTAGGGTAAAAAAATTTCAACCCGAAATTATTTTTAACCGAACGGGTTGAACCCGACAGGTTGGCGGCCCGAACGGGCTGAGCCCGGTGGGTTGCAGGTCGGCCCGTAGGTCCGACAATATTTAATAATATATTTAATAATTTATTATTTATTATTTTTAATATTATTTATATCCTACTATACCCATTAATTATTTACCTAATTTCCTAGACCTAATTTTCCGTCACACAAAATCTCATCAATCTCTCCCAATGACGTAGTCTTTACCCTCAAATCGAAAAATCTCTCATTTCTTCCTCTTTCACTGTCTTCCACTCGTCACTCTCCTAATTAGCGTACCTACTCATTTCTTCCTTTCAAGAACCTTTAGCCACTCGTTGTTATGTTCACCCAAGTGAAAGCTATATTTAGTTTTTTAATCATTATTTTATCATTTTATACGTTGAGAAATGTACTTCTATTACTTAAATTAGTTGGTATATAAGGATTGATGTTTTTTTTTTCTTTTCAAACTATGATTATCCACTTATCAATAACTTTTTGCAAAGATATTGATATTTGATGTCTTTTATTTATGTTGGTTCATCATTTTCTTTTTTTATTTTGTTTTAGGGGTTGTTAAAATATTTTAAGAAAATCTTTACAAAAATAAACTCGTAAATATTGCCAAACCGACGGGTCAGCCCGAAAACCGGTGGGTTAGGGTTAGGTTCAAAATTTTTTAGCCCGATTCCACCCGGACCGAATAGCCCGCAGCCCGATAGGGTTAGCCCGAAACCCGACGGGTTAGCCCGATTGACATCCCTAGCTACGACAACGGTTTTTAACCGTTGTCGTTCTACAATTTTCTTGTAGTGCTTGTTCGATTCATGAATTTATATTATGTTATTAGGAGCATGTAAGAGTTTAAAGCATGCGTATTCATGTGAATTGGTCGATGATTTGGATTTATAGAAAGATGATTAAGTTTGATCGGATGTTGTGTTGTTGAGTTCGTCGAGTCCTAGATCGTCCGTCCTAACGTTAGTTATCCCCGATTAATTGTAGGAGATTGAAAGTTGGAGGAAGGATAAGCGCAGTTAGTGGAAAAGCATCTATACCTAAACCCAAACACCAGGTGGGAAACTATTTTGATTATAAAAGCAAAATGTGTTCTTTTGAAAATGTGTTAAATGTTTTGTTTTAAAATGAGATGCTATGCATGTTTTGTGCTATTATATCTGTCCTCTGTTTGACTGCTAACAATAGAGAGGTATTAATGAGACAAGAACCATGTACGTATAGTACTTGAGCTACTCTTATTAATTGTGTTGAGGTTAGCTACCTTATGCTTGTAAGCTCGGGTGAAATGGTGCTGACCGTAAACTCTGAAAAGAAAGTAATTTTATTAATCTTATACGATCGGGTCTCGAGGCTGTGTGTTCCGAGATTAGTGCACTTTGATGATAGTGGGTTGAGTGTGTATTCATTCCTAACTAGTCATCGTAACCCAGAAGTGGGCCTGCTTCCAGTTACAAAATGATAACCAGATATAATAACATGTAGAATAGCGCACAAATGAAAATGTTTTAGGTAGCATGGTTCTTTTCAACAAAATCCCGTGTCTATATGTGTGAGTTGCATAGAATCCTTACATAAATGTATGTTTTCGGGCATATTTTCCATTGGGTACATTAGTACTCAGCCCCTCGTATTGTTTCTAAAATACGCAGGTTGAGCAGCACGGATGGGAGTCCAGGGGTGTCAACAAGCGAAGTGAAGAGTTTTGAAACCCTTAGATCCTGAGATATGCATCTTCATATGCATATCTCCGCCACGTTACACACACGCTGCTACACACTCTGTTCTTTCCTTCCTATCTTTTGAATGTTTGAATGATTTGAATACCGTTTCTTTTAACTCAGACACGAAGCATGACTTTTGATGTATTTAACTATCTTTTCAATTTTTTCAAGTCTTCCGCTTTATTTAAATGAGAAAATGTTTGGAAAAACTGAACATCAATGTAACGCGACCCCAAATTAGGGAAGGTCAGTTGGGGCGTTACATTATATAAGTATTTGTATTTAATAAGATTAATAAAATTTTAAATTTAATCACATTTAAATTATAATTGAAGATTATTTTACTATTAAAATTTGTAAAGAGTTAATTATGTAATCAAATATTAAATAATGCATGAATTCTAAATTTTTAAGTTAAATTATAATTTTCAATTAAATATTATGTAAAATCTATTTTTAATATAAATTAAAATTTTACGTAACAAATTTTTTATTAAAACTTATTTTTTTTCAAATCTTACTAATCTTATAAATTAAATAACTACTACCACTTCAGAAAATACTAAATATATAAAGTTAAAGTAAATACTGTGTAGTAATTTTTTTTGTTTAAAATCTTATTCTACCAATATTTATATTTTATTTTTATTTCTTAGGATTCTATGATGTGGTAGTAATTTTTTAATTTATAAGATTGTCGAAATTTTAATTTATAAAGTTTTAAATAGGATTCCACAAATTTATAAATTTTAGATAGATAGTCATCATTACATTTTATATATTAATTATCCAACATATCAACAATCAATCACTTAGTGCAGTGAATGGACACAAAAGATTGAACTTAGAGGTAAAGGGTTCGAATCCTAATGGAAACATAAAATATTATTTTTCTCTATAACTATGTGTAGGGTTCTAATTATTAGTAAAACGGTGCAGTGCAGTGATGGCTCGGTGGTCATGATTACTCTTAGTGCAGTGTGGTTGGTTGCAACTCATGGTGGCGGGCTAGTTGTGGTTCGTGCATTGATCGTGGCTCGGTGGTGGCTAGTTCGGCGGTTAGGTGCGGACCGTGCGGTGTAAGTGGGTTCAGATGATTTGGTCAACGGGCTAGGTATTTTAGTGACGATAAATTACGCTTACTAAATTTTAAGTTTTTGTGATAATTAGTGTTGTGGCTAAAACATATTTATTTGGCGACAACATGTATGTGTGACTATATCACGATATTTTAGTGACGATAAATTATGCTACTAAATAATAAAGTTTTTGTGATAATTAGTTTAGTGGCTAAAACATGTTTATTTAGTGACAACACATCTGTGTGGCTATATCGTAATAATTTAGCGACAATTATAGTTTGTAACTAATTAATAGTGAATTAGTGATGAAACTTGATGTCACAATAAAATAGAACAATAGTGACAACTATTGTAGTTCATGGCTAAACCTTTTAGCCACTATTCAGTAGCCACGACATTGTGACGACACACAATATTGTTACTAAGATGCTATAGTGACAAAATTCATATTTATAGTGACAACTTCTGTCGCCATTATAGACCATTTTTTTGTAGTGATCCTAGGTATTAAAGTCTTACGTGATCGCAAGCAGAGGATAATGGCCTTATCTTAAGCTTCATATGTGGATATTGTGATTGCATGTTTCAGCATGCAAACGGCCAAGAAAAGCTTATTGACTTTTAGACATGGCATTCATCTTTCTAAAGATCAGTGTTCTAAGACACAAAATGAGAAATATGAAATGAGTAAGATTTCGTATGCTTCTGCAGTCGGAAGTCTCATGTATGCTATGCTATGCACGAGACTAGATATTTTCTTTGTCGTTGGCATGGTAGCGAGATATCAATCTAACCCTGAATAGGCGCACTGGACTACAGTCGCACATTCTCAAGTATCTAAAAAGGACAAGAGAATATTGTCTCATTTTTCAGTCTAAGAATTTGTGCCCTGTGGGTTATACAGATTTTGATTTCTAAGCAGATCAAGACAAAAAGAAATCTATGTTTGGGTATGTGTTTACTCTAGGAGGTGGAGCCATATCATAGAGGAGTGCAAAACCGAAATGCATTGCAGACTCCACCAAGGAAGCTGAGTACATTGCAACTTCAGAGGCTTTGAAAGAAGCAGTATGACTTCGGAGCTTCCTCTTGGAGTTGGACGTGATCCCTCATTTGCCTAAGACTATCACAGTGTATTGTGATAATTCTGGTCGAGTGGGCAAATTCGAAGGAACCACGAACTCACAAGGCAACTAAACACATTGAGAGGAAGTGTCATATCATACAAGAAATCGTAGCAAGGGGTGATGTGCTAATTGAGAAGATGGTCACAAAGGAAAATCTAGCTTATCCATTCACAAAAGTCTTACCACAGAAGGTCTACGAGGTGCATGTTCGTAACCTTGGACTTCGGGTGAAGATATCCACATGATGATTGATCACTACAAAATTCGCAGATTAATTGCAAATTCAGTGGCAAATAAATTTATAAAAGTACCCAAAGGTAGTCGAACCCAAAGGAATTGTATAACAAAATTATCCCATATACTAACTATAGTTCTAAGATTTGTTGTTTGAGTAGACAGAAATTGGGTTTTTAGTTTTGGATAATAAAGATAACAAAGCGGAAATTTAAAGGGTTTGAAAAAGAATATTAAAGAATACAAATTCTAGGGCAAATAATCAATCAAATAAAGTATTAAAATCCCTTGGTTGAACAATTTTAACTTAGGTTACTATCATGTGACTGTATATGCTTGGTTGGCCTCAAGGACACAATAATAATCAACCTCAATAAACACAGAGATTTAATTCTCTACAATTGATTACTCTTCCTTTTAAGACAGAAAACCAATTATATTCAATTCCTCTTCCTATTATTAATTTTCTCATCTTTGTCTTTCAATTAATAACTATGAATATAGAATCAAATTCATCTCCCGATCCATCATCAATTCTAAATTCTATCAAATAAACCATGAATTAAAGACATGCAAATTGAGTTGATTAATCTAACATGCAAACATGATTAATTACACATAGCCCTAGAACCTACGAGGGTTTCTAGCCACTTATGATGGAAAGAAACACACGAAACATATTATTAACTTGCATAATAAAACTTACAATGAAAAATAAAGGTTGGCTGAGTTCTCAATCTTCTCAACTCTTCAAAAACTTGAACAATAATTAAAAACTGGTTGAATCCTCAATAATCGTGAGCTACATGGGTATATATAGAGTTAGAGGTGTATATTTTGGGATCTAGGGCAAAAAATAAGATATGTCCATAAAAATCACGAATTTTCCATTTTCTGGGTCCGCGTCGGTCGATATGGGGTTTGCATCGATCGATGCGCATCTTCCACGTCGGTCAATGTGGGCTTCACGTCGGTCGAAATAGAGTCCTCCAATTTTTGCCACTTTTCCAAACTTAGCCATTTTTGCCCCTTTCGACCCTTCTGCGCAGTCGCACGATTTTGGCCATAACTTTTGCTCCCATACTCCTATTGACCCAATTCCATCATTGGAAAACTAATGCTAAGATCTTTCTATTTTTCATGCTTCATTAGCTCAAATTTCATGTGTGGAAGAAGTCGTGACTATTTCTTTGAACATCAACTACTTTCGGTATGGGTTTTCAATAAATTTGGCCTAAAACCTGCAAAAGCTCGCCATGACAAGTATAATACCCCATAACATCGGCTCATGCATAAAATATATAAATAAACTCGATAAAAGTAAATAAAACACTAGAAAATAAACTAGATAAGTGAGTTAAATTACGAGCTTATCAATGATCTATGTAATAGCTAGATTATTATAGACATGATATATACTCTGGAAAGCTCTTGTATAATGCTTTTAGTATAAGTGGGAGATTGATGGATTTATATACTAAAAGCATTATGATTGGTATACTATGAACATGTATTGGAAGCGACTCTATTCTCTTATCTCGTCGATAGGGAGATCATACGGTGTGTTGTAGATCACAAAAAATTGTATGGATCGCTTGACCTAGCGAGATATAAATGGTTATCACAACTGAGACAGTGCTAGAATAGACTGTCGGTATAGGCTGCAGCACAACCAGTAATTAGTGGCTTGTATTTGGTCACTAGATGTGCTGGTACGTTTGGTACGTATTGATATGACCTAACTGAAGGGATTTGTGAACTGAATCACTTAATCCATTAGCCGGGATCGTTAACTGTAATATCAAAAATAAATTGTCATGCCTATGATTAATCCTAGCATGCTCCTATTGATTATGCATAAAGGGGGTTTTGCGGAATACCTGGATTGTAGAAACCTGAAGAACGAGTATGCAGAGATTTGATCCTCGATCCTTTCCCGCGCACCAAGATTTATTCCTAACAAATTAAGGAATTAAGTCTTTGAAAATTAATCAATAATTTTTGAAAACAAAGAGGGAGAGAAGAAAGAACACGATCCTCATGATCTGATCTTCTGATCTGTATCCTAACTCTAATCCGAATATATGGTGAAGATTCCCTTCGGATTCCTTGCCCAATTGAGAAGTAGAATTTCCTCCTCGTTCTCAAATCTAGTCGATCACACACAGCTCCCAAAATATTGGTTTGCTTTGTTGCAACATATGATCTTGTGGTGTATTATTGTGTATTTTGATCTAAGAACCTGAGGCTTATTTATAAGAAAATACTGGACTTCTATTGGGCCTGAGTTTTCATGGGCCAGACCAGGGACCAGAATGGAAATAGCAAATAAGGCCTATCAATTAATTAATTCACATATTTAACCAGGAATATAATTAATTAATATTGATTCATTCCACCAGAGAATCAATACTGTCCTACCTATTTGCAACCATGTTTTGAGGTACGGGTTGCATGGGCTCGGTATATCCCCACATTTAAGGTTACAGACATTCGCTAATTAAATTAAGCTCTGACAAGCCATTTGATTAATTAACATATTATATTCCTGAGTCAATCTACTCAAACCTTTTCACTTATGCTTGAACTTAATCAGCCTGCAGGACTTTAGCATAACGAGATTTTTGAGCTGCTCAGGGAATGCCACCATCCTATACTGGATGTGTTTACCTAGTTCCAATACCAGACAGTCATACACAAACTGCTATCACCCAAGATACAGATATACAAGCTCAACTAGAGCCTTTCACTGCAACTCAAAGTGATACACAATTCGTGTATACTTCTGTACCTTCATATAGACTTAGGATCTCATCAAGCCATATAGATCTAGATTCTTTTAATGTTAGATAAAAGAATCGATCTCGACTTAGGTCCTTATCAATGTGTGCCCCACACCAGCATACCAAGTCATCCAAGATAAGATGCTTATTACTGCGTATGTTGTAGCCTACACCGACAGTTTATCCTGGAACTGTCTCAGCTGTGATATCCATTTATATCTCACTAGGTCAAACGATCCATACGATCTTCTGTGATCTACTACACACCGTATGATCTCCCTATCGACGAGATAAGAGGATAATTGCATTTGCGATACATGTTTGTTAATTCAGACAGGGGATGAACATACAACATTTATGATTCCCAGTATATTAACCAATCGACCTTGTACATAATATACCAATCATAATGCTTTCAGTATATAAATCCGTCACTAACTGAGATCGATTCTTTTATTTGACATTAAAATAATCTTGATCTAGATGGCTTGATGAAATCTGAAGTCTAATGAAGGTTCAAGAAATATACACAAGTTTGTGTATCACTTTGAGATACTATGATGAAGAGTCTTACATGTACTTGTATATCTGTATCTTGGGTGGTAGCAACTTGTGTATGACTTCTAGTTCCTTGATTAGGTAATCATATCCAGTATAAAATGGTAAAATTCCCTAAAAAGCTAAAAAAATGTTCACTATGCGGTAGTCCTGTAGGCTGATTAAGTTCAAGTATAAGTGAAAAGGAATTTGAGTGGTACTATTTAGGAATAAAAGATGTAAATTAATTTGTGGGCTTGTGAGAGCCTAAATTAATTAATGAATATTTGTAAACTTAAATATGAGGATATGTTGAGCCCGTGCAACCCGTTCTCTAGTGGCATGAATCAATATTAATTATTTAATTGTATTTTGGGTTGAATATGAGAATTAATTAATTGATAAGCCTCTTTGCTATTTGCATACTGGTCCCTAGTCTGGCCCATGTAAAGTTCAAGCCTATTAGGGATCAGAATTTCCTATAAATACCCCTAGTTCTCACATCTTAATGCACCACAAGATCATAAGTTGATAAACAACAAACTAGAGAGTTGGGAGCTGCAATAGTCGATTGATCTAAGAAAAGGGAAGGAAATTCTTCTTCTCGATTGGCACGGAATCTGGGGGAATCTTCACCAGATATCCGAATCAGTGCCAGAGATACAGATCAGAAGATCAGATCTAGATGTAATATCCCGAGATTAATTAAGCTAATTAATCGCTTAATTATTGTAATAAAATAATTTTTCTCCTCAATTTGTGCAATAATTTTGTTTTTATTGCTTAATGTTATCGAGGGCATTTGAATTTTTGTAACTTGTGGTCGGAAAGTCCATTTCCTAAATCGAGCTAGGGATATGCTCGGGATAATATATGAATGAGAATATTTCGATCGAATTAATTTTTGGAAAGCCAGAGATGGTGAAGTGGTGGAGTAAAGTATGAAGATGAGTTTTGCAGATTTGAAGATCCTGTGATATGCATCATCATATGCATATCACCATCACGCTACACACACTGATGCACCGCTCTTTGAATTGTTTCCTTCCCCCTGTCTTTAATACTTTTGAAGAGTCAAATACTAAACTCCCTATGTTTTATTTTGAATGATGTCGTATTTTGAAGGATGAATGTCATTTTTGAAATTATCTTTTAAATTGTTGAAGTCTTCCGATGTTGCGTCTTTAAATTATTTGAGAATTTATTAACCACGACTGTAACGTGCCTCAAAATTGGGAAGGTCAAATAGGGGCGTTATAGAAGTGGTATCTGAGCTAGAGGTTTTAAAACGGTTTGAAACTATATGAAATTGTTTGAAACTGTTTTTAAAAAAAAACATCGAGTCCTAAAAGTGTTTTGGTTTTGGGAGTTGATTGAAGTGACTACTCATGCTTTACACCCTATTCGATCCTGCGCAACTTGAGGTACGTTTTGAGATTTTAAAATTTCCTGCTTGCAATTTGATTGTTGATGGGTTACTTTGAAAGCATTTGGGTATTGATTAAAGGTGATTTGAAATTTGATGAAAATGGTGTACATGTTGATTGAAGGATGTTGAAATGTTTTTGGGTCGTGTTCATTTTGTGTTGAGCAGGATGCTAACACTGTTTGGTTGATGAAAATGGTTGAAAGTTGTTATGTTTTGAGAAAGGTTATGTGGTTATGTAAGTTTTTGGGAAATTTTGGTTTTGGCACCAGTGTGGTGGCATTTGAAAGTGTGATTTCAATTGAAATGATTCTTTGGAAGTATTGCAAGCAGTGTGAAATTTTGTGTTATGGCTTAAAGATGTGTTAAATTGTGAATTGAGCTGTAAGAAACAGTGGAATTTGGAATTTATCTTAAAGGTTAAATTAGGATGGATCAGGACTGACCGGTTTACTGGGGGCCTCGAAAAGGCACTGACTTGGGTAGACATAGAATGACTTGGGATTTGGTTATTTGATTAGGAATTTTATGCTGTTAGGGGTGGCGTGAAACGACACCCGTAGTTGACTGAACCTTAGAACCTTGATTATTAATTGTCATGAAATTGAAAATTTCTTTAACTAGTTTTGTTTGTCTAGTAGTGAGAGTGTTTTGACTTGTGGAAACTACAAGTCAAAAGTTAAGTGTACAGAATGTACACGGTGAGCCTGACAGATGTAGTTAGACTCGGAGTAAGTCAGTATGTCTGCGCGAGGTTTCGAAGGAACCTCGGCATGGTGTGTCGGAGGATAGTGACTTCCACCAAGACACAGAGTCATGCATTGTGATGTTGTTGCTTTATGTTGACTTATGGGACTGACCTTTTATTTGATGTGACAGATGGACCCTCAGGAGACATTAGTTCAGTAGTTCAGGAGTCACCTTCCATTCCCAGAGGAGAACCTCGCCCCCGCTTTGATGGGATACTTGAACTTGCGGGAGAGAGTGCGTTATCACGGAGTCACTGATTGAGAGGCGATGGAGAGGACCCTTAACCTCATGCTGGACCGATGGACTAACTGGGTTATGATGCTGGTTAATTTGCATTGTGATAAGGTTTCAGGTACTGCCTGGGGATTTCGACCTTTTATAGCAGACCTTATCAAAAAGGTTATTCATGATGAGAGACCTTCACCGCTGCTTCAAGGGGCACTCAGGCATCTGCAGCAGGGCCTGTATCATATCCGAGAATCCAACCTATACCACGTACACCTTCGGCAACTTATGCACCACCTCCGCCCAGGTCTCAGCATGGAGGAGCCTATGACCCGTATGCTTTTTGCGACTTCTCCACTTAGTCAGTGCGATTTCCACCACAGCATGTTGGGGAGCCCAATCGGGCTAAGCAGACACCAGATGCCGATACGTATAGTGCAGATTGCTTCCCGAGACCGACTGAGAGCGGTTGGGAGGATACCTTTGGTGGCTATGGGACTTGTTACGCGCTGATTTGTATTTTGAGCGACACGGGGAGTGGTCGAAGCGGACATGCGAGGGCTCAGGACAAAGGGAAGGGAGTGGCGAATGATAAAGAGGAAGAAGAGGAAGAGGAAGAGGAGGAGGAGGATCCATCTGAGGGATCTTATTGAGATATGTTGTTGCTTTCATGTTTTAGCTGTAATGTATTTGGATATTGACCTTATTCGTGTTGTGTTGTTGTACTTTTATTATGGTGTTTGTTGACTTGTATGTTGTGGTGACTTGTGAGAAGACGATTGGAGTATTGTCGTAATTGGATGTTGTTGGAACAATATGTGGTTATTGTTATGATGATGGTTGTTATTGAAGCTTTGTTAAGTTGTTGGTGGATGATGATGTTGGTTGTTAATATTGATTCTTTATTTCAATAAAGGTTAATTGTGTCGTTACTAATTGATAAAGACGTTGCAGAAAAAGATAATGGATTACGTCGATCAAGGACGAGGAAGAGGACGTGGCCGAGGTAGAGGCCGAGGACGTGGCCGGGGAAGAAGCCAAGGAAGAGGCAGGGGCCACGGGAGAGCTAACCCGCAGCAAGAATTTGAAGTTCCAATTTTGGAGGAGGTTCCCATTGTCAACGAGTATGACGAATATGAAACGCTGTCTCATAGCGACAATGCAACAACTCAGGGTGGACACTACCAACCCTCGCCTGAGAGAGAGTATCAGCTACCTCTTCAGTTAAACTGGTAGAGACTTTCCGTAAACAACAGCCTCCCACTTTTGATGGAACAGGAGGTCTTGCAGCAGCAGAAGACTGGGTACATGAATTGGAGAAAATTTTCAGGCATGTAGTGCACTGAATCTGAAAAGGTTAACTGCATGACCTACCAGCTAAAAGGAAAAGAGCGATCCCAACTGAATTGGGAAAGATTCATGGAAGCGCTATATGAAAATTTTATCCCGAAGCAGTATAGGCGGGATAGGGAGGTGGAGTTCTTTCTTTCTGAGCAAGGAAATATGACTGTGGAAGAGTATGACACAACGTTTGGGGAGTTACTGCAGTTGGTGCCGCATCAGGTGGACACCCCGCAGAAGATGGCAGACAAGTTCCAAGAAGGTCTGCGTGAAGATATCTGCACTCAACTAGCAACAATGAAAGGGTTGAATTAACAAGAATTGCTAAGCAACGCGTTGGACATTGAGGCATCCAAGAATAAGAAGAAGATGTCGGAATGGGGAGCCCAGGAGACCCAAACCCCAGCCCCAGCTCCGAAAAGAAAATGGGAAGAGCCTCCTAAACCATTCTATCAAGGGCAAAGAAGTCAGAAGCGCCCTGACCAAGGACGTTACCAGAACTATCAAGGGCGTAATGATAACCAGTTCTATCCAAGGAATAACCCTCAGACGGCACCCAGGAGAGACATGGGTCAACAGAATTGCCCGAGGTGTGGGAAGAGGCATACAGGGGAATGCCAGCGGGACGGAACAAGATGCTTTAACTGCAGTGGCCTAGGGCACTATGCCAATCAGTGTTCTACACCTCAACCAGGATTTGGGAACCGACATAACTTTCAAAGGCCGATCAACAAATAGTTGAAGGCGATCAAGGGCAACCGTCAACCATGGAGGGGTAATGCCGGAAATCGAGGAGGAGGCAGGCAAGGTTATCAAGCTCCACCAAGGCATCAAGAAGAGAACCCTGATCGATGCAAAAACCTGCATACAGATTATAGCATAGGACAAATAAATTTATAGACAACCCAAGGGTTGGTCGATCCCACAGAGATAGTGCAACGAGGGAGAATCATGTACTGAATATGGTCT
The DNA here is from genome assembly GCA_026898455.1 of Plectranthus barbatus. Lineage (NCBI taxonomy): Eukaryota > Viridiplantae > Streptophyta > Magnoliopsida > Lamiales > Lamiaceae > Plectranthus > Plectranthus barbatus. The sequence goes on along the minus strand of JAPKLW010000265.1, from coordinate 174,665 downwards.
TCAGAACTTTTGTTTGGGTGAATCAAACTTTGAAGGGGTTTTTGGTTTTCAAAACAAGTAATTTAAAGGGATAAAAACAAATATTAAAAAGCACAGATCCTAGGGAAATCTACCAATCTGATCAACATGCAAGAAACAAATATTCAAACCCAAAAAAGATATTTTGGTGGAAAATCTAATAAAGTGGAATCAACTCCTTTGTCAGGCAATTAAATCCTAAATTATTAACTAGTGGTTATTTCCTCTCGGTCTCAAACACACCAAATAATCAATTTCAATAAAGATTAGATTTTTCCTACAATTGAAATCTTCTTGGTCGGACATATAATCAAAAGTATTAAATCCTAACTTCCTATTACTAACCTTCACCTCTCGGTCCTTCGATTAATAACTGAAACCTACCTCAATCTTCATCTCTCGATCCTTTGATGAGAATAGACTTAAAACAAAACATAGGATTTAAACCAGTTTAAAGGGTTTGAATTATTGAATCAAAACATGCATCACAGATGGAGAAACCCTAGAACCTGTTTAGGGTTCTAGCCTAACATATTAAAGAAAGACATAGCAATGAAAAATAAAGATTGCATTAAAAAGTAAAGGTTCAAACAATAAAACTAAAGAGGAATTCTGAAAACTTAAAGTGAAAACAGAAAATTAAAGTAAAATAATGTGTAAAAGGAGGAACAAAACAGGAACCCTAATTATGAGCTATTCAAGAGTTTATATAGTAGTAGGGTTGAGGCCTTGGATGGTAGGAATTTCCTTCTTGAATTGATGGCTTCAAAAGGAATGATTTTCTTGGTTGAAACTTCCCTTTTGGGGTCTTCATTGCTTCCAAATTGATGTGTAACTTGAATCCCAAGCAATTCTCGCCCAAAAAATGTGAAAAAATCCCAGGATTTCGCCAAAATATTTCGCCCCGGTCGAGATGAACATTGCCCCGGCTGAGATAGATTTGCCCCGGTCGAGATGGCCTTCAACTCGGTCGAAACAAAGACCAATTTTGCCACTTTCGACCCTTCTGCGTAGTCTCACGGTTTTGGCCATAACTTTCACTCACAAACTCCGATTGATCCGATTCCAGTTGCATTGGAAAGCTAACTCATAGATCTTTCAAGTGAAATGCTCCATTAGCTCAGATTCCATCGGTCAAAGAAGTCGTGACTGTTTCTTTGAACATCTGCTGCTTTCGGTATGGGTTTCCATCTGATTTGGCCTAAAACCTGCGAAATCTTACCATGACAAGCATAACACCCTCTAATATATACTCATGCTCAATTTATTCAAGAAAACAAGCTAAAAGGCATAAAAGAAGAGAGAAAAAATGCGATAAGATAGTAGAAAAACGAGCTTATCAAACCCCCCAAACTTAAACACTTGATTGTCCTCAATCAACAAAAGAAAGAATCAAAAG
>JAPKLW010000265.1:155333-173238 GCA_026898455.1 Plectranthus barbatus | reverse complement strand
ATTGCTTCCAAATTGATGTGTAACTTGAATCCCAAGCAATTCTCGCCAAAAATATGTGAAAAAATCCCAGAATTTCGCCAAAATATTTCGCCCCGGTCGAGATGAACATTGCCCCGGCCGAGATGGATTTGCCCCGGTCGAGATGGCCTTCAACTCGGTCGAAACAGAGACCAATTTTGCCACTTTCGACCCTTCTGCGCAGTCTCACGGTTTTAGCCATAACTTTCACTCCCAAACTCCGATTGACCCGATTCCAGTTGCATTGAAAAGCTAACTCATAGATCTTTCAAATGAAATGCTTCATTAGCTTAGATTCCATCGGTGGAAGATGTCTTGACTGTTTCTTTGAACATCTGCTGTTTTCGGTACGAGTTTCCATCTGATTTGGCCTAAAACCTGCGAAATCTTACCATGACAAGCATAACACCCTCTAATATATACTCATGCTCAATTTATTCAAGAAAACAAGCTAAAATGCATAAAAGAAAAGAGAAACAATGTGATAAGAGAGTAGAAAAACGAGCTTATCAGAGAACCCGCAGGAAGGAAATGAGCAGCCGAGAAGGGCGAGAGCTTATGCCCTGGATGGGAACCGCGATGAAGGAAACCTTGCAGGTATGGGAATTATTAATGATATACCTGTCATGGTACTGTTTGTTACTGGAGCATCGCAGACTTTCATTGCATCTGCATGTGTTGAGGCATTAGAACTTAAGGTAGAAAGAAATAGCCAAGACTTGAACGCGGCAATACCTTTAGGAGAAACCACTATCTCTACCTTAGTATGCCGTGACTTGAGAATCAAGTTGAACGAGAATGAGATTCAAGTAGTAGAGTTGAATGTATTGGATATCCAAGATGTAGACGTGTACCTAGGTATGGATTGGTTAGCAGAGAACAAGGCGACGATCCTATGTCGCGAAAGAAAAGTGATTATCCCGCAACAAGGAGATGAAGAGTCGTTTGTTTATGGATTTAGAAGAAGACAAAGGGTGCCAGTAATATCAGCGTTGCAAGCATCGAAGTTACTGTGAAAAGCCGAGAATCAGACATTTTTGGTGTACTTAGAAGGTGAAGAGAAGCATGAATTGACAGTCCAAGACGTGCCAATAGTGAGAGAATTTGAAGATGTATTTCCGAAGGAATTACCGGGATTGCCACAAGACAGACAAGTTGAGTTAAACATAAACTTAGAACCGGGAGCGGCACCAATCTCCAAGGCACCATATCGCATGGCTCCGAAGGAACTAGAGGAATTAAAGGTTCAACTGCAGGAGCTATTAGATATGGGTTTTATTCGGTCGAGTGTGTCACAATGGGGAGCACCGGTCCTATTTGTTAAGAAGAAGGATGGATCAATGCGTATGTGCATTGACTATCGGGAGTTGAATAAGCTGACGTTGAAGAACCGTTACCCGTTGCCAAGGATCGATGATCTGTTTGATCAGCTCAAGGGAGCGAGTGTATTTTCTAAGATTGATCTTCGATCAGGGTACCACCAGTTACAGATCAAAAAAGAAGATATCCCAAAGACGGCATTCAGGATAAGATATGGCCATTATGAGTTTATAGTAATGTCGTTTGGACTCACGAATGCTCCGGCAATGTTCATGGACTTGATGAATAGAGTATTTCATCCGTATCTCGATAACTTTGTTTTGGTGTTTATCGATGACATCCTCATATACTCAAAGAGTGAAGTAGAACACGAGCAACATCTGAGAACGGTGTTACAGACTCTCAGGGACGAGAAGCTTTATGCTAAATTCAGTAAGTGTGAGTTCTAGCTAAGAGTCGTGACATTTCTCGGTCACATCGTGTTGGCAGATGGCATAAAGGTAGATCCAGCAAAGATTCAGACGGTGACAGAGTGGAAATCACCGACGACGTCAAATGAGATTCGTAGTTTTCTTGGGTTAGCTGGATACTACAGGAGGTTCATTGAGGGCTTCTCGAAGATTGCGAAGCCAATGACACAACTGCTCCAGAAGGGGATAAAATTTGTTTGGATAAAAGAATGCGAAGAGAGTTTCCAGAAGTTAAAGCAACTTTTGACGACCGCACCAGTCGTAGCAGTGCCAGAGTTAGATAAGAACTTCGAGGTATACACCTATGCATCCAAGAATGGACTCGGTTGTGTATTAATGCAAGATGGAAATATGATAGCTTATGCGTCAAGGTAGTTAAGACCGCACGAGGTGAATTATCCAACTCATGATTTGGAACTAGCGGTCGTAATCCATGCATTAAAGATTTGGAGACACCATCTCTACGGAGTTAAGTGTGCCCTATTCACAGATCACAAGAGCTTGAAGTACTTCTTCGAGCAGAAGAATCTGAATATGAGACAAATGAGATGGTTGGAATTGGTAAATGATTACGATGTAACGATAAATTATCACCCAGGCAAGGCAAATTCAGTAGCCGATGCCTTGAGTAGAAAAGGAGAGGCTCAATTAGGTTGTATGCTTACAAGAGAAGATAGTCTAATCAGAGAATTCAAGTAACTTCATCTTGAAGTAATATCACCATCAGAAAGGGAGAGATGCGATGTAGCAGCTTTGACTGTCGTGCCAGACTTAAGAAAAAGAATTATTGAGGCACAAAGGAAGGATGTGGAACTTGAGAAGCTACACTAGAAGTTGAGAGTTAAACCTGTGGGCGAATACCGAAAGGCACCCGATAAGGCGTTGTTATTCAGAGACAGAATCTTGGTGCCGAACAGTGAGGACTTAAGGAATGAGATCATGAGTGAGGCCCACGATACGCCGTATACCGCTCACCCAGGAAGTACGAAATGTACCAAGATCTGAAGACTAAGTACTGGTGGGATGGTATGAAGAAGGATGTAGCCTTGTATGTGGAAAGTGTTTGGCATGTCAGCAAGTCAAGGCATTACATCAGCGGGCGTATGGGAAATTGCAGTCGTTAGGCATTCCCGAGTGGAAATGGGAACATATCGCCATGGATTTTGTGACGGGGTTGCCGAAGTCGAAAAAATGAAATATGGCGATATGGGTTATAGTGGATTGTCTAACGAAGAGCGCTCACTTTTTGCTGATCCGAGTGACTTATGGATCAGACAAGTTGGCACAGCTATAAATCCGAGAGATTGTTAGACTTCATGGAGTGCCGGTATCTATTACGTCTCACAAAGATGCAAAGTTCACATCTCGATTTCGGATGAGTTTACAGCAGGAGTTGGGGACTCGCCTAAATTTCAGCACGGCGTTTCACCCACAAACAGATGGTCAATCCGAGAGAACCATCCAAACTCTCGAGGACATGTTGAGGACGGTGGTTTTCGACCGAGGAGGAAGTTGTGAGCCAATTTTTCCGTTAATTGAGTTTGCCTACAACAACATTTACCAGGCGACAATTGGAATGGCTCCGTACGAAGCTCTGTATGGAAGAAAGTGTCGCTTGCCACTATATTGGGATGAAGTGGGAGAACGACAAGTTCTTGGGCATGACGCTATTAGTAAAATGATTGAAGTTGTCCATCAGATCCGAGACAGAATCAAGGAAGCTCAGAGCAGGCAGAAATCTTATGCAGATACAAGGAGAGTCGAGCTATAGTTTGAAGTTGGAGATAAAGTATTTCTTAAAGTCTCGCCCTCAAAGGGAATCATAAGATTTGGAGTGAAAGGAAAGCTGCGACCACGCTTTGTGGGGCCCTATGAAATTTTTGAGCGTATTGGTCCAGTGGCTTATCGTTTAGCATTGCCTCCAAGCATGGGTAATGTGCACAACGTATTTCATGTGTCGCAGTTGAGGAAATATGTGTATGATCCCAGACACGTGATCCGGCAGGAAGAGATTGTTTTGAGTTCAGACTTGCACTACGAAGAGAGACCAGAAGCAATTCTGGACCAGAAGACACAGGAGTTGAGAAACAAGTCAATTTCTCTTGTCAAGGTGTTGTGGAGTCACCATGGTCGAGAAGAAGTGACATGGGAGTTAGAAGAGAAAATGAGGGATAAATACCCCGAGCTTTTTGAAGAACCTTAGCAAATTTTGGGACGAAATTTTTGTAAGGTGGGGAGGATGTAATATCCCGAGATTAATTAAGCTAATTAATCGCTTAATTATTGTGATAAAATAATATTTTTCCTTACTTTGTGCAATAATTTTATTTTTATTTCTTAATGTTATCGAGGGCATTTGAATTTTTGTAACTTGTGGTCCGAAAGTCCATTTCCTAAATCGAGCTAGGGATATGCTTGGGATAATATATGGATGAGAATGTTTCGATCGGATTAATTTTCGAAAATCCAGAGATGGAGATATTAAATTTTGAAGATATAACCATGAATATTTAGAATTGGGAAATTGATTTAAATTGGATTTAATAGGATTATTGCATGGTGTGGGGAGGTGTCAAAATTTGCATGCAATGTTTTTGACACCTCAAATTGAATTGGAATTTTGCTAGGAAAGGGAAATATAGAAAATAGAATAGAAAAAGGAATTTCTCCCTTTCTCTCTCTCCCAGCCGTCACCCCCACCCATTTTCCCTTTCAAGCTGCCACCTCGCCGGCGAGATTCCGGCCACCTCAGACCACCACCGGGAACGCCACCACCACCATTTCGAAGCCCTTTCTCCGAGCTTTCCATAGAGCTAAAACAGACGTCGTGAGGTTGAGAATTGAAGGAGTTCATGTAGAGAGAGGTTAGCCCGCCGGAGTTGGTGAGAAATCCGATTTCAATTTTTGAACTCGTTTATTCGAGATTATCTCGAGTCTTGACTTATAATTTCGTGTTCCTTACGTTATAGGGAGCATTTTGAGACCTTGAGCTTCAAGTCTGGTGCCAGAAAACACAGTCGCCACCGCGAGGAGGAAGCTTCCGACGAGGTTTGAGAGTATTGTCGAGTTGCAAGTCCAAACCAAACCAGATGCGAGGAGGGAGATGACGCCTCCCGAACAGGACGGGAGCATCTCGCTTGGGACAGCCATCTCGTCCGGGACGAGCAGGTTTTGCTCAGGACATCTATCCCGAGCGGGATGGATGTGTCTCGACCGGGACAGGCTGCGGCTTTGTGAAAATATTGGTTTTCCTTATCTGTTTTCGATCCGTTTCAAGTTGTTTTCAATCCATGAGTTCAATACATGATTCTAAAAGCATGTAAAGTGTAAACACATGTGTTGGTTTATGAATTTAGACGTGGGGAGTTGTTGTTTAAGATTAAAGAAAACATGAAGGCATGTTGGTATTGAAGTCGAATATGACTTTGGTTGTGAAGTGTTGTTTGGAGTTGGTTGATTAGGTGTCTGTCCTAGCTATCAGTTCTAATCAGTAGTGTTTGATGTTATTGAAGGTGTGAGATAAGGAAGAAAGCTCAATTCGCTCGATTTACGGGGACACATCTAAATTCATTGTAGCCTAACACCAGGTGGGAACTATTTCAGTATAAAATGAAAATGTGTTTTATTTTCAAAACGTGTGAAACTGTTTGTTTTAACTAATTGCTTTGCAAATGTTTTGTGCTATCATATCTATTCCTCTGTCGATTTCCCATCGTCAGAGAGTTAAGTTAATGAGTACGGATCCAGGATGGTACTGTGCTAAGACTCATTAATAACAAGGTAGGGTGCCTTGCAGTTTGCGAATCAAGGTAGGGTGCCTTGCGGTTTGTGAATTAAGGTAGGGAGCCTTATGTAATTGTTGGATTGTAATTGAGTTGGTATTGGGAAAATCGATCGTGTCTCAAAGTTTAACACTGAGGCTAGTGCACTTATGAATGACAGTGGGTTGAGTGTGTTATTCATTCCTAACTGATCATCGTAACTTGGAAGTGGGCCAGCTTCCAGTTACACAACAGTAAACAAATATAATAACACGTTAAATAGTGCGCAAAATAAAATGATTTAGATAACACGGTTTCTTTCAACAAAACCCCGTGTTTATCTGTGTGAGTTGCATAACATTTATATTTAAACTGTATGTTTTCGGGCATGTTTCCATGGGGTACAAATTGTACTCAGCCCCTCGTATTATTTCTAAAATGCGCAGGTTGAGCAGACAGAGATGGTGAAGTGGTGGAGTAAAGTATGAAGATGAGTTTTGCAGATTTGAAGATCCTGTGATATGCATCATCATATGCATATCACCATCACGCTACACACACTGCTGCACCGCTCTCTGAATTGTTTCCTTCCCCCTGTCTTTAATACTTTTGAAGAGTCAAATATTAAACTCCCTATGTTTTATTTTGAATTATATCGTATTTTGAAGGTTGAATGTCATTTATGAAGTTATCTTTTAAATTGTTGAAGTCTTCCGATGTTGCGTCTTTAAATTATTTGAGAATTTATTAACCACGATTGTAACGTGCCTCGAAATTGGGAAGGTCAAATGGTGGCGTCACACTAGAGGATCTTATTTCTCTCTCTTACGCTTATTTTCGATTTTATTAAGAATAAAATCAGAGATGCGCAAGAAGGATTAAAGATCAAATCTTTGAGCAACAGTTTAGAGATTAAATTCATCCAGATATTCCGCAAACTTCTTTATGCATTCACTAGGAGCATGCTAGGTTGATCATGGACATAACAATTATTTTTTAGACATACAATAATCGACCTTGTCAATTGTATTATGCAACTCATTTTGCAAAGTAAAAATCCCTTCAAGAAGATCAAGTTTGTAAACTGCCATAACTGGTCACCCCAGTCCATAGTTATGAGAAGAGACAACCACAAATGCAGTAAGAAGAGTGAGTTGACCAGCTGTGAGAAGTGCACTAGTTGACAGCTTAAGAGGAACTGACAGTAGAGAAAAAAGATATGCATATAAAAGCTCAACTGACCTAGTTGTCAGCTGACCCATTTGTCAAATCAGTGGTAACATCCGAAAGACGGCTAAGTCAAAGTCAAAGTTTGCAAAATCACACGTCCTCTTACAAATGAATACCTACAAAAGTATAGATGGGCCACATCACTCGTTTGTCAACGGCTAAAATTCAAAGTACTGACTATAAATACCCATTCAGAGAAGAGAGTAAAAAAAAAAAGGAAGAACCAAATACTTGGATCTACACAATTATTCACTCTGCGCTCTCAAACTCTATCTAAGCTTTGTAAAGCTTCTGCGTTTCCTATCACGAGACCACCAGAGATCATCCAGTTGATTTCCAGTCAAGGCTGCGAGACCTTCCCTTATCCTGTTTGATAAAAAAACCTCCTTGTTCGATGCTCACTGAAAGGAACTTTGGTCCGATTGGTTTGACGGTTGGAAATGAATTATATTTCAATTTTCAACAATCTACTGTAATTTGTTGAAAACTAGGGCCTAAATGCAGTTAGTGAATTTCTATTACTCCCTCCGTCCCTAATTATTAGTCCCAAACAAAAATGACACAATAATCAATGTTTGTGAGTGTAGTAGAATTAATATTTTATTGGTGAGTGTGAAAAAGTTTTCCATTTTAGGAAACGGGACTAATAAATGGGACAGACCAAAAAGGTAAGTGGGACTAATAAATTGGGACAGAGGGAGTATTTGTTATTAGTTATTATAATGTAATTTTAATTTTTAAAATTGTATATTTATAATTTAATGTAAAACAAAAAGAAACACACGATTCAATTGTATTAAAATTATAACCATAAAATTCAAATGCAAAATTGAAAGAGATATGTAAAATTATAATAATGATGTTAATACTTACTTTACCGCAAAAAGATTATATAAAATAATAATATTTAAAGTTAATACTTACTAGTTGATTTTTTTAAAAAATATTGAAACTAAAAATTATGTTGGCCAAGAAATTTAAATATAGGTTAATTGTAGAAACTTATGAAATGAACTATAATTTATATTTATTAATTAAAAATATTTAATATATATACATATAAATACGGTCGGTTTGAGCCACCAAACCGTAACTAAACCAAATTTGATCGGTTTTAAAATTTTCAAACCACCAACTTGAAAATTAAATTTCAAACCGACTAAATTAATCCAATTTGACCGGTTTCGGCTAATCCATGAACACCCCTAATAAACAAATTAAGTTTAATTAAATCATTACTCAATTGACTTTGTTTGATTACATCTTAATTTGGATCATATTTTGCAGAAAAAGATATTTGAAGAAAATGAGAAATTAGGCTAAAAAATAAGAGGATTGAATGAGGCCAGTCGAGGTAACCACAGACGCAGAGTGATGATGGCTCTGGAGGCCGCATCTTTCATCTTCTCATCTTACCCTCCAACTTCTCTCAATCTCCATTCCAGATCTCTTTCTTCATCTTCAATCAAGTTGCCCCTCTCCGTTTCTCCATTACCCACTCTCTACAGCCGTCCCCATTATTTCAAAAAATCTTGCTTTCAGTTGCAATCAGCTGCAGAAAACCTCACCGTAGCAGTAGGAGAAGAAGAAGGAAAAGTAGATGTAGAAGGAGAAGGAGAAGGAGAAGCTAAACCAAAAAAATCCCCAAAGCCCGACAACAGAAGAAAGCTGTTTGTGCTCAACCTGCCGTGGTCCTTCTCCGTCGTCGATATCAAGAAACTGTTCAGTGAATGCGGCGCCGTTTCAGACGTTGAGGTTGGCGAGCATTTTTTTTCTGTAATTTCTATGTTCTTGGAGTGCTTTTGTGTGTGTTGGCTCTTACATTCCTGTCGTTTTTGCTCAGATTATCAAGCAGAAAGATGGGAAGAACAGAGGATTTGCTTTTGTTACCATGGGTTCTGGTGAGGAAGCCCAGGCTGCAATCGAGAAGTTCGACTCTCATGTGAGGAATTCTTGAATCCCACAATTTCAATATATTTTCTAAGACTGTGTATGGTCGCCATTTTTATTGTGAATGCTAAATAAATGCAAAATACTTCTTTTATATGTGTAGTTTGTCTTAGTTTGTTTATTGAGTAACACTGCCTCAATTCTTCATTTACAAATTATTTCTCATGTGAAGTTTTAGTAGGCTTCATTTCTATAAGGAGACTAGTTAGGCAATTAGATGAAAAAGTAGATTTCCTAGTCTTATTTGGTTGAAACAGAAATTGTTAGGTAAACCAAAGAAAATAAGCTATTTCAAACAGTCCATGATAAACAAAATGGAAAATACTAGTGATTCAGCTTTGACTGTGTGGTTTTCTAAAACTGTGGCATGAACTAGTGCAACTCTTGCCTCTTGGTCTTCGCATAGTTTAGTAGTTCAGATGGCATTAGACTGTGAACATTGCAGAATTCATGTGCATTTGATGTTTTCTTCCTCATAAAATGCTTTGAGACAAGTTTGATGGTCATGAATATTTCTTGCTGCTTCTTTGAATAAACTAGTTATTTTGTATGGTGATATAAGAGGTCCACTCTTTCAATATTGCATTACTTATTGATAGGCATACTTGATACTCTTTTGTATCACTGTTGTCAATGTCAGTACTTTAGGAAATATAGAGTAAATCTAATTTGTTGAACTGGATTTTGAAGAGACACAAAAAACACTATGATTTGTATCGATGTTATTTACTTTTTGCATGGAAATAGTAAAAAAAACTAGTTCATGAGTTCAAGATCAGCCTATATTATTTTAGAGTGGTGGTGTCAATGCTGGGGCAACTTCAGTTGTCTTGCTAGTTGGCACTGCTGCTTGGAGGAACTTGTCATGTTCTTTCGATGTTTCCATTTTATCCTTTCGCAAGGATTTGGATTATCACTATCTCGAAACAATACCTCCCAACAGAGTTAAGCGATGAAAGGGACTTTACCATCATTTCATTATAGTCATTTGTGTTCCAAGAGGCTTACAACATCTCAGTCAAAAGATCAGAATTCTTGATCTGCTTTTTCTAGCTGATATATGGGTAAATACTATAAAATGTTCTAACCTTTTGCATTGTTTTTTGTAAATGTCAAAAGGTCGGACCTTTTTTTGTGCATATTTTAACAGTCCAGGTCAATTTTCAGAAAATTCATCAAAGGTCAAGAAAGTGTTGGGCATTTACCTTGATTTTGTATGCATTTCTAAAAGATATCGGAATGAATATTTGAGCAGGAAGTGGTTGGCCGGATAATCAGAGTGCAATTTTCTAGGAGGTTCAAAAGACCTGCTCCAACGCCTCCTCCTGCAGCTCCTCCACCAGGAGATACGCGCCATAAGCTTTATGTATCCAATCTTGCATGGAAAGTGAGGTCTAATAATCTCCGGGAGCTTTTCTCTTCGAACTTCAACCCTGTTTCAGCTAGAGTCGTATTTGACAATCCTTCGGGAAGATCAGCTGGATACGGATTTGTATCTTTTGCAACAAGAGAGGAAGCTGAATCTGCAATTTCTGAGTTAGATGGCAAGGTAATCAACAGCCCTCCTTCTAATGGCTCATTTTTTTTTTTCACATCTTCAAATGCTTATATTCAGTTTGATGGATAATATTTTGCCGCAAATCAACACTAGACATGGTTATGATTAGGCCTTAAAAGATCTTGCATCTCATTATATATAAAGGAAGGAAATCAAATGCTGTCAAAAGATGAGAATTAAACCTAGGTAAAAGTTGATAAAGCTCCCCCTATTCCTGCTTATGATGCTTCACAACTTTGATTATGGTTGCAAAACTCATTAGGTTCTTGTCGGGTAGAAGCTAGTGCCTAGCGCTTAGGCGGTCTATGTGGTTTCTAAGCGGGAATTAATTGATAAACTAATTTCTTATTTTTAGCATGGCTAGGCGGCATCTAGGCACCGAACAACCCAAAAATGCCTAACCGGAGCTGCTCTTATAGTTTTTGGGTTGTGTAGAGGCCGCCGAGACTGACAATTAGAACAAAGCTGAATACTAAACAACTCCCATAGTTAGTATTAACGAAATCTACTTATCTTGAAGCATGAAGATGGTATTATTTTGTATATGAACATGATATTTTGAATGTTGTTGGTGTAGGAATTGTTGGGGAGGCCAATTCGTTTAAAACTTAGTGAAAAAAGCCTTGAAGAATCAAGCTCTGCTGCTGCTGAAGACGTGAAGAGCCCTTGATCAGCATTTTCTTTTTCATTTTCATCCTGCACAGATATAGGCTCTTGATGTATTAATGAATGACAAGATTGTTTGTTGGCAAATATATGTCTTACTCTATTATGTCATCGAGTTTCTGATTTTTCATTTCCAACATTCACACCAATCCCCTTAATTGGTTGGTTGGTTTGTTTACACGTGTTCTTAGTTTATAGCAGAAATGCTCCTCACCATCGGAGAAGGCTGGTGTCAACGTGTGCCTGATGTGTTAATATAATGTAAATGATAGGATGAATTAAAGTTGTATTCAAAATAAATACTAATATTTACTTTATCAACTGCGTGGCATTACAACGTAGACTCGACACATTAATTCCTTTAATTTGGGATTCGAAATGTGAATATATGGAATTGATTTTAAATGAAGTACGCTTAGTCTATTAGCATGTAGATAGAGCTTGATGTTAGCATCGTGAATTTTAAAGAGTTGGATATATAATTTGGAATAAGAATTGTTGGTCCCGGTTTGTCAGAGTTTAAAGTATATGTACAACGGAAATAGAATAATTCAGTAAGTTGTTTGGTAAACTTGTACTTATCCAAGCTGAAGATGACGCGTTAGCTTGGTTTGTCAAATATCTTTTTTTTTTTTTTTTGAATAAGTGTACATTAATTTTAAACACATGCACCCACTCACACACCCAGATGTCCCCCTGAGAGCTCGAACTTGTGACCTCTCAGTCACAGGCAAGGTGCTTTAACCACTACACCCCGAGCGAATGGACTATGTTTTAGTGTCAGTATTCAGTATATACTCCAACACTTGAGTGTTGGGTTTCAAAATGAGATCAAACTATGCTGACAGATAAATAAATAAAGCAGTAAGAGACAAAAAAATTTATAGTGGTTCGGACTATACCGTCCTACGTCCACTCTTCAGATTCTCCGTTTGGCAATCCACTAAGCTTATAACTGTTACAGGTGCTCATACGATCTATTGCTTGTCGGTGAATGCCCCGTCCGCCGATCCACAAGCGCACTCGCCTGGTCTTTGCTAGGTTCCTCGCTTCGCAACTCCTCAGAGTGTGGGCACACCACTTAACCTCTTCGTAGCTGGAATCAGGTGTTTAGAGTTCCCCTGTGAACTATCTCTTATGCCGTGAATTGCCCGTATGATTCAGAGTACAAGGCGTACTTGACTGTTACGGTCTTCCTTGGAGAGAAAGACTACCAAGTAGTAACTCAAGAACACTACGGTTCTGAGTCTCGTGTTCACTCAGGTGACACACGGAAAGCTTAATTGCCTCGAAAGTAAGCTCACCCTGTGAGACTTGAATCTTTCGGCAAGAGTTCGCAGATTGTGTTTAGAACTCGAATGTGTAGGTTGTGAATTGTGAAAGCATAACATTCTTCTGTTGATTTCTCCAGTATTTATAGCCGTAAGATTTGAAGGTATGAATAAATGTTTGTTAGAGACAAATTGGAAGTTGTCCAATCAAATATCTCTATTGGCTGCAACTAGGGGTGGAAATAGGCCGGGCCTAGGTAGGCTTTGCTCCGATAAGCCTGGGCCTGCCAAAAATTCAGTAAGCCTGGGCCTGGCCTATTTACTATCATAGACTTTTATAAAGGCCTTAGCCTCGTCTTTTTAGTGAAATAGGCCGGGCTTTTAACCTACTTGAGGCCTATTCAAGTCTATTTAATAATTTTTTTAAAAAAGAATTTTTAAATTAGAAATACATTATTTGTTTTATAAATTAAATATATATATATATATATATATATATATATATATATATATATATAACTTAATAAAAATAAGAGAAACTATGTAAATCTATTTCAAACTTGAAATGAGTTCTTGAATCTAATTCAGACTTTAGAATATAAACTATTAGTATAAATATTCAAGTTCTATTAAATTATGAATTTAATTTTTTATATACAATAATAAATATATCTAATAATTATATAATATATATTTAAGTAGGCCGGCCTGTTAGGCTTGAAAGGCCGGATTTGAAGCCTGAGCCTAAGCCTGTTTAATTATATAGGTCATTAAAGAAGCCCATGTCTGGCCTTTTAATTAGATAGGCCGAGCCTATGTAGGCTTTAAGTAGGCTGGGCCGTAGGCCCCTGTCGGGTAGCCTGGCCTATTTCCTCCCCTAGCTGCAACGTTCGGAAGGTAGGTGATGATTTTTCAGACGGTCTTCGTCTGCTCCACCTTTTTCTAACTTTGACAGGGATGATTTGACTCTTTGTCAGAACGACAATATTTGCTAGTATGAGGAATCCCGGATTGATTGTCCTAGGTAGCAAAACTTGAAGTTTCGTGCTTGCAGACTTTAAGGCTTCTAAAATCCTTAAAGTATGTTCTTCTCCAGTATATTCCTCATGCCTTTCTTCTCGTCTTCATGTGCTTGGGACCTAGACTTAGGAAGTCTATCCTAGTGCTGTCATACTTTCAACTCCATACTGATGATGTCACCCTTTGAAGTATGTTTGGTCTCCATTTTTAAGTATGGTTTGATTGATTATTCCATACTTGCTGGAGTCGGCGAAATCTATACTTCCACTACACCCGTGTTTTTCATGGCTTCTAGAGTATACTATGTACTTTAGCATGTTGAGTCTTTCGCACGTACTAGACTTATTGGTCTGTCTAGTCTCCAGATTAGTATCAGCTTACAACTCGATAAAACAACCTATAAAGAACTTTATATTTTCATCTAAGTTGAAACTATCTAAGATAACTTTTACATACTTTGACCCACCAAAACATAACACAAAAGGAAGGATATTTCTATCAAATTTTCTAGCAATTTTCCCCTTTTTGGTGTGGTCAAAGCCATCTCTATCCTAAGTTGATGAGGAGCAAAAAACTTTAGAATTTTTACAAGAATGAGAACTATCCGACGATAAACTCAGAGAGATTCCCCCTCAAATTCAGTTTTCTCTTATTTAAGATCTTCTCCTTATAAGCTTGGAGAGATATTTCTAGATTCATATTTCAATTTAGTTTAGAGCAACTGAAATCTTAAATACGTAAGAGAGCAAAGAAGCTTGTTAATTAAAATGGAATGTGTAAATTCACCTGTGAAGAGAAAAGATCATTGTTTTCAAAAAGAGATTGTCATCAACAAGTCAGTTTATCCTTTAAGTATTTTCATTACAAGTACAGGGATAAACTAACTCAAGAAACCTATACAATCTATTACAGGACTATGCTAGGCTGCTTCTGGTCTTCACCTTTATTTGGTAGTTGCTGGTACTGTCATCCAAGCACAGTACTGCATTGAGGAAAGCGAGTTTGATATGCTGAATAGCTTTCAGCTTCCCTCATGCTGGCTTTCAGCAGCTCTGCTTACGGAGGTTTGTTGCAGTTGGGAAGGGACATATCCAGCAGCAATGGCAAGAAAAATGGGGATATCCTTCTAAGATTTTGCAACTGAGATGAGCAAGGAGACATCCTTCTTTGTTTTTACCTTGCCTCTCCGGGCTTCTTTTCTCATTCGACTGCATGGACAGGTTTCACAGTTTCTATCCCTCATGCAGCGAAAAGCTCTTATAGATGTGAGTCTAGAGCAGTCTGCCTTTTGATCTTCACGGAACGGGACAACTAGTAGAAGGAGATCCCAAAAGAAGATATCTTCTGATTTCTTCTGCTCCTTCAACAATTTCTTGGACCTGCTCTGCTCACTATTTTTGATCCCTTTTACACCTTCCATACTTCTTCCCCCTCTTTAACCACATCCAAAAAGGTATAGACATGGAAACCTCGGGTGGTTTCATCTTCTTCTTCATCGAGAGATTCTAGAAGGGTGGAAAGAAAAAAATTGTTTGAAGTATAGGCTAAATGGAAGGTAGGCTTCAACAAGGATTATGCACTTAGAGTGGCCGAGTGAACCGTATTTATAGTCAGAAGAGCATCAGTGGAATATAAGAAATTGACGGTTGAGATTGTGTACCAAAAATCCGATCATCTTCTTGAAAATCGGCGACGATTGAGGTACCCTATGCCCGCGATTAGAGTCGTGGAATATGATGTAGCTTTCCTCCTTGAGTCCCAAAAATGCTGATATGGCGGGGTGCTATCTGACCACAGATTTTGAAGGAAGATCCGGATATCTGTTGATAATCCTTCGCCATTGATTTGCATTAAATGTGGCGTATTGCATACGCGATTTGGTAGATCAACTTCCCGCCCATAATATTGTCATAGCATGTCCAGTAAGCTTAGCATGATCTTAGCTTAGTATGCTTGGACAAAAAAATTGTCAGCACGGATCTCCGCCAGCTTAATCTTCAATCTTCAAGAATAAAGTGAGAGCTTGGACTCAACTTTAATCCACATCTCTGTCTTCAATAGTCTTGAAAGATTGAGAGCTTGGACTCAATCTTAGTCCGCTTCACCGTCTTCAACCACTTGTTGAATCATTTTTTGATAGTATCCTTGATATGTACATTGAGTGGATACTGAAAATACATACTGAGAGCTTGGACTCAGTAAATATAAAAAAATAATCTATAATCTTCAGAATTTCAAGATTGTGATTGAGATCTTGGACTCATTCTTCTCCTTCTTCAATCTCATCAAACTTCATAAGACTGAGTTTGATACATAGCTCCTTAAATCGATCTTTTGGAAGCGATTTTGTGAAGATGTTCGCAAGTTGATCGTCAGTACGGATGTACTCTACGCTTATGTCCCTCTTTTCGACATGATCACGAATAAAATGATGTCGTGTGTCAATGTGCTTGGTTCTGGAGTGATGAACCAGATTCTTCGTAATGCACATTGCACTATGGTTGTCGCAGTAGATGAGAACGCATCTTGAATCCACATCATAGTCGAGCAACTGTTGTTTGATCCATATTAATTGAGCACAACAGCTAGCAGCAACAACATATTTCGCTTCTGTAGTAGACATCCTAACCGAGTTTTGTTTCTTACTGAACCAACTTATCAACTTATGTCCAAGAAACTGATAGGTTCCACTCGTGCTCTTGTTATCAGTATAACAATCTCCAAAGTCTGAGTTTGAATACCCATTCAGAATAAGCTCGTCGTATCTTGTGTACCAAATTACAAGTAACTCAGTACACTCCATCCTTCATAGATTTAGTCAAAACAGTCGGTTTAGCCTCGGAAGAATTTGTGCCCAACTGTTTATTGACATCATCAATCTCATGAATGTCTTCTCCTAACTCTTTCATGGACCTGCGCACTAAAGCAACTTCATAAAAAATAACATTACATGTTATCTCCACAAGCTTAGTAGTCTTATTGAATACTCGATATCCCTTGTGAGATGGGTGTCCATATCGAAGAAACACACCTTCATCAGTCTTGCGAGAGAAAGCATTCAATTTCGACTTTCCATTGTAGTGAACATAACATGGCGAACCAAAAGCACGAAGATGAGCTAAGGAAGGCTTACGTCCGTGATATAATTCATATGGGGTCTTTTGTAGTCTGTCATTTATGGTGTTTTATTTTGAGTGTAACACGCTGATAAGCTCATATTTATACTCACTTATCTATATTTTTCTCCATTGTTTCAAGTGCTTTATGTTATGTTTTTACTTATTTTTGTGCATGAGTCTACTTTAGAGGGTGTTATGCCTTTGATGGGTGATTTTTGTAGGTTTTAGGCCAAATTCATTGGAAATCCGTACCGAAAGCAGATGATGTTCAAAGGAACAGTCACTACTTCTTCCACAGATGGAATCTGAGCTAATGGAGCACATGGATGGAAAGATCTTTGAATTAGCTTTCCAACGCAACTAGAATCGGGTCAATCGAAGTTTGGGAGAGGAAGTTATGGCCAAAACCGTGAGACTGCGCAAACAGATGTTTCTGTGTCGATCGACAGGAATTGTGTCGATCGAAACAGAGGTCAAAATTTCAGAAACGTCACAAATTCAGCCCGGATTTCGATCTTGAAGGTTGTGTCGATCGACACAGATGTCCGAGAAGGCTATTTTTGCCTGTTTTGGCAGTTTTTGCTATATTTTCCCAATACTCAAATTAGGTCTTTTTCCCCCTCTATAAATATGAACTCTTAGGCACGAAATTACATCTTCTCTTTCTCTGTTTTACTGAATTCATTGGAGTTTTTCAAGACATTCAAGGTTCCTATTTCTTTAATGATTCAAGTAAGCTTATTTATATTTATTGCAATGTTTATTTCAATTATGTTAGGCTAGAACCCTTAACAGGTTCTAGGGGTTTCTCCATCCTCTTTAGCATGTGTTAATTCAATTTAATCTAAACCCTAATTAATTGGTTCAAATTCTATGGTTTTGATTTTAAAATCTATTTTCAATTGAAGGATCGAGAGATGAAAATTGGATTAGGTTTATAACTATTAATTTGAGACCGAGAGGAGATAATTAATAATAGGAAAATAGAATTTTGATACAACTGTTTTCTGTCTCAAAAGGAAGAATTAGTTGTAGGGTGATGCGGTAAAAGTTCAATCACAATAAACTCTCCACCACACTCAAGAATAAAATATCAATCCGAGTTCTTCTCGATTCGCCTCCTAGAATACCGAGCTACTCAAGTGAAGTCTTATAGCTAAGCATGATTTCATCGTTGAGTAATTTCTAATCATCTAAACATGCAATTCAAATCTATGCTATCAATATAGGAAATACACGAATTTAAACAACAAAATTTAATCGAATAATTCTTCTCAATATGGTAAACCAAGACAATTGCAATACTCAAGCTAGGAAGATAGGATGTTGAATTAAGTAGAGATACAATCAAATTTGGCTAATCATTGTTGCAAACATTATTTAATTCCTAGGAGATTGAGCAATCGACCCTACACTTGATAGCCCCTTGTCACGGCGAGCTACCGATTGATGATCTAGAACTAGCAAACAGTCAAGTTATTTAGCCCTAGACCACTCCAAATGGTTCGTCAATTATCGCCCT
>JAPKLW010000265.1:140265-155323 GCA_026898455.1 Plectranthus barbatus | reverse complement strand
CGACCGGTCCTGCACAGGCTCGACCGGTCGAGCTCTCTGAACCAACTCTGCAGCCTCGCTCGGCCGATCCTGCCTTGGCTCGGCCGGTCGAGCTCTCCAAACTCCAAAACCTTGCGATTTTCCTCCAAAACTCCACCAAATATACTTGTTTATGCCAAAATCCTATCCTACACAAGTCAAACACACAAAACACGAAAACACAAACAAAATACGACAAAAACATATGATACGGGAGTAAAATAGCCACAAACAAGCATGTTCACATATCAAAATACAAGTCATTTTACGCACGTATCATAGGGTTTTCAAATCTGTATCTTTATTGGGATTGACTAGTTTGTGTTCTTGAGACCGAGAGGTAAAATTCACTTTCTAGTAATCTAGGTTTTAATTGCCCAACAAAGGAATTAATTCCAATTTAACAGATTTCCCACCTTAATAATTATTTTGGGTTTGGATTGATTGTTTATGCTTGTTGGATTGGATTGGTTGATTTCCCTAGAATCTGTGCTTTTTATTATTGAATTTTATTCCCAAGTTATTTTTCTGTTTTGAAAACAAAAACCCTTTTCAAATTTGGATTCACTCAAACAAAGAATTGATAAACTGTGTCCAGTACATGAGATGACTTCGTTGCACTATCCCTGTGGGTTCGACATTCCATTGGGTCTATAAATTTATTTGCTCGCTGCTGTAGTTCTACAGTTCGATCACACGCTGTCATCAATGCTTCACCCCAAAATTTCTCACCCATGCTGGTCTCGGCTAGCATGGCTCGAACTGCTTCCTTCGGCATTCAATTTCTTTATTTTGCTAAGCCATTATGCTACGAAGTTCTTGGAGTAGATTGTTCATTCCCAATATCTACTTCCATGTAGAAATCCATCGGAGGCCCGTTGCAGAACTTTGTTCCATTGTTGGATCTAATTCTTTTTACTGTAGTCTCCCGTTAATTCGATACTCGCATGATCAATTCTGGCAAAATGATTTTAACTTCATCCTTGGTTCTGAGAAGCTTGATCCACGTGTAGCATGAGTATTCATCCACAACTACTAGAGAGAATCATTTTCCTCCAATGATTGGGGGAGTTACAGGACCAAACAAGTCCATATGAAGTAACTCCAGCACTCGGGTAGTGCTTGGGCTGACTGTTTTGTTCTTAAAGGAGGCCTTAGTCTGCTTTCCTTGCTAACATGCCTTGCAAACTCCTTCCTTCTTGAACACTCCATTTAGTAAACCCTATACCATCATGCTTAGCCAAATAATCGATTGTCTTGAAATTTAGATAGCTTAATCTCTTGTGCCACAACCAATTTGATTCGGCTGTATTGGTGGCGATGAAGCATGAATCGGTCTGCCCACTCAGTCAGCTTACTACATAGAGTCCACCTTTATCGTTATCTTTGATCTGACACTCAGATTTATCAAAGGAGACAACATATCCATTTTCACTGAGTTGACTGACGCTGAGTAAATTGTGCTTCAGATTTGTGATGAGTGAGACAATTAATAATCTCAGCCCGTTCTGTTTGATGCATCCTCTTCCAACGACTTTTCCCTTAGAATTGTCACCAAACAACACTGGTGGTCCTTACATCATGTTAAGCTCTGAAAATAATTTCTTGTTTCCTGTCATGTGAGCTGAGCATCTGCTGTCGAGGATCCACTCATTTCTCTCTTGCGGTGCCATTTCATGCATTCACAAAAACTTAGCATTTAGGTCCCCGTATATCAGTGGATCCTACTGGATTAGCTCGTGTGATCATCCCTTTAGAAATCCACATTTTTGTGATCTTGACAACAGATGTAGTCTTGTTGCTGTCAGTGGCAGAAACCTTTCCATTCCTTCTAAAATAATGCATGGTTTTTTATTGGGAAGGTGTAGCAGTATGTGGAGTTCTCTTGGAAGTATCCTTCTTTGGAGAACCTCGGAATCTGTGTTCTGGATGTGAATACCTTGGTGGTAACTTGTTGTACAAGTGTGAACCACCTTGGTTAGCCTTCATAGCCTTTAAATAGAAATCGTGATTTGGCTCTGGCTCACGTATGTGTTTTCCCTACTTGGTATATTACTCATCTCAAGGTGTACTTGAGATTTGGTTCCCCAGGCGGTATGCTGACTGGGTTAGGTGTTCAGCTTCCTCGCAAAGTGTACTGACTGCTTGGTTGAACTGGTCAAGTAAGCTGACTTCATTGCAGTGGGAACGTACTGCTTGGTCAGTCTTTGAGGCTGTACCGACTTCCTGTCAGTATGAGATTTAGTTAGCTTAGGGTTATTCTGTTTAATCAGCTTACCCTTTAGCATGGACTAATTCTTCTCAATCTGATCAGTCAATTTGGGGTCGTTGGCTAACCAACCTTTAACATTGCCAGTATTAAGTGGCTCTTTAACTCCTACCCCTTCACCACTTGAGTCATACTGTGTACAGAGATTTTCTTTTATAAAAAATATGGGTCTATTAGTACCAGTAAGTGCAGGGTTTTCACTGTTCAAGTCATTTTTGTATCCTAATCCTGACTTATGTGTAGGCTCTCTCATGCTTTGCATGACTTCATCAAGCCTTTCTTGAAGAAACAAAGTCTTTCATCTTGCTCAAGGATGGTTAAATCAAGGGTTTACACTCAGATTTTAAATCTTGAAAATTTTTAAGAAGTGCTGAGTGTTCTTCCTTTAATTTTGCTAGCTCCTCACTTGCAATTTCCTCGGTCAAAACAGATATTTGAGACTTTAGTGAGGTAATTTTGCCAGCTAAGACATTTTTTATTTCATAAAATTTTTTAAATTCATGCGATAAATTGTCTAAAGTGTCTTCCTCTGAGTCGAAACAGTATGACTGTAAAAGCATATGCTGACTAAATGATAACAGGTGAGATGATTACCTATTCACTTGAAGCAGTGAACGTTGTCTCAGCTTCGACTTCAAGATCTTCTTCAGCTTCTTCTCCGATAGCGACCAGGAATGTTAGGAGTGCTTCCTCATCAGATGAGTAATCCTCATCGTGATCGGGAATGTCCGGCATTTTCGTTCTTGTCAACATGGCTTGTGCTACGGCCTTTGATGCTCGACGCTCGAACACTTTTCTCAGTATTTCCCTTTCCTCCTTGTCCACAGATGGACAATCGAACTTTAGATTGTTTCTGTAATGATAGCCATTATGTCTACGGATCTTCCATTGTCGTTTACGGGGAAGCCGGGTACCGGGTGTATACTCGACCCTTTCTCAAAAGAATTTTTTTTGTGGAAACATGGTCAACTAGAAATTATTATGTTCACCAAGGGAAGAATCTGGTTGCAATGTCGGGTGTATTCTATGTTTTCGAATTCGTAATTGCACAAGTCTCGTCATCTTTTGACCGATAGGCATCTTTCTATGTTGCCTAACATATCATCTTTTCGGTCACCTTATTCATATCTAGAAAGTTCAGAATGAGCATCAGTCTGCCGCTAAGAAGGGGGCCCAGTGAATATTCATTTACTCATTTCTACAGCTGGATTTACCATCATAATGAGCTCTTTTTTGCGCTTTTTATTTATCTAGTTCAGAAGAACCACATTGTAAGCATGCTCTGGGAGATATCTTGATGAACTTCTTTTCATCAGAGTTGATTGCTTCCATTTTGCCTTTCACCTTCTCGAGGAGTTTGGAAAGCCTCCTCATTTGTTTTTCAAGCTCGGAAATTGAGCTTTCTCCCTCCTTGGATTGAGAACCAGATGTTGTTGGTTTCTCTTGTACTAAGCTTGACTGACCAGCTGGCCGGTCAGTGTGGAAGGGTTTCTTGGGCTTCCACTTGGAATCCTTCTTTACGAAGTAAGTTGCGTCTTTAGTTTTATTGCTTGGTGAGCTGGCTATTCGCATGGCTTTATTTTTGTTCCCATTTGAATGTCCCTTTCATGGGCTTGTAGTTGGATCAACAGCTCATTTTGAATAAATACTTCTCTTTCAATGCGGTTGTCTTGACGAACCAATCCTCCTTTGGCATTTTGGATATGATCTTTGCATTAATATATGCATTTGTGTATGTCCTATCCAGTGCCTTAAGCTCGCTGACAATGGCATTGAATCTTTTCTCCATCTCCTCTATGGTCTCACCAGGTTGCATCTGGAATGACTCATGTTTGTCAACTCACACTTGCAATTTGTTCCGCTTCATTTGATCAGTTTCGTGGCAGAGTGTGTCGAGGTAGTTCACTACTACTTTGGCAGTATTGTAGTGTATGACTTCCTCCACCAAGGTATCGGGTAGGGAGGACAGTATGACTTTTAGAGCTACGGAGTCAAGTAGATTTCTTTTTTTGTCCTCTGGACTTAACACTTCGTACGATTTCTCGATGATCCTTGCGCCTACATCTCCAAGAGGTGGAAGGGTTTTTGTAATCTTTATTGATCCTTTTTCCAACACCTCTATCATCTCGGGATGTATACTTTTTAGCTGGATGAAAGATCTCTTCTTCCATATCTCATATTTTTCTGAATTGTACGGCGGCAACTTTATCATATTCATCATGGTTGTACCTGAGCTAGAATATAACAACAAAAAGATGTGCAAGGAATGGATACCAGTCCTAAGATACTCAAAACGACAAGTCTGTAAGGATTGACCGCTCTGATACCACTTGTTGGCCCCGGTTTGTCAGAGTTTAAAGTATATGCACAATGGAAAAAAGAATAATTCAGTAAGTTGTTTGGTAAACTTGCACTTATCCAAGCTGAAGGTGACGTGTCAGCTTGGTTTGTTAAATATCTTTCAGGTATTTAGTGTCGACTATGTTTTAGTGTCAGAATTCAGTAAATACTTCAACACTTGAGTGTTGTGTTTCAAAATGAGATCAAACTATGCTGACAGATAAATAAACAAAGCAGTAAGCAACAAACAAATTTATAGTGGTTCGGACATACTGTCCTATTCCACTGTTCAGACCGTCGGTCTGGTAATCCACTAAGCTTAGAACTGTTACAGGTGCTCCTACAATCTATTGCTTGTCAGTGAATGCCCCGTCCACCGATCCACAACCGTCTGGTCCTTGCTAGGTTCCTCGCTTCGCAGCTCCTCAGAGTGTGGGCACACCACTCAACCTCCTTGTAGCCAGAATGGGGTGTTTATAGTTCCCCCGTGAACTATCTCTTCTGTGGCGGATTGCCTTAAGAGTCAAAAGTGCAAGGCGTACTTGACTATTGTGGTCTTCCTTGGAGAGAAAGACTACCAAGTAGTAACTCAAGAACACTACGGTTCTGAGTCTCATATTCACTCAGGTGACACATAGAAAGCTTAACAGCCTCGAAAGTCAGCTCACCCTGTGAGACTTGAATCTTTCGGTAAGAGAATTGTGTTTAGAACTCGAATGTGTAGGTTGTGAATCGTGAAAGTGTATCCTTCTTCTGTTGATTTCTTTGGTATTTATAGCCGTGAGATTTGAAGGATTGAGTAATTGTCCGTTAGAGACAAATTGGAAGTTGTCCAATCAAATGTCTCTATTGGCTGCAACGTTCGGTAGGTAGGTGATGATTTTTCAGACGGTCTACGTCTGCTCCGCCTTTTTCTGACTTTGACAACAATGGTTTGACTTTTTATCAGAAGGACAATATTTGCCAGTATAAGGAATTCCAAACTGGTTGTCCTAGGTAGCGAAACTTGAAGTTTCGTGCTTGCAGACTTTAAGGCTTCTCAAATCCTTAAAGTATGTTCTTCAATATATTCCTCATTTGTTTCTTTTTGTCTTCGTATGCTGGGACCTAGACTTAGGAAGTCTATGGTGGTGCTGTCAAACTTGCAACTGATGATGTCACCATTTGAAGTATGCTTGGTCCCCTTTTTTTTTTTAAGTATGGTTTGATTGATTATTCCATACTTGTTGGATTCGTACTTGGCAAAATCCATACTTCCGTTAGACTTGTATTTTTCCAGGCTACTAGAGTATAATGTGTACTTTAGCCTATTGAGTTTTTCACACATACTAGACTCATTGATCTGTCTAGTCTCTAGATTAGTATTAGCTTACAACTCGATAAAAGAACTTATACACGACTTTACATTTTTCATCTAAGCTGACGCTATCTAAGATGTCTTTTACATAGTTTGACCCACCAAACTATAACACAAAATGAAGGATATTTCTATCGAATTTTTGTACCGGAATTAAAATTATTTTAACTTTTTTTTTACTAATTCGAAATGAGTCACTTATTATTATTTTAATTGATTAACCCCTCGATTTTTGAAATTGACTCTTTTAATAACCCATCATTTAAATTTTCTGTTATATCCACTAAGAAAGTATGGATCTCATAGTTTCCACAAACTCTAAAAATAAAATCTTAAATATTGAACAGTAAAACCTATAATCTATTTATATAATATATTGAAAAAGAATAGTCTCTTCAATAACCGTTCCCACCAAAATATTAAATAATTTTCTTCTCTCAAATTCTTTAATAAAAATATATTTTTAATTATTCTATATTTTTTTACGCACACATAACAACTAAATTATACTATTTCTTGAATTATAATTTACATCTCTTTCTTTTAAATAAAGTGATCATAGTATTGATTATTTTATGTCATATCCTTTTAGTAAATAGAGATATTTATGACAAAAAAGTAAATAAATAGTATATTATTATTGAATATTAAAAATTGAAATTATACATTGCTTCACAACTACATCTAATTTTCGCATATAATTTCTTATGTCATGATCTTTATAAAAATAAAGATCAATCATTGAAATAATTTGGTGTATTTCGAAAAGATTATTTTAGCAATATTTATTAATAAAACATTTCATTTTCCACCAAAATGTTACATGTTTATCTTCCACCATCGATTCTCTTAATTTTTTAATATTTTATTAGGTCAATAATGTATGACATCCTACTTATATGCTTATTATACTAAATAAAACAATGAAAATTGTTTATGCCAAAAGTTCTCCTATTTTATAATATATAATCTCATATCTTGCTGATAGATTTTGTTAGTATGTATTTATTTAGTATACATAAGTTTTGAAATTTTTTTAATTCCATATATTCGTGATAATTTTTATATAATAAAATATAAATATTATCAAAATTTTAAAGTAAAACTTAATTGAGACAATGTGAGTACATGCTGTAGCGTGCATTAATATTTCCGTGCAACGCATGAGTGAAATGCTAGTCTATATACTACATTAAAATAGAATAGTGATCTAATAATTGTTCTCGCTAAAAATATAAAATTATTTTTTATTTTTTATTTAATTTTTATTCTATTGTAAACATAAATATATAAATATAATAATAAAATTATAACAAACTATATTTTCACTTTTCCTTAAAACATTACATTTCAATAATTTATTATATTTTCCATTTTTCTTAATAATATAAATATAATAGTTTTTATAGATTAACATTTAAATCAAATAAAAAATAACTTATATTATATTATATTATGTTGAGTTTAATAAAATTATGCATATATATAAAAGATTTGCTAAAAATTTAAGATATATATACAACTTTGTTATTTTAAAATCATAAAATAAGAAATCATATATTTAATTCGTGCATCGCACGATTGCAAATCTAGTTAAAAGTAAACCAAAACATAAATATATAAAAGTACACCTAAGTTTTCAACAAGAAATAAAAAAATAAAAAGCTTAAATTCAAACAAAATCTGAAATTCAAAGAAATTTCATTACTGTTTATTTTTGGCGTAAGTTTTTAAATTTATTTATTAGATCCGACCTAAACTTAATTTTTCAACTAAATTTCAAGTTTTTGTTTATAGATTGATTTTTTTTTAACATTATTTATATTTTCAGAATTATCTTATTCTTCTTAATTTGCTTTTATTTTGGTTTATTTTAATTGTAGAGTTTATTTTTAAATAATTAGTATTTTACTCTTTAGTTTTCAAGAACTATAAAATTAAAATATATGCTCTTTCAATGTAAAAAAAAAAATTTAAAGGTTAAAGGGTTTATAAGAAACCCAATTAATCATAGAAAATCAGTACGATTGAAGAATTAGACTAACCTTTATTACTCCCTCCGTCCCAATTTATTAGTCTCACTTACCTTTTTGATCTGTTCCATTTATTAATCCCCTTTCCTAAAATGATAAATTTTTTCATACTCATCAATAAAATATTAATTCCACTACACTCACAAACATTGGTTATCGTGTCATTTCAATTAGGGACTAATAATTAGGGACATAGGGAATATTATTTTGGAATAACAAGAACCTAATATAAGGTCGGCATCACCAGCAAAAATCTAGTTTACTAGGTCACTGAACGTCTTTTATTTATTTATGTGCATTAATTTCAAAAGGTTAGGAAAATATAAAAGGAGAAACTGGCCACGATAAGGAAATGCCATAAAATAAGATACAATATTGATGCAAAGATTTAATATAAATAAATATAGGTGAAGAACATATGTGATTTAGTGATTCAATTCGTGAATCATGACTATATTTAAAATTATTAGTCCTTTCGTTACCTTTTAATAGTTTGATTTACTTTTGGCATAATAATTAAGCTATGTGAATATAAAATGAATTGAGTGTAATTAATATTTTATTATTCAGTGTTAAAAAGTTACTATTTTTACAAACAAGACTATTAAATTGAAAACAAGACTATCAAAATGGAACGGATAAAATATATTTATTAAAAGTATTGTGGCGGTTCTCATCTAATATTTGATTTATAAGGTCAAGTTCAGGGTATAGAGATAAATGACTTAGCACAAATTCTTGTTGGTCCAAAAGTATAGTTAACTATAAGAAACATAGTTAGTTTAATTGATCAAAATAAGCACGAAATAAATTATTGTGTGGAAGTGTGCATGTAATCAAGTGGGCTCTAGTTCAGTTACAAATTGTTTTGTCTTGAAAAGAATATTCGAACAGTTATTAGGTAACTTATGGATATACTCCATTAGTGGACTGTGAGATAAATGGACATCCAATTGTCGGAAAGACAATTGAGAGAGATCCAAAGTTGACGGAATTACAATTATCAGTTATCTCGAAAAGACTCAATTGGAACTTCCCATATACATGTTCTATCTTCCTAAGGAGAATTTGACATTAATATCTCACGTCCAGAAACTAGGAAGAATATAATTCATGACTAGTTGCATACCGGTGTAATCCTAATCAAGTTACAAACAAAACATGTAAACTATTTGAGGTAAAGAGAGATTGTCATTACAAGATAATAATAATAAGTTTATTATAGAGATTTAGTAGATATACTTCCCTAATAGCAACTGCCTATACTGCTCTATCTATCCCCGAGATCAGAGTAAGTATAATGTGCAGCGGAAATTTTCAGATCAAAATTGCACTCACAAATTGGTGGTTCTTGACCTGTTCGTGTTTTTAAAAACAATTCATCATCGAGTAGAAATTTAATTGTTCAGTTCGAATATACTACAACTAGGGGTGTGCAAATAGGTCGGGTCTGGTCAAATCCAACCCCATGAACCTAAACCCGATCAACCCGAAGACCATAACCCGAACCCCGCCTGAAGTACCCTTTCACCCGACCCGACCCCACGATTTTTGGGTCGGGTGGATTGGGTGAAGGGTTGACTTGATTTTTTTTTTAAACTTGCATGTTTTTTTCTAAAAAAAAAACTACATGATATGCTGAAGTTTTAATAAACACATCACACATCTCACTGCAACCCATGCCATCAAGTGTTTGATGGATTATGAAGTTTTAATAAACACATCACACAACTCACTGCAACCCATGCCATCAAGTGAATTTCTTTTTTATACATTGGTTATGATTATGCTTCAACTAAATGAAAACAAATATCATCAATTATCAGCACTTCAATTGTAAACAACTACTGAACTACGAGCACTTCAATCGCAAACAACTACCAGCAAGTGAGATTTGTTATGCTTATTCTTACACTTATTTTCTAAACAACTACTAGCACTTCAATTCAACCTGTCATCCGACTCGATGGCTGTCTCACCCGACCCAAAATCATCGGGTCGGATCGGGTTTTCGGGTGAGGGTTGGGTTTAACACACCCCTAACTACAATACTAGAATGTGTTGAGTTTCAACAAACTTTGCAGAAAAGTAAAAAGCAATAAAGTGCAAGGATTTGTAGAGGTTCGGACAACACGTCCTCTCTTCAGACCGTGGTCTGGAAATTCACTAAGTCTCCATTACAGAATGGTCTCACGATCTATCGCTAGTTGGTAGATGCCAGTGTCTACCAGTCCACTAGCTTACTCGTCCAGGCCTCTAGTTCCTTTGGCTTCATAGACTTAGAGTGTGGGCACACCACATAGCCTCCTCCTCCGGATGTTGAGAGCTTTATAGTTCCTCCCAAACTGTCGAACTGGCCGGCTAATCGCCCTTAAATCGTAATAATTAGTTCTAGAATACTGCAGTGACTGTTGTGTTCTTTCTTGGATAGAAAGAACACCATAAAGATAACTCGAGCTTAGAAGCTACAAGTCTTGTGTTCAAGAGATGACACACAGTAGGCTGAGAGTTAGCCTTGATGATAGAAACACTTCAAGTTTACACTTGTGCAAAGTGTCGTTGCTATTTTTCAGGATTTTATATTTTTATCACTCTGAGACTTCGTCTATTTATAGACAAAGTAGAAGCATTTCAAATTTGTAGCAGTTTAGAGACATTTGAGTATCGTCCAATCTAATGTATCTCTTTTTTTTATGGGAGCATGACACTTTTCCTGAAGTCCTGCACGTGCTACGTTGTTGGTCCCAGATCAGAGTACAAACAATGTGCAACGGAAGTAATTAAACAATGAATTACACTCTAAGTATGAATACAGTTCAGTTGCTATCACAGTTCGTAGCTGCCAGTTTTGATATGAAACACAGTTTTTAATTAGCCAGCAAATTAGTTAGCAGTTTTACAGTTCAAACAGTTTGACAGTTTATACAATTCAATACTTACGCAGTATGTATTGAAGGTTTCAAAATATCCAGTAAACTGTAAGGTGCGGAATGTAAATCAAAACTGTAAACGACACTGGATATTATAGTGGTTCGGAGCCTAAAGACCTACGTCCACTCTTCGGATATCAGATCCGATAATTCACTAAGTTATGAAGATACAATCCTCACGATCTATAGCCAGTTGCTGCAGAAACCTCTGTCCACAGCAAGATGGATCACTCGCCCAGGCAGTTGCTCTTCACTCCTTCTTCAGTCCGTCGAAGGCTCTACGTCTTCTCTGTGGACCGGCTCGAAGTTGGACTGAGGACAAACCTCCCTTTTCCTTCTTCGGTAAGGTCGGATGATTTTGTTCTTCCTAGAACGTCAGCTGTTTGGTGGTAGCCCGTAATAACCTGTTCTTCCTTTGCAAAGACCAGGCTGTTGTGTTCTTACGTAGACAGTAAGAACACCCAGATACTAGATTAAGTCTGCTAACTTAATCCTATTAATAGCAACGTAGCACAGTGAATCTCCTCCGACTCCATAGCAATAAATGCAGTGAGCTCAATAATAGAACTACGACAACGATGTCTTCTCCCTTGAAGGCGTGTAATAATTTTCTTCAGATTCAGGTGGGAGACAGTGAATAGTGATTCAACGTTTGTAGATAATTGAGCAGAGAGATATAGATTTTGGCAAAGGTTTTTAAGTCTCTGTGGTTCCTGCTATTTATAGGTGATCCACCAAAAAATAACTGGTAGAGACATTGGAGATGGTGTCCAATCACAATCCATGCTCTTCTGAAAAGTTGCTTGTCACTTTGCTTTTTCTGCTACAAGGTACTACTTTTCCGAGCAGTTTGTACTTGTGTGTCAGACATCGAACGTTGTACGCCAGTCACAACATCGTATCTGTCTGACCTTTTTCATTATCCTTTTTGGCGTTCCCTTGCTTCTTGTTCGACATCTTATCATGTACACATTTCCTGATGCGAAACTATCTTGCTCTTGAAACTGCAGACTCCTCTTAGCAGTTTATTTGTGAAAACTGTATCCACAGTCTTCGTGACCTTGCTCTGCTCGTCTTTTCTTCTTAGTCAAGACAGTTTTTGTCTGAACAATCTCTTCTTCAAACTGTTCCACAGTTTTGTTGGCTTCCTTCTTCCTGGACTATTACAACTCGAATTATCCTACACAAGGATTACATGAGCTAATAACTCTAAGTCCTAGACTTTGGTATTTAGTTTTGACACATCAAAACAACAAATTAAGGTAGGATTTCTACATCAATACCTAACAATTTCCCCCTTTTTGATGTTGTTGAAACCATACCTCTAAATCTATCTGTCGGTACGAAGATGCAGTTGATCTGAGTTTACAATTTTTTTACTAGTCTACACTACTCAGATTTGTGCCTCTTCTACACTCGACCTACTCTAAATAATCTTCCCCCTAAATGGGATAATTCTCCTCAGTAGAAAATGATTAATTTAGAGCAATAGGAAGACAACGCTGATCACACTGGAACATGTGAATTCAGCCAGATAAGAATCAAGGAAAGAGACAATGTGATTGTCTTCAAACTGGTAGTTTTTCATTTCTCATATAGATATTGTTGATTACAAAAACATGAACAAACTGTAGAAATGAAGAACATTCAGAAGATATTAAGAATCAAAACAGTGCAAAATGGAAAGAGTTCACCTTTCTCTGTTGACTTGATTCTACTCCTTCTCCTTTTCCTGATTCAAGGAATCTTCGTCCTTTGAATTTGAAGAGGTTGTAGTAGCGATAGATATGGTCGTCAGAGTGGCTTGATGGATCTTGAGAACTATTTTTATATCCGAGATATGTTTCCTATCTTCCTCTATGGCAGCCATTAGAAGATCCAGCTTTATGTTGATATCTTCATCCCGCATTATGCGTTCCTCTTCCTATTTTCTGTACTCTTCATCACGTCTTCGCTGTTCCTCTTGTCGCTTTTCATCCAATAAGATCAACTGTAGCTTCAGTGACTGACCCCTTTGCTCTTCCCCCTTTTTGACAATATCAAGAACAAGGGCTAGCTGCTGTTCCACACGACGGTCTACAACTTGATTTAGAACAGTGTAGGGTGGAGAGTTAACAACGACAGAGAGCGGGTCGGGTGACATGACTCTTTCAACTGGAGTTATTGCCTTAGAGTTGTCCTGAGTCTGATTGTCAGAAGAAGCAGTAGAGGCATTTGGTGGAGGAAGGAGTTGATGTGAGTCTGTTTCTTCCCCCTGTTTTGTTGCTGAGGCTTCGGCCTATTTAGCAACTGCTTTGGCCTATTGCTGACGTACTAGCTCAGCAATATCATCGGCCAACTGTGACTGTAGAGCGGTTGATGTTGCGGCTTCTTTCTGTCGTCTTAGTTCAGCAGCTTGCTCGGCCTGACGCTGGAGCTCAGCTGCTGCTTCTGCTTGGTCATTTAGTGCCTTCATATGGTTTTATTCTTCTAAGACCAGACGAGCCTTTCTTTTGGAATAAGCTTTTACAAGAGAGTAGCGATGCACGAAACTGATTTGAAGAAAGCACTTAGCCATAACACGTAAGAATAGAATTTCCAAGGCACGAGTAGCAGTAACAGTATATGTCAGAATTTGAGATAACTGAATAGCTTGTGTTAGTTCAGCCCTCTCTTCGTTCCTGAGTCGCTCCTCTTCCTCCTGTCGTTGTCTTTCCTGTGCCTGAGCTTCTTCATTTTTGAGTTCCAGAAGTTCCAGTTGAAGTTCATCGGTCTAAGAAACTATCCATCTGTGAACATGTTGTAGTTGCACGAGTTTTGCATGGTTCTCCTTTATCTTGCGACGAACATGCTCAAGGTGTGTATCACCCGATGTTCGTGTGGTAGAGGCTGAGAGACCCAATCTTTTTGTGAGAAGATCTGAAAGTGACAAATTATTGAGACTTCCAGTCTCTGGTGAATGAGCAGTTTCCAAATTAATATTTTCTGTAGCTGGTATCTCTGATGATGTTCCCCCTGTTTCCGAGACTAACTCAATGATCTTCTTGAGTGATGAGGGTGTTGGTTGGTTGCCTTTTAAGGTTATGCTGTCAGCGGATGGTGACGGAGTAAAAGGATGTCGATGATGGGATTCTTTATCTGAATGAGATTGACTTTGCAGTACTACAATGGGAACAATAGTGGCTCTAAAATTTCTTTCAGAATCTTCAGCGTGAGTGCCTGGTTCACTCCGTTCCCTTTCTTCTTCCATGGTGCATGCTGGCCTTAATCGCCTTCATTTTCTGTTAGGTTCTGTCGGCAGGTCGTCGTTTGCTTGTATTGGTTGCCTAGCAACAGCTTGTGAGATGCCTTCTGAACTTACATTCATTTCCAGATTTTCATCATTTCCTTTCAATTCTCTCCTAAGAAACTTATTTCCATGAGGTAGAAAATCTGATGGGACTAAGTCTTCACCCTCATCCCTGAGACCGATAAGCTGTTCAATCAAGTAGCTGACTTTTAGGCCGAATCCAACTCCAGATTTGAACTTTTTAGTCTCTGAAATGGTCTCATTTTTCTTGGCATTCTCAAGAATTTGCCGAAAAATGAATTCTACCCAGTTTCAACCAAGATTTGTTGGAATTGTATACATAAAAGCATTATGATTGGTATATTAGGAAATATTATGTTTGATATACTGGTAATCATTAATGACTTGCAATAAACAACTCCTATCTGAATTAACAATCATACGATGCGAACAAACACATCCAGTTATCTCGTCGATAGGGAGATCATACGGTGTGTAAGAGATCACAGAAGATCGTATAGATCGTTAGACCTAGCGAGATATAAATAGTTATCACAGCTGAGACAGTTTCTGGTTTGGCTGTCGGTTTAGGCTGCGGCACACAAGTCCTTAAGTGGTTTATCTTGATTGCTTTGTTTGACCGGTACATCTCAATGTATTGATAGGATCAACAGTGAGATGAACCATTCTACTTGACATATGAATGAGTAAAGATCTCGGTAACTTGGTCGGATCTAAAGTCTATTGAAAGCTGAGGGGCACACATGGGTTGACTGTCACTTTGACTTGCTATGGTGGAGAGTCTTACATGTACTCGTATATCTGCATCTTGGGTGATGGCAG
>JAPKLW010000265.1:105741-140255 GCA_026898455.1 Plectranthus barbatus | reverse complement strand
ATGAATGTCTGAAACCTTAAATATGGGGATTAACCAAGTCAATGCAAACCGTTCCTAATAATGTGGTAATAAAGGGGTAGGTCAGCATTAATTCTCTAGTGGCATGAATTAATGTTTATTAATTAATTATGTTATGGGTTGAACATGGAATTAATTAATAGGAGGCCCACTTTATTATTTGCATTTGGTCCCTGGTCTAGCCCAACACTGCTCAGAGCCCATTAGGATTTATTAAACCCTAATAGCCCATTCTCAGATCTATATAAATAGATGAATCTCTCATTTTCCCACATAAGTTTGAAGTTTCAAATCAGAAACCCTAGAGAGATTGAGAGAGAGTGGGCGGTTGTAGATCCGGAAGCGTATCCTCACTCGATTTCCGGATCGAGCAAGGGAACAGATCAGAAGATCAGATCTGTAGGAACACCATCATTTTGATCGACTCCAGATCCAGATCTGCACCATCTTCATTGCCATCATCGATCTAGATCTGTAGATCAGTCGTTGGAGTCTCAGGTATTCCTTTGAATCTACGAATTAAATTAAATAGGAGCATGCATAGGGCATTTACTGTTTGTCATGATATTTATTTTGATATCCATAAATCGAATCCGGAGTTTTAATAAATGGCGATTCATGTCTCCTATTGTAGACTCAGTTCCTACAAGATTATCATCCAAAACCATCATCACAACATATTTAGGTTGACTGAGCTCTGAGAATGATTTTGCACCGCAGTATAACATCCTAAGAGTGATCTCACTTAGAGTTTTGTTCAAGGGTTTTAGTTCAGAGACTCGTGTCGGTAGACGAAAACTCTCTTTTTGCTCATGCTTCTTCCATTTATTCCAATGTTGTTCCTTTGCTCCATCCTCATTTTTCAGATAGTCAGTGACGATTTCACCAGTCTTGGGTTGATGAAAGAACTCGACAATGGTATCAATACTTATAACCAGGGGAATCTTGTTGACCTTGGTTTTGAATGATTTTCCCTTCGGGTTAATAATAGCATTCTCATAAAATTCAGCAACACGATGAGGCTTGAACTTACGAGGGCGTAAGTCAGGAAATCGTATGAGCTTCTCTTCATTCAGCATATCGTAAAGTCTCCCATCAGAACACAGGTAGTCAAGTTCTTTCAGATTCAAAATCTTTTCTTTAAATACTTAACTTACCCAAATTTCTTTCCGAGAGAGATCGGTTGAATTGACGATGTCGCTAGATAGACGCTTCAGTTCTTTATGAGTGCGTCTTTGAGTGGTTGTTCCTGTTCTTGGTTTCAATGTTGCACTTGGGCCTTCATCGGACTGAATCTTCCTTTTCCCCATTCTTATGAAGGACAATGTGAGTAGAGGGATGGGTAGGGATTAACAGCGGAATGAATTTAGGAATTTGCAATTGTAGGGATCTATTTAGGGTGAAAGATGATCTTGGCGGGCTGATCCAAGAATATTTGATGTAGAGATATCCACGGTTGGGATGGGTTTTCACTTTAGGAAATCTTTTGTTGTGATACAATGGCGTGAGACATGTTTAATTCTGATGTGATGTGAGCGTAGCGCGTGACTGTGACTCCATCCCTTTACCTAATATGTCATAAGTCTTCTTCCTTTAGACTTTTGTTTCCAACTTTCTATATCACAACTTGTGCCTGTGTCTGGAGATTAAAGTCAGTTTTCCTTTGACTCGAGATCGTCAAAACTGTTGAAACAGTTCTACGATATCCAAAACTGTTGTAAATTCCCTTTCTCATTAATGTCAGTCTTAGAGACGAGTCACTTGGATCCCAACTAATCTTCGATCTCTTGCTTGTATAGATAGGGAGTCTGATTTGTCCACATGTCTATGCTCATTTAATCCATTTGGGAGTGGTTGAATATCTCATCTATAAGTACTTCCTTTTCGTAGACCAAAAAGTGCGTACATCCTTATTTTGTTCAAAAGAAGTGGCCATGCCTCCCCATGCTGAGATAACGAGGAGTAGAATCTTGTATCCGTCAGGGCTGTTGGTAAAATACTGGAATACACCCGATGTGTACTACTCTGTTATGAGGCCTTTGAAAGCTAACGAGCTGGACTCCTTCGTGACTCGTAGACCATATAATTTCCATGACGATCTACTAGAGATGGTGGTTGAGGGGAGCTATGTGACTGAAGGTCATGAGATTCATACCTTACTCCATGAGCATAAAATATGTTGGTCTCCGGAGTCTTTTTCTGTTAACTTGGGATTGCAGTATGGTATGAAGTCGCTGATGGACTATCGAAACGATGAGACAGGGCCGGAGTGGTACGCCTGGCAGAAATGGAGAGAGACTCCTGTGGAGTTTCATCCAAAAATTTGTTCGAGCCACCTTTGTCCTGAATATAAGGTGATTTTTGATATCATTAATCAAATTATTGTTGGGAATTCTGCCCAAGTTACGAGCTTCTCCCGACCGGTGTGGAAAGCGATGATGGCTTTTTACGACGAGGCGATGAATGACTGGGCCTCATTTATATTTGATCAGCTGAGGTGTGCCCTTGAGAGTCAGCCAGCTCGTCCTATACCATATGGAATACCCTTGAGTTGGTTGATTGAGCATCAGTTTTCAGAGTACATTCGAGGTGGTCGATCCAACATCTTGCATTCTGATTTCTATCCTTCATGATCTTTCTCTGTCATATTTCGCTTGTTGGGATGCAGACTAGAGATGTGTTTCCCCCTGCATCTTCTTTTTGCATTTTCATTGCGGACTATGTACTGAGTATTTCCTATAAGTAGTTAAAATTTCCTTAGTGTTCTTCCGTTGAATCTAGTGCTCTTTGAGATGTATTCTGCGTTTCTTTTGTACTTGAGATATTCTGCGCCCTGTATGGCCCTTATCCTAGGATTGGATGTAGCGTCTGGATTTGTACCTTTGAGAGCTGTCACTCGTAAACATTTCTCTGTCAGACTGCGGACCAACTAGTTGCCACACGTTCTTTTAAGGGAGGCTAGTCATGGTCGTTGAGAATTAAATGCTTGCCTGGTGACGTTGGACTTCGTGTCATGACAAGTTATGTCATGAAGATTTGCTATCTTCCTCGTCCTTTGCGCAAGATCATCTATAAATGGTTTCCATAACCATTTGTGGTGTGTAGCTCATTTCATATTTTTCCCTGACTATTGGATATCATTTCTATAAAGACGCGATTTCTCCCTCTCCTCCTCTTTCTCTTTGAGTACACGATGTCGAACACCGTGGAGGATATTGGAAAAATTTTCCATTCGAAGAAATAGTATTCTAGATAGACGAGGAGTGATAACATATCACTGGAGAGTTCCGGGTATGGATCATTGGTTGATGAGTTGTCAGAGAGCTAGTGGGTTGGATAGATTTGAGACAGTTGAGCCTCATTGCTTCCATGAGAAGTTGCTGAGGATGTTTGTGTATTACTCTTCAGTCACTGAGAATGAGATTTTTGTAATCTCAATGGGAGAGAATTCCACTGGTCTGCAGACTCCTTAGCAACAGATTTTGGATTACAGCGTCATGATGAAAGAACACCTGTCATGTCTTATTAAAACGAGGTGACAGCGCCTGAGTGGTCCATATGACCTGAGTGGAGACAAGGGAATATTTGCTTTCATCTGTCAGCTCCAAGTAGATACCTCAGACCGCCTTGCAAGCTATCCTTCGATGTTATTAACCAGATGGTTGTTTGCAATTCTCCGGAAGAGACTAACTTCACGCCGCCTGTATGGAAAGCTATGATGGCGCTTGAGCAGCAGGGAGAGGTTGACTGGGCAGGATTTATCTTTGACCGCCTGAAGATGGCTCTTCAGAGTCTACCAGATTCCACTGTCCCGTATGGTATGCAGTTGAGCTGGCTATTGGAGCGGAGTATTCTTTATCTCATGGATGGTCCTTCAGGTCTGGTTGGTACGGATTACTATCCTTCTCGTCCGATCAACTGGTACTAATGTCCTGATGGATGATAGACAATGTAGTGTTATCCATTCCATTTAATGTTAGATAGATGGAGTGACTCATTTCCTTTTGTATCCATCTTAAATGAGTGAGATAGCTCTTATTTCCTTTCTGTTGTCTTCTACAAACTGCAATCATTGTCATAAGTTGTAATTGACTTAATCATCACAATAATCAAGTGCAATTAACCAGTTGTTGTCGATCACTTATCGTCTCCTTCTCTTGAGACGTCATCAAACTCAAGAAGACCTAGTTTGATGCATAGCTCTTTGAAGCGAGCCTCAGGTAGCAGTTTGGTAAATATATCCGCTAACTGATCATCAGTTCTAATGTATTCCACTGAGACATCCTCCTTTTCGACGTGATCTCGGATGAAATGATGACGGATATCAATGTGTTTTGTCCTATAATGTAGAACTGGATTCTTCGAATAGAAACTGAGCTATTGCTATCACAGTAGATAGGAACGCATCCTGTATCTATTCCATAGTCCTTAAGTTGCTGCTTTATCCACAACACTTGAGCACAACAGCTGGTTGCTGCTACATATTCAGCCTCTGTGGTTGATGTAGCCACCGAATGTTGTTTCTTGGTGAACCAATTAATCAATTTATGTCCTAAAAACTGACAGGTTTCGCTTGTGCTCTTTCTGTCAATTCTGCAGCCTCCAAAATCTGAATCAGAGAATCCATTCAGCATGATTCCATCAGTTATTGGATACCAGA
Organism: Plectranthus barbatus; assembly: GCA_026898455.1. Lineage (NCBI taxonomy): Eukaryota > Viridiplantae > Streptophyta > Magnoliopsida > Lamiales > Lamiaceae > Plectranthus > Plectranthus barbatus. Next base: position 135,577 of record JAPKLW010000265.1, on the reverse strand, counting down.
TACCTAGAGACTCTGTACTCTTGAGATATCTGACAATTCTCTTTACTGCATCCATGTGCGACTTCTTTGGGTTTGCCTGAAACCTTGCACATACTCCTACTGCATAGGATATGCCTGGTCGACTGGCTGTTAGATATAGTAAGGATCTTATTATTCCTCTATAAGCTGTCGGGTTGACAGATTCTCTTTCTTAGAGATTTTGTCTTTTCTGGACCAAACTTGTTGATCAGATCTTGAGTATATTTCTTCTGACTGATGAAAATCCCTTCGTCAGATTGATCAACTTGCAAACCGAGAAAATATGTCATTTTGCCCATCATGCTCATCTGAAACTTGTTCTGCATCAACTGGGTAAACTTCTCACATAGCTTGGTATTTTTTCTTCCGAAGATGATGTCGTCTACATAGATCTGAACTAGTAGGATGTCCTCTCCATCCTTTATCTTGAAAAGTGTTCGATCTATTGCACCTTTCTCAAAACCACTTTTGAGCAGAAACTGAGAGAGAGTTTCATACCATGCTCTAGGTGTTTGCTTTAGTCCATATAAAGCTTTCCATAACTTGTAGACTTGATTTCCTTGCTCGAAACCTGGGGGTTGTTCGACGTAGACTTATTCCTTTAATTCGCCGTTGAGAAAGACACTCTTTACATCCATTTGAAGAGCTGTGAAGTTTTGATAGGATGCATATGCTAAGAATAGTCGAATTGCTTCCAGTCTGGCTACTGGTGCAAATGTCTCATCAAAGTCTATTCGTTCACATGAGCGTAACCTTTTGCAACCAACCTTTCCTTATTTTGAACAATGGTACCGGTCTCATCTCTTTTATTCTTAAAGACCCACTTGGTACCGATTACAGACTGATGTGTAGGTCTGTCTACAAGATACCACACATTGTTGCGAGCGAACTCATTTAGTTCCTCTTGCATCGCATTTATCCAGTCTGTAAATTGAAGATCTTCTGAGATATTTACTGGTTCGATCTGAGACAAGAAGCAGGACATCGGGGTTGTTCCCTGTCTGGTTCGAATAGGATTCCCAATATCGTCAAGGATGGCTTCCTTGGGATGATCTCTTAACCAACTTAGGCTTCTTTGCTGGTTTGTCTCCAGTGGGGGCAGCTAGATCTTCAGAGACGGTAGGAGGTTCCTTTTGAGATGGTTGAGTTTCAGGTTCCAGAACTATTTCTTCGCTTTCTTCAGAGGCTTTTTCATCTCCTTGCTTTGGAACTGTGTCGTGGACTATTTCTGAGTTTTGAGCAATAACTGGCTCCTCTTCGTTTGATGATTCCTTGGTGTCTTCGAGATGGATTTCCTTGGATTCAGTTAGATCTCTCTCTAGAATTGCATCTTGTTCTTCTGAAGGCTTCTTTTCACCTGAATCATCTATATGTGTGTTCCTTAAGGCCTCAACGATGACACTTGCATCATCAGCCTTCTCGACTGTTTGAAGTTTAGTCGGGAAAACTGGAGTCTTAGGTATATCACTCATTGATCTAGTCGGTGGAACTGTCTGATTATTATCAAGATCATTCTTAGGTTCCTTATTGACATCATTGATCTCATGATTTCCTAGACTCAATTCTTGAAGAGTCCTGCGCCTAGAGTAGCTTCATCAAAAACAACATGACATGTTATTTCCACAATCTGGGTTGTCTTGTTGAGTACCCTATATCCCTTGAGTACCCTATATCCCTTGTATGATAGATGTCCATATCCAAGGAACACACCTTCATCAGCCTTGGGGCTGAAGGTACTCAACTTAAACTTCTCATTATTGTGAATATAATATGGAGAACCGAAGGCATGAAGATGGGCTATAGAAGGCTTACGACCATTGTAGATCTCGTAGGGAGTTTAGTGAAGCCGCGTGTTGAATGCACTTCTATTTTGTGTGTAGCAAGCTGTCATCAAAGCTTCTCCCCAAAATCCTTTGGCAATGTCAGTTTCAGCCATCATAGTTCTCACTGCTTCTTTGAGGGTCCTGTTCCTTCGCTCTGCGAGTCCATTCTGCTGCGGAGTTCTTGGAGCAGACTTCTCATGACCAATTCCTAGCTCAGGGATGAAGTCCACTAAGGGTCCATTGCAGAATTCTGTTCCATTATCTGACCTTATCCTCTTCAATTTTAATCCTTTTTCATTTTGAAGACAGTTGATCAGTTCTGGTAGATGAATCTTGACCTCATCCTTGGACTTGAGTAGCACCACCCATGTATATCTTGAGTAGTCATCAACAACTACTAATGTATATTTTCGTTTTCCAATTGTGGGTGGGTTGACTGGGCCAAAATAATCCATGTGAAGCAGCTCTAGTATTCTCTCTGTGCTTGTTGTAACTGGCCTGATCTTGAAGGAGGATTTTGTCTATTTCCCGAACTGACACGCTTTGCAGACTCCTTCTTTTTGGAACTTTTTATCTGACAGTCCTTCAACTAATTTATGCTTCACCAAATGTCAGATAGAATTGAAGTTTAAATGGCTAAGCCTCTTGTGTCATAGCTAATTTACAGCTTCTGAGGAATTAATTGCAATGAGGCATGTCCCTTTTACTCCACTGGACCAGTCTACATTGTAGAGACCTTCTTTTCTGATTCCTCGAATTATGATTGATAAACACTCATTTTGTGCATTTTACTGATGTGAATCTGATCACTTTTGACTTTAGACTGAACCATTATGTGATGATTTCATACATTATTCATATTATTTAAAGAATTATTAAGTTTGAGTTGGTTTTTTGGTTGTTTATGAAGATTGCACGCACAACTGAGTCGTTTACAAGATTTGACTAAGTATCATGTGGCCAATCTATGCTAACTTGCATCGGGAAATGGAAGAAGTGAGAAAAGATTGAAGAAAAAGCCGAATTTCTGTTCGTGACGAAATCGGCGACCCAATTACAACATCGGCGATCGCCAAAATTGTTCCTGGGTCGCCGATTTTGCAGCCATGTTGCTACGGCACATCTTCGGTGACCCAACTACAAACTCGGCGATCCCCGATCGTATTTTTTGGGTCGCCGAATGGGTTAATTTGACGAATTTTTGGCCCAAACCCCATATCTTTTCAGATAAAAAGAGGATAAGTATAAATAGAAGATCCCAAGACTCAAAAACATTCCTTTCACTATATTTTCGAATTCTAAGAGCCAGAGAGACCTGAAACAACACAAGACTTGAAGAGCAAGATTGAAGATTGAAGATCGAAGACTACGAATTTTGGGTTTTCATGTTTTCTGTATTCTTGACTCTTTACTTGATTGTTTTCATGGAATTTAGCATGATTGGCTAAATCCCTTGGTGGATTCTAGGGTTTTGAAACTTGTTGAATAATCATTCGATCGTTTATATGATTTGATTTTCCCTTTTCATTGATGTTTTAATTATATCTGAGGTTTTCTTTAATTACGAGATACCGGCCATTGATTGTAATTTGAATTGGCAATTTTTGAACTGAGAGGTCTAGGTTATTGATTACGATGCAGAATAATTAGATTTGATAGGTCAATTATCCGAGAGGAATTTGAACTGTTGAAGGGTTTTAAAAATCTAAGGTTTTATCAAGAGTGAAAGTCCTTTTGCGCATCCGAGAGGAGTCACTAGGTCTTTTATTTCCATGTTATGGTTTAGAGTCCGAGAGGGTCGCCTGATAATATTTATGAGATTAACTCACGTTTTTGAAAATTAAATTGGAATTGGATTATATAAATGATTGTTTGATAGTTCTTCAAAGTGGATTACCCTGGAATCCTAGTTTCTCTTATTTTCTCAACTCTAATAATTCACTTATTTATTTTAATTATTGCCTAGTTTTAAATAAGCCAAAATCTTTATTCGAATCGTCTAAATAGTAATAAAATAATTGTGTTTTAGTGCTTGAGTGTATTTCGAGCCTGCAATCTTCGTGTTCGATAAATTATTACTTGCCCTCTGCAGTGGTCTGTACACTTGCAGAATAACGTGTTGCAAAATACGCTATCAATGATCTTGCGTGACTCCTTGTCTATCACTTGACATTCTGACTTTTCAATTCTGACAATGTAGCCACTTTCACTTAGTTGACTTATGCTGAGGAGATTGTGTTTTAGATTTGTGACCAAGAATACGTTCTGAATGATTATCCCATTGTGCTCCACGTATCCTATTCCAATCACTTGACCCGTGGCCTTGTTTCCGAAGCTGACAGTTACTCCTTCGTATATTTCAAGGTTATTGATCAGTCCTTTTTCTCCTATCATATGGGCTGAGCATCAGCTGTCCAATATCCATGTTCTTGTCTTCATCAGCGGATTCCTGCTCTGCAACACAAAAGTAATTATTTAGGTCTCCGTATCCTTTCGGGTCCTACAGGGTTAGTCATGTGAATCCAACCTTTTGGTATCCACACTTGTTTCACTCTAACAGTCTGTGAAACCAAATTACTTTTCTGATTACGATAAGCACTATTTCTAAACAGGTGTGTGCTGTGTGGATGTGTGTTGTTTAAGTGTGTGACTGGTGAACTCTTCCTGAACTGACTGTTCTGGAAGGAGTTTTTGGAGGCTTTTCTCGGAAGTGTAGCCGTCACAGTCCTTTGAATATGAAAATGATTGGACTCGGGCATCAAATAGGTGTTCCCCCTATTTGGTTGATAGGTATGATGAGCAGCAACTCTCTTATAACCTCTCGGATTAAATTCCGATTGTTGAATAGGCTTCCTTGCAACATGTGTATGTTGCTCAGTCATTCTTGTTGGTAAAACTGGAATCCTTGCATGGGAAACATTATGCTTATCCGGTTTTGAGGGATAGTCAGTTTTCCTCATGGCAGTCTGCTTGTCAAGTTTTCCAACTGTGTTCGCATTCTGTCGAGATGGCAGTTCAGTTTTTGACCAGGAAATGGTCTTAACACTCTGATTAACTGGTCTCTTGGAAATTGCCTTTCCCTTTTCTAACGAAGTACCTGAACGGAGTCTTGCTTTTACAAAGCCTAAATGTGTGTCCTCAGTTCCTAAGATGGGATTATGATTGTTCAAGACTTCCTCCTTAATTTGATATTCAACATATCCAAGTCCGAATTTATCGGATGGAGGTCTTTGAAAACTCAGAATCTCACTCAAGATCTTTGAGCTTCTTTTAAAAGAACAATTACATTCAGCATGCTCAAGTTTCTTTAGAGAATCACGTTCTTTTGTCATGCTTTCAAAATCTTTAAACAATTTGACATGCTCTTCTCTTATGTAATTTAATTCTATACTAAGCGATTTATTTCTTTCTAGCTCCTCTGTCAAGATTGAGATTTCAGATTTTAGTGAGGCATTTTCACTAATTAGTGTATCCTTAATTTCATAAAATTTTTCATGTTCTTTAATAATTTTCTCAAGCGTGATATCTTCTGAACTAGAGTAACATGCTTCAGAATGTGTATCAAAGCAAAAGGAAACACTAGGTGTGGGCAGGTTAGTTGTTACCAGTTTTTCTTGGTTTGTGGCGCTTTCTTCTTCATCAGTAACATCTCCATCTATGGCTGCCATGAAAGCGAGAAATGCTTCCTCTTCCTATTCATCTTCAAACGTGTAGTAGCCATCGTCATGGTCTGGTACGTTCGGCACTTCTGTCCTGGTGAGCATTGTTTGGGCAACAGCTCTGGATGCTCTTCTCTCGAACAGTTTTTTCAGTCTGTCTCTCTCCTCCTGAGAGACTTGAGGACATTCATACTTCAGGTGTTCAGGGGAGTTGCACTCGTAGCACGTACGCGGTTCTCTCTTGATGAACCTCTGCTCACTTGATTGACCTTCATTCTCCTTGCCTTCAGCCTTCTCAAGAAGTGCAGTCAGGTTCTTTAACTGCTCTTCAAGTTTGGCAACTGACAGGTCTGTTTCTGTTTTCTGAACTGTGTTGGAGATGGCTGGTGAGGATTGATGGGCAGTTTTCTCAAAGTAGACTGGCCTTTTTGAACGCCTTTGGAAGTCTTTTTTTACAAAGAATGCTGCTTTAACATCGGTTGCTGAACTTGGAGTTCGAGCAGCTTCATTTCTGTTCACCATCTGGATGTCCCACTAATGGGCTTGAAGTTCATCAAACAGTTCTTTGGTGGACGTTTTTGAGAGATCCATGGCCTTCAGACTGGTGGTTTTAACAAACCAGTCTTTCTTTGGCAGTCTTGAAAGAACTTTAGCTTTCAAGTCTGCTACTTTTTCTTCTCGTCCGAGGTTCTTCATCTCACTGACGATGGTATTAAATCTTGCCTCCATCGATTTGATTGATTCACCATGTAGCATTTGAAAGGATTCATATTTTTCCAAGGCTATTTGCTTCTTGTTGTGCTTCATCGTATCTGTTTCTTTCGTAAGATTGTTGATCCAGTCCCACTATTCCTTAACAGAGTTGTTCTCCACGGCTGCATCTTGAAGGTTATCTGGGAGAGATTGTAAAATCATCTCTTGTGCGATGAAGTCGACCTGGTGACGTTTCTTGTCTTCAACTGTCCATTTCTCCTTCGGCTTGTCTATGTATTCGATACCGCCTGGCTTGTCTGGTGTCTCAAGGTTGATTTTGGTTGTCTGAATCTTCAGAGGTCCCTTTTCCAGGACTTTATCCATCTCTGGATGTTGAGCTCTTAGTTGAATGAGACACTTCTTCTTCCATACTTCAAACCTCTCTGGATTGTACTTGGGAAGACTCGTATGAGTTATCATTCTCTAGCAATACTCTGCTCGCTAAAGCACACTAGATAAACAATTAGAGTGTAAGGAACTACGGATCCGGTCTTAAGCGACTCAAAAAATAACAGTCTAGAAAGACCGACCTGCGCTGATACCACTTGTTGGTCCCAGATTAGAGTACAAACAATGTGCAGCAGAAGTAATTAAACAATGAATTACACTCTAAGTATGAATACAGTTCAGTTGCTATCACAGTTCGTAGATGACAGTTTTGATATGAAACACAGTTTTATATTAGCCAGCAGATTAGTTAGCAGTTTTACAGTTCAAACAGTTTGACAGTTTATACACTTCAATACTTACATAGTAAGTATTGACGGTTTCAAAATATCCAATAAACTGTAAGGTGCAGAATGTAAATCAAAAATGTAAACGACACAAGATATTATAGTGGTTCGGAGCCTAAAGTCCTACGTCCACTCTTCGGATATCAGATCCGGTAATTCACTAAGTTATGAAGATACAATCCTCACGATCTATAGCGAGTTGCTGTAGAAACCTTTGTCCACAACAAGATGGATCACTCGCCCAGGCAGTTGCTCTTCACTCCTTCTACAGTCCATCGAAGGCTCTGCACCTTTCTGTGTGGACCGGCTCAAAGTTGGACTGAGGACAAACCTCCCTTTTCCTTCTTCGGTAAGGTTGGATGATTTTGTTCTTCCCAGAACGTCAGTTGTTTGGCGGTAGCACGTAATAACATGTTCTTCCTTTACAAAGACTAGGCTGCTGTGTTCTTACGTAGACAGTAAGACCCAGTTACTAGATTAAGTCTGCTAACTTAATCCTAGTAATAGCAACGTAGCACAGTGAATCTCCTCCGACTCCGTAGCAATGAATGCAGTGAGCTCAATAAGAGAACTACGGCAGCGATGCCTTCTCCCTTGAAGGCGTGTAATACTTTTCTTCAGATTCAGGCGGGAAATAATGAATAGAGATTCAACGTTTGTAGATAATTGAGCAGAGAGATATAGATTTTGGCAAAGGTTTTTCAGTCTCTGTGGTTCCTGCTATTTATAAGTGATCCACCAAAAAATAGCCGGTAGAGACATAGGAGATGGTGTCCAATCACAATCCATGCTCTTCTGTAAAGTTGCTTGTCACTCTGCTTTTTCTGCTACAAGGTATTGATTTTCAGAGCGGTTTGTACTTGTGTGTCTGATATGTGTGTAAAATGACCTATATTTCGATGTGTAAGCGTGCATGCTTGCGTCCATTTTACCCTCATATCATATGTTTTTGTTGTTCTTTTGTCATGTTTTCGTGTTTTTTGTGTTTTGAATGTTGTAGGACATGTTTTGAGCATAAATTAGCACTTTTGGGTGAGTTTTGGAAGTAAATCGCCCGAGCCGAATGTTAAAAGGAAGTAGGCTCGCCCAAACGGAGCAAAAGGAAGAGTTTCAGAGTTCGGAGGAGCCGCCCGGCCGAGCGATGCAGGCTCGGCCGAGCCAAGGGAACAGAGGGCTCGCTCGGCTGAGCTCTACAGGCTAGACCGAGCCATGCTGACAGAGAGCAGACTCGGTCAAGCGAGGTTGGCCCGGGCAAGCCAGATCGGGAATTTTCAATTTCTGGCAGTTTTTCTCTTTGCTCGGGCGAGCCATGGGTGGCTCGGGCGATCCAAGGCCCTGGGAGCTCGTCTATAAAAGGGGGATTTTTGCATTATTAAAGAACTTTTGGTCAAATTTCAAATAACCGTCATGAGAGTTCTCTCTAGATTCATCTCCAAACCATTCCCCATCCACATTCAAGGAGATTCAAGCTAAATTCTTCCAATTTGGTGATGATCTAAAAGGAAGGTAGGTAGATCAAGTCTAAGGAAGGCAATCAAAGGAGATCATACTTAGACCTTCATATTTTGTAATGGATTCTCTCATTTCTCTTATTGATTTGTACTCAATTCAAGGTATGAAGAACTAAATTCAATTGTGAGTGTTGTAGAATGGATATTGTGATGAGTTGATATCAAATTTGCTTGTTTACTCTCCTTTGAGGGATTGAATTGCACTTGAGCCTATTCCTTATCTCTTAGGTGTACGTAATAGCCAACCTTAGAGGTAGTTGATGTGAACACTGCAGCCAACACGTGGGCGGAATCGTCGTGAAAAGTCTATATTCTTACAATTTTAGTTCCAATCCCTGTGCGGGGCTAGATCGTAGGGCGATAATTGACGGTCGATTGGGAGTGATCTAGGGGTTAATAACGTAGCTGTTTGCAATTCCTAGTGTCATCTACAGCTAGTTTTCCGTAGCAAGTGGCTAGCGAATGTAGGGTCGATTGCTCAACCTCCTAGGGATTAAAATTTGGTTTACAACATGGTTTGATTCAACTTGGAACAATAGAAATTCAATCAACACTCACTATCTTCTTATTGTTGAACTTGAGATTTTGATCTACCTAAGCAAGTTATTCTATTGTCTTGGCTTATGAAGTTCAATTACATATTTTGTTAATGCTTTGTTGCTTGTATGTTTGATTACATTCAATTTTGCCTAGTTAAACAGAAACCAACGACTATGATTTGCCTAGCTATTGAACCTCCAAACAAGTAAATAGTTTTCACTTGAGCGAATTGAAAAGTACTCGGATTGATAAAATTTAACGTGAAGATAGTGTTGCATTTCACCGTCGTCACGTTTTTGGCGCCGTTGCCAGGGAATTCTTCTAGTAGGTCTTGTGAAATTATTGAAAGTTTGAAGAAGTGTATGCTAGGTGTTTGAGGAAATGCTTGTGTGAATATTGTTACTAACATTTGTTTGCTAATTGTTCTAGTTTGTTTAGTTGAATTGTTTGGTCTTGTAATTGGTTTTGTTGATTTTTCCTAGGTAGTTTATGATCACTCGATCAAAGGCTAGGGAGCTTGGGGCAAGGAAAATTCAAGAAAGGAGCAAAATATTCAAATCAATTTTGATATGGCTAACCATGGAGAGGACACGGTTAGGATTGAAGAGTTGGAGAGACAACTTGAGTTGATGAAAGCTATGTTAAATGAGAGGAATGGTCCTCGGAGACCACTTCAAAACCTTTTTTGACCTCAAGGGGAACCGATAACGGGAGGTTTTCAGTTAGGAGTAAATTCCACAAAATTTGAGATAAAGCCACAGTTGGTCCAAATGATTCAAAACAACCAATTTGGGGGACATGTAACCGAGGATCCAAATGTTCATATATATCGATTCTTGGAGATTACGGATACCATTAAGACCAACCAAGTTCCCCAAGATCAAATACGGCTGCGGTTATTCTCCTTTTCCTTGAGGGATGGAGCTAGGAATTGGTTCGAAGGTTTAGACAAATCGAACATTGCCACTTGGGAAGAATTGAGAGAAAAGTTTATATTCAAGTTTTTTCCACCAAGTTTGACTTTGAAGAGAAGGGCCGATATCACATCGTTTGGGCAAAGGTACGATGAACCTCTTTATGAAGCATGGGATCGGTTCCGAGAGGTTCTACGAAAATGTCCAAGACATGGTCTTTCTCGGAGTCAACAAATTTGCCAATTCTATGGGGGACTAAACTATGATACGAAAGTCATGATGGATGCTTCATCGGGTGGTGCATTCCTCGATCAAGAAGAGGAAGAAGCTTGGAGGATGATTGAGAAAATGGCTGAAAATAGTTTCCATTGGCCCAAGGAACGGAAAGATTATCGGTCGGTAAAGTCGGTCAACGAGGCTAAGGAAAGTGAGGAGTTTAAAGAGCAAATAGCAGCCATGCAAAGGAAGCTTGATGCATTGTCTACTTCGGGGAATCGAAATGAGGAAATGATGGTGGTTCGTCATGAAGAGTCCTTCCCCGAAAATGTAAATTTTGTTAATCAAAGGATGGGATACAATGGTCGTCCTCAATACAATCCGCCGGGTAATATGTACTACCATCGTTCTAACCTTTTTCACCCCAACTTCTCCTATGCAAACCCGAACAATGCTCTTAATCCTCCGTTACAACTTGAAGGGGGAGGTAGTAGCCAAGGGGGATATACTGGGGGAAATAGTAGATATGCCACCCAAGAGCCGAGGAGAAATCCAAATGAGGAAATAGATAAGAGATTTGAGAAGTACGATGGCATGTTCGCAGAAATTCAACTTCAAATTTCTTCCATTGCTAAACAATTGAGCGGGAAGCATCAAGCTGGGAAATTCCCGAGTGATACCGAAGTGGTACAAAAGAAAGGTTGTAATATGGTTGAAGGTGAAAGTAGGATGGAGGAAAGATTTGAAGCAATGACTCCTAAGATTGAAATGGTGGAAGTTGAAGAAGAGTCGAGTTTGGTTGTTGAAGAAGAGAAGGTGGAAGCAAAGAATGATGAGCAAACCGAGAATGTGCATTTCTTTGATTATGTGCGGAAAGGAGACATTGAAATGCCGCTACCGGAAGAGATTGAACGAGTGCCTCTGTTGGATGAACTTGTTGGAGTGGAAATATTCCCGGATGATGAGCCACGTGATGTGAGGAATTATGAACAAGAAAAGAAGAGCATAGCTAGCAAGAAGGAGGATCCGGGGGGATTTGTGATTGGATGTGCAATAGGAGATGTTAATGTTGAGAAAGCCTTGTGTGATTCCGGAGCTAGTGTGAATGTGATGTCGTGGGACTTATATAAGGAGTTGGATATTGGAGAACTCAAACCTACAAGTCAAGTCTTACAAGTGGCGAATCATACTCTAATTTGCCCATGGGGGATAGTTGAAGATGTTCATGTGGAAGTTTGGACATTTACATTTTCGGGAGATTTCCTTGTTGTGGATATGAAGAACAAGGACAACATTCAATTGATCTTCGGAAGGCCATTCTTACACACGGTCGATGCATTATTCAATATGAAACATGGTGAGCTCACATTTCGATGTTGTGGCAAGGAAGTTGTGTTCTCTTTACCTCCGAAGAATGTGAATGAGAGTGAAGTTGACAAAGATGGGAAAAAGAAAAGGATGAAGGATGTGCTTGATCCGGGCTTAAATATCATGGGCAAGGAAAGTGAAGACAATGAGGATCCGGGGGATGAAGATGAGCTTGATCAAAATCGAATGAAGAAGGCTCGAGTGGATACGGATCCACCTCGGAGTGCAAGAAGGAAGCTTTTCTTTCCGGAGGAGCATGTGACTATGGACCGAGGTATTAGTTCGGGATCAGCACCCTTTGATCATGATTGACTGTGAGGTATGGTCGTCGAGCTATCAACGTTAAAAAAGCGCTTGTTGGGAGGCAACCTAACGGATTTACATCTTGTTTCTTTTTATGTTTTGAATAAATGTTTGTTAATTGCTTGTGTTAGTTTAATGTTGTGTGGTTTTGTTGAAGGATTCTTGATTGTTTGTGGTTCTAAAAGTTTGATTGGCATTGTGAATGAAGATAGGAAATGTGGAGGTGAAGTGATCGGGATTATGCGGGAAAAGGATGAAAAAAATTGAGAACAGGGGTCTCGCTCGGCCGAGCTCAATTTTGCCAGCCCAAATCGCGCGGACAGAGGCGTTGCTCGGTCAAGCCATCTGTCGCTCGGCCGAGCCACGCACAAAATTTAAATATCGGGCGATCCCCATTTTGCCCCATTTTCATTTCGGTCCAAATTTCTCTTCTCCAATTTTCTCTAACCCCTTATTGCCTTGATTTATCCTTATTTCACCCTTCAATTTTATTCATGGCTAACCGGCATGGAGGTGGTTTTCCTTCTTCCTCAATTTGCAGGCCTGAAGGATTTGATGACGATGAGTATGCTCGATTCATCACGCTCACACAACGGAAAGTGGTTGGAACAACATACTTATGTCCAGTTACCTTGGAAGCATTGGATTTCAAGAAGGATGTCTGGAATTTGTTCAAAGGTATTGGATGGTGGAAACTACTCCATGGGAGATGGTCTGCCTACATGATGCTTACAAAGGAGTTTTTAGCGTCGGTTCGTGTGACATGGAGCGCACAAGGTCTTCCGAAAATGGTAAAATTCAAACTCAATGGTCAAGAGTTTTCCCTTCGTAGGCAGGAGATTGGCGTAATTTTTGGGTGTTCGGGAGATGCAAAATTTATGTTTGATGAAATGAGTCCTCCTGAATTTTGGGAATCTATTTCTGGAATTGCACCTTCGCATGATTTTAATATCACAGCTTGTAGGTCGCATTTGATTAAGAATCCGGTTGTTAATTATCTTCATCATATGATTTAGGGATGGTCTTGCGGTTTCTATGGGACTGGGATTGTTGGCATTCATGATTTTTCAGTTTCTATATGCTTTACTGCAGGTAGGAATTTTTCTATTGGTGGATGGTTAATGGAGAACTGGAATAATACCATCAGTTCTGATAATTCGGTTATTTGTGGTGGAGGATTACTGATTCCTAATTTTTAAGCATGTGGTGTTGCGGTATCGGGAGTCTTTGCCCCGGGTTTGAGTCTTAACACGATCGCATTAGTTACTAAGGCGTTCTTGGTTCTCTCTAAGTCGGGTATTTGTTATTTCTATAAGTTTGGTGACTTGGGAATTGAACTACCTAACCGTGCTCTTACGGAGGTTGATGATTTGCTGGATCGGTCTAACTGGTTGATGAGTACTGACACTCATTTGGATATGGCTCGACTGATTATGTCTCGTTGTGAGGAGGTGATCCCCATGCCATGCCAACACTGTTCCCAAGACCAGCCGCCAGACCCAGAGGAGTGAGAGTGCACCGCATACCTTTTTACAAACTTAGTCTCACTTGACTAAGTTTGGGGGAATGGTCGGTATCCGGTGCTCTACTCTGGTTCACTCCTCTCTATCTCTCTACTGCTTTCTAGTTTAGTTTAATTCGATTTGGCTGTATAATGATATTAATTTACCTTCACTTTGGATTTGAATGTGGATGTTATTTGGATGTTTTACAATTTTAATTGAATGGGTATGTTGATGGATTATTAGCGAGCTTGCATGAGATTTAATTCTTTCTATTTGGTTTGGTTTGTGGATTGTTTAATGGTTTGGTTTGAATGGTGGAGCTAGTGGATATTGCTTTATTTTTGTTGATGAGTGGTTTGTTGAAAGTTGGTGGAAATGAGAACTTAATTGACTTGATTATGCTCAATAGTTTGGTGGTGTTTGTGTTGATTTGTAGTTGGTACAAATAAGGCATGGAGAGCGGTTTGATCGTGTGTGCCGATGGGTAACGCTTTCTATCGTTCCTTCTACCAATTAGATTCATTACATTGTTTTATGGCATGTAGATTGTTGTTAGAATGTTGTGTGCTTGTTTGTGTGTGTGTGATGAACCCAAACAAGAACTTGAGGTTTGAATCATGATTTACTTAGTAAGCTTGATATTTACCTTGACCAATGATAGAGCGGAATCTAGTTGTCAAGGCATGCTTTAGTTGAACTTTTGAATTACCGAGTTTTGTGTGTGGTTAATGCATAGGACTTGACAAAAAGCTGTGAGATTTGAGCCATGATATTGTCATATTTTTATCGGTTGTGAGTGGAAAGATTGAGAGCACAAGATCTAGAACTTGCACTTATTCTCTATCTATTTGGCATGAGTTTGGTAACTAAAAAATGATATTAGGCCATCGATTCTTCGTCCTACATTTCACTCCGGGAGTATAAGGTGGTTATTATCATAATTTTTTCTTTCATACTTTTGACCCCCGTGATTGAGCTTTAATGGTGGATTTCCTTTGAAATTATTAGGATAAATTTTGGGGGGGAAAGAGTGTATGAGGGTGAATACGGTGATGAGAGTTGGGTTGTGAATTGTTTGGTATCTTTGTATTGCAAGTATTGAGGCATGGAAGCTATGAAATAAAGGATTGATGTGAATCCTAAAAAAAATTGATGCACCAACAAAAATTTTGGGTGCTTGAGAAAAAGAGAAAGAAAAAAAAGTGAAAGAGAAAAGAAAGAAAAGCACCATGAAATGAATGAATGATGGTGTTGGAAAAAAATATGAAAAAAAAAGAAGAGAAAGAAGAAAAAGAAAGAAATGTTGTGATTAAGAAGCCTCGGGTTTGAAGTGGATTGAAGAAAATAAGTTTGGGGGGTTTTGGGAACTTGAGAAGTTTAGTCACTTTGGCCCAAAACCACCTACCTTTTAGTAAGCCACGTTATAATCAAATACAAAGACCTTTTTTATTTTGGGAGCCAACTCATTGTAGTATAGTGGTGAGAATAGTTTCAAGCCTATGGAAATTGTGCTCGATATCTTGTGAATGAGTGATGCTCATCGTCCCTAAACACGTAAGGGAGTGCTTTGATTTCTTTATCCAAAATTGATGAGTGGTTCAAGTCCTTAGCATTAACCATGTCACAAAGTTAGGTGATAATCTCGATTGATTAGGGCATGCCAAGATAATTAAGATGAGTCGTGAGGATTGTTTCATGAGGTTCATGGATTGCTTTACTTTGTTTTGATTGAGGACAATCAAAGGTTCAAGTTTGGGGGATTATGATATGTGTGTAAAATGACCTATATTTCGATGTGTGAGTGTGCATGCTTGCGTCCATTTAACCCTCATATCATATGTTTTTGTTGTTCTTTTGTCGTGTTTTCGTGTTCTTGTGTTTTGAAAGTTGTAGGACGTGTTTTGAGCATAAATTAGCACTTTTGGGTGAGTTTTGGAGGTAAATCGCCCGAGCCAAAGGTTAAAAGGAAGTAGGCTCGCCCAAGCAGAGCAAAAGGAAGAGTTTCAGAGTTCGAAGGAGCCGCCTGGCCGAGCGATGCAGGCTCGGCCGAGCCAAGCGAACAGAGGGCTCGCTCGGCCGAGCTCTACAGGCTAGACCAAGCCAGGCTGACAGAGAGCAGGCTCGGTCGAGCGAGGTTGTCCCGGGCGAGCCAGATCGGGAATTTTCAGTTTCTGGCGGTTTTTCTCTTTGCTCGGGCGAGCCATGGGTGGCTCGGGCAATCCAAGGCCCTGGGAGCTCGTCTATAAAAGGGGGATTTTCACATTTTAAAAGAGCTTTTGGTCAGATTTCAAATAACCATCACGAGAGTTCTCTCTAGATTCATCTCCAAACCATTCCCCATTCACATTCAAGGAGATTCAAGCTAAATTCTTCCAATTTGGTGAAGATCTAGAAGGAAGGAAGGTAGATCAAGTCCAAGGAAGGCAATCAAAGGAGATCATACTTAGACCTTGATATTTTGTAATGGATTCTCTCATTTCTTTTATTGATTTGTACTCAATTCAAGGTATGAAGAACTAAATTCAATTGTGAGTGTTGTAGAATGGATATTGTGATGAGTTGATATCAAATTTGCTTGTTTACTTTCCTTTGAGGGATTGAATTGCACTTGAGCCTATTCCTTAGCTCTTAGGTGTAGGTAATAGCCAACCTTAGAGGTAGTTGATGTGAACGCTGCAGCCAACACGCGAGCGGAATTGTCGTGAAAAGTGTATATTCTTACGATTTTAGTTCCAATCCCTGTGCGGGGCTAGATCGTAGGGCGATAATTGACGGTCGGTTGGGAGTGATCTAGGGGTTAATAACGTAGCTGTTTGCAATTCCTAGTGTCATCTACCGCTAGTTTTCCGTAGCAAGTGGCTAGCAAATGTAGGGTCGATTGCTCAACCTCCTAGGGATTAAAATTTGGTTTACAACATAGTTTGATTCAACTTGGAACAATAGAAATTCAATCAACACTCACTATCTTCTTATTATTGAACTTGAGATTTTGATCTACCTAAGCAAGTTATTCAATTGTCTTGGCTTGTGAAGTACAATTACATATGCTTTGTTGCTTGTATGTTTGATTACATTCAATTTTGCCTAGTTAAACAGAAACTAACGACTATGATTTTCCTAGCTATTGAACCTCCAAACAAGTAAATAGTTTTCACTTGAGCGAATTGAAAAGTACTCGGATTGATAAAATTTAACGTGAAGATAGTGTTGCATTTCACCGTCGTCAGTGTCAGACGTCGAACGTTGTACGCCAGTCGCAGCTTCGTACTTGTCTGACCTTTTTCATTAGCCTTTTTGGCGTTCCCTTGCTTCTTGTTCGACATCTTATCATGTACACATTTCCTCATGCGAAATGTCTTAGTCTTGAAACTGCAGACTCCTCTTAGCAGTTTATTTGTGAAAACTATATCCACAGTTTTCGAGACCTTGCTCTGCTCGTCTTTTCTTCTTAGTCAAGACAATTTTTGTCTGAACGATCTCTTCTTCAAACTGTTCCACAGTTTTGTTGACTTCCTTTTTCCTGGACTATTACAACTCGAATTATCCTATACAAGGATTACATGAGCTAATAACTCTAAGTCTTAGACTTTGGTATTTAGTTTTGACACATCAAAACATCAAATTAAGGTAGGATTTCTACATCAATACCTAACAGTCTTTGATCAGTCTTTAAGGAATCTCCATTCTTAAAGACTGATCTTTATGAATCCTCTAACTTGTTCTCTATGTCTTTTCGTGTGATTAGAAACTAAACTTGCAAAGTGGAGATGATCCAGGCTAGTGTCTTCGATCAGTTTCTCTTGGTCATCAGCTTCAAACTGGAAGTTGGTCTCTTCTTTCTCTTCACACGATCCAAACTGGGGTTTTGGATTTCTACCCAATTTGTCTTGATCAGCTTTGTTAATTCTATTACAACTCGATGTATATCCTAAAGGAATTTACAAGTTTATGCGAACTAAGCTAATCTAGAGACACTTATAACTTGGTGGTTTCTATACATTCTTTTGACACATCAAAACAACAATTAGGTTGGAATACTTCCTAACATCACATCTGAACTGACTATTGTATTATTCTCTCTGATTCTTCTTCAGCGGAAGTTTATATCTTCTTCTCTCTTGTCCTGAGCTGGCATGTTTAAGGACGGGGTTAGCCTCTTATCCTTAGCTGACTTGTTCGGCCCTCAGCCAACACTTTCGCCTGTTAGTCATATCGTAGTGAGGGGCTTCCTACTCATTCACGGTAGAAGTATGTGCGAATTTTTGTTAATTTCTCATATGATTGTTTTGATGTGTCAAAACCAAAACTTGTACATGTTAATTAAGTTGTAATAGTTTAGGAATTACTATGTCTGGAAGATATCACTTGAAGACTGATTCAGCCAGTTTAACGGAAAATAGACGTGCCAAGCTGAACTTACAAAGAGTTAGTTGCGAAGATTTCACTCAGAAAAAGCTTCACAACTGATATGAAGAAGAGCTACTCCAAGAACTGATAGAAAAGTCAACTGATGAATGAGTCGTTTTTACAAGTACACATCACTGAAAAGGTCTGAATAGCTGCAGACTACGTAAGACATGCACAACAACTGGAATATAAAGCAGACTCAACCTGCCAAAGAAAACCTTTAAAGAATTGACATGAGTATCAATTATAAGATGTTGAGAATCTGAAGAACTAACATCTTCTGGTCTTTGCACTTCATCAAATCATCTTCAGTCAGTTTTCCCTGTCGAAGAACACAAGACTCTTAGCAATCTTTGCTGGAGTTATTTTATGGAGTTCACTTTGTTCTAGAGGTGAATCTGGAGAATGGTTCCTGAACACCTTTCAGAAACCGACTCACACAATCAACCACTGCTTCGTTCTGTAAAGAACTCAAACTCAAATAAACATTCTACAGAAAGAGGTCAGCAATGCATTCGTGGTATAGCTAATCAACCTGAAGAGATCAGAAGCAAGTGGACTTGTTGGTGCGCATACAACCATAGGACGTAGGAGCTTACCATGACTGCAATAGACCAGTGGCATCATTCTGCGGTACTAGTAAACTTGATGGGTGCGCATACAACCGAAGGACGTAGGGGCTTACTGAAGCAATTTCATAATTCCTCCATGAGGAAATCAAGAAATGCTCTAAGAGCACCACTGAGCAATGAAGAATTTGAGCATGGGCAGTACTTTCTTGGATGATTTGGAGAACGCTGTGCAAAAATAAATATGATATCCATGAAATCACTATAAAGAAGGTAATGGGTTTTCTTGAAAATCTCAAAACAGCTCGTTTAATTTTCTATGAGGAGATAGAAACTCAAGATCTCGGTTGGGTGAGCACAAATGGATACTCCTGAGCTTGGACAATTTTGAATTGATGTAGATGCCAAATATGATATAGTGGGTGGATCCTTTAGAATCGGGGCAGTATTCGAGCGACAATGACTAAATTTGTTCCCAAATCAATTACAGTGGGTGAATTAGAAGTGATTGTAGCTCTTAATGGACTTGGATTGTGCTTACAAGAAAATTTGGGATCAATTTTGTTGTATTATGTTTGCATTGCCGCGGTGGAAGGTTGAAGAACTTTGACAAAAGCCCGAGCTAATACTTCAAAGGAATTAAAATTAGGATTTTTGATAGATGTTCAACATATGTTTAGAACTGCAAATAGTGTACTCATGATCTTGTCAAGGTTGGAGCAAATTCTTATGAAATCATCTCTTGGACGAAAGAGTTTCCAACCAATTACTTTCAATTGTTGATTGAAATCTATAAACTCTTATTTTCCTTCTAAAAAAAACTGTCCTTATTTCTTGGAAAAACTTTTGTTGTGATGTATGAGATTATTTTATTATTGCGTTCATCACTAAAATTTAAATGCACCTATTCAGTTTAAAAGTAATGTATAACATTAAATTAAAAGAAAGGAGTTTAAGTCTGAATTTCTGATCACTCACTTAGCGATGGATTGTATCATTGAAGCTACGGTCTCTATCAAGGAGATGTACAAGCATAGTGAACAAGAGATAAGTATGATTTCTTCGCCTTTATCAAAGTATTTTCTTGACCACTACTTACACTTAAGAGAAACAACTACCAAAAGCATGGGCAACGAGATTGCCTACTTCTGAGGGCTCCTAACCTTAAAAAAGAGAAAGGGGAGTTGCACAACACTTTTGATAGATATGCACCTAAATAATATTAAATTGGTTCATTACAAGAATTTTCAAAACAATGTATAAGATAATTGAATAGCCGTGGCAAATATATATATATATATATATATATATATATATATATATATAGGGAGAGTGACTCACATACTAAAAATTTATTTGTGCTAAATAGGAATGAATCTACACCATTCATCTAAAAAATTCAATGGTTGAGATTAAAACATTTTCCCAGATTTTATGCTTTTTTGCTTTATAAATCATGCTTAATCGAATTAAGCACGATTTATAAAGTAATTAAGCACGAACGGAAATTATGCTTAATTTTTTAATTTTTATGCTTTAATCTCAACCATTGATGCTATCAATCCAAGGGCTGAAATTCATTCCTATTTAGCACAAACTTTAATTTTAGCACTTGAGTGAATCTATATATATATATATATATATATATATATAATCGTATGTTAAAAGGCTCTCCAAATAAAAAAATGCCAAAGAAAAATGATATGTCCATGGCTTAAAAATATATCAATTAGTGCACAAAAATGATGCACTTTTTATGCGTAATCGAAATATTTTGTTATTACAAAATACAGTAATATTTTACGTGCAGAATTGATGCTTTTTTTAATAATAAACATTATTATGTTTTTTTAAATGCATAACCATCTCTATTTGGGCTTATCAATAAATCAAATTGTATGGGTGCTATTCGGGTTTCAATTCGATAAAAGTTCATTCGAGCTCATTTAATGAAGCTCATTAATTAACTTAATCAACCTTGAGCTTTATAGTATTCGACTCGTAAGTTTATGAGCAAGCTATAAAATTATTATTTTTAGAGTTTAAGAGTAACAATTGTGATTAATCTTTGTATTTATAAGAAGATTTAATTTGAGTATGATAATAATATAAAAAGTCTGTTTATACTCGATTAAGACTCAATAAATTCATAAATTTCAAAATATCTAAAAAAGCTTAAATCTCGACTCTATAATAGACGAGTTAAATTTGAGCAAAACGTTGCTAGACTCCATTCAATTTGATTATACTCTAATCACTATTAATATAGATAATCATCTAATATTACAATACAATAAAAAGAATGATAGATTTTTATAAGCAAAATAACGAAGGCATATAATTGTAACATGGATTAAGTAGGGCATGACAGTTTATTAATGGGAAGGATATAAATAATACTCCATTAAATGCTGAAATTGAAAAGTAGGTCTCCCTTCTTAAAGTAAACAGTTGTTATTTCAGAAAACTCAGATACGTGGCTTCATTTGAAATGTTCACACTCTATTATAATAATACATCTAAATAGTGACTCTAAACGCTAATCACCAACCTACACTCAAAATATCTTTATCATGACCCTTGTTTGAGAAACTCCCGACGTGTTGTTACATTAATCTCTTTTTTATTTTTGTCAAATTAGTTTTATTTTTTTAGATAAAACATTCATTAATAAATTATTAATTTTTTTTTATATATTCTTGTAATTATTGCGCTAAAAATAGACGAACCTAATAAGACAGGACAGAGAGTAATTTAAAAGTCTTGTTTGTATCTAATAAATTATAGATTTAGATTTTAATAAGAAATCTTGAATAAAATAAAATCTATATTAATGCATTACATTAAAAAAAATATCTTATCACAATAATTAAATGTTTAGAAATATATCTTATCATAAACAAAATTAAAATAAGATTAAAATTGAAAAATAGTATAGATTGAAAATATCAATAAAAGTTTTACTTTATGCTAAAACAATATTGTACAAATGATTTAGAAACAACAATTATTTTTAGCAATAAAAAGGATGAACTTATTTTTGGTTTACGAGTAATGTGAATATCATTGACATTGTTTAGGTTTATTGCAGAATAACTTGGAATGATCGAATACACAGGTATCTTTTACTCAACATGAGTTATTAAATAAATAAATATGTCCCTTCACTCGGGTATAGTGGTTAAAGCACCTTACCTATGGCAGAAAGATCATATGTTCGAGTTTTTCGGAGAACATCTGTGTGTATGTGTGGGTGGGTATGTGTTTAAAATTAATGTATACATATTAAAAAATTATTAATTATCTAAAATTTAACGTAACATCACCTATAAAATATTTTATAACAAATTTGTTGAAATGTGAAAAAAAAATATATATCTTACTAAAATATTCAAATACTGTAACATGATTTTTATAAAAATTTTGTGCTAGTTGCCAATGCCTATTTAACATATTGTTATAATTTATCAATTTTTTTTTGTGTGACGAGATACATTAATATTGATAAAAATAATTTTACTCACAAAATATTATGTCACTTGATAATTGACAAATGGATGCTAACAACATAAAATCGTTAAACAATAGTATTTTATTTCTGGTGACATAAAAATATTATTGTTGTTATAGTATATTTTTAGTCAAAAATATATATCTTCACTAATTTTCATTATAATAATAAATATTGACAACCAGGGCCGGCCCTGCAATTTCGGGGGCCCTGTGCGATGAGTATAGATGGTGCCCAAATTTTATTATTATTATTATAAATAATATAAGTATAAAATATGGCTCATGTCATCTTTAATCAAAAGTTATTCAAAAACTATAAATCGCAAAAAAAATTATGTTATTTTACTTTAAAATTATGCGAGTTTTGATTATATTTATCAATAAAAGAATCCTAAATAAAATAAACAAGAAAGATGTATAACTATCATTTACAGATTACCTCATAAATGTCTTTTATTTTTTAACCAAACTTACCACTAAGAATTTCACAATATATTTGTTAAAGAGTAACAAACAATCTATTAGATCATTTTTTCAGTTCAAGTTTTTTCAAATTCTTTTAAATAGGCTAATCACATTTTTAATTATAAAATAACTAATATAATATTGTGAAGAAGAGTATTTTGACACCTTATCATTTATTTTATTTGAATTTTTAAACTTACATAACGCAAAATATAAGTTTAAGTCATCTACTATTTAATTTTAATTGAATTAAAGATGGATTTATTTATTTGGGATTAATATAATTTTTTAATTTCAATATTAAAATAAATTAATAATATATTAATACTAAAAATACTATAAAAATGGTGTCCCAATATTTTTAGGACCCCGATGCGGCGCACCTCCCGCACGGCTTGAGGGCCGGCCTTGTTGACAACATAACAAATCATCACAAATAATAGACTGTTGGCGCAAAATTGTTTTTAGAAAGAAAAAAAAAAATCTATTGCCACTGAAGTGATTTTAGTGACAGTAAGTATTGACTAACATATAAAATTATTACAAAAATATATTTGTTTTTGTGACGGAAAATGTTGTTATTACAGTAAGCATATTTTTAATCGAAAAAGATTATTATTACCTTTACCATTTTTTTTTTGGTCGTGGTACGTAGTAACTTGAGACTGGAATTATATTAAGTTGTAACGTATATATAATATAAAATAATAAAAATATGTGATAGTATAGTAAAATTAATATTTTATTAATGTGTAGAAATTTGTTTTTATTTTATGGTTGTGGTACGTAGTAACTTAAGACTGAAATTATATTAAGTTGTAATGTATATATAATGTAAAATAATAAAAATATGCGAGAGTATAGTGAAATTAATATTTTATTGATGTATAGAAATTTATTTTTATTTTAGAAAATGAGTTAGATAAAAATAGAATTGATGAATGGTTAAAATTGTGATAGACACTCACTGAGTCAAGATAATGGAGGGAAGTAACTGCCTCATAAATTCTTCAACTTCAGCTGTCTCTCGAAATAAAGCTGAAACAAAAAAATTAAGAGCAGACACACACACACTAGCTGTGCACATATTTATTGTATGTACGTATAATATATATACATACATGTATATATATATATATATATGCATCAATCATGTTTGTATTGTATGTGTGCATCTCTCCTTCAATACTCACCGCTGAAACCAGTTTAAGTTTGTTCTAGCTAATTCCACGCTCTCGCTCACTAGAAAAATAAGATTTTATGCTCAAGACATCAACTCTCATTTTCTGAATTCCCATTTCATGACCATCACAATCACTTTGCAAGAAATGAGCCATCAATCTACAACGGGAGCGGCAGCTTCTAATTTCTCCGGCGATGATGAGGAGACGAAGAAGAAGAAGAAAACAGTTGGGATTGTGAAGTTGTTTTCATTTGCAGATAAATATGATTATTTGCTGATGTCTGTTGGATCCATCAGCGCGTGCGTGCATGGCGCTTCTGTTCCAGTTTTCTTCGTTTATTTTGGGAAAATGATTAATATCATTGGCTTGGCCTATCTTTTCCCTCACCAAGCTTCTCACAAAATCGCCATGGTATGTATGTATATATATTGTGTATATATACACTTAATCCCTTCCCCCCTCTCTCTCTCTCTTCTTGATGATGATCTACTGAGCTTATGAATGTGGGGTTTTGTCGAAGTTATGTGACAGGGGAATTGGTGTGTTTTGCAGTATTCAATGGATTTTGTGTATCTCAGTATTGTGATTATGTTTTCATCGTGGGCAGGTAAATGGAAATAATTATATAAATTAATCTGCAATTAATTTAGTTAATGAATTCACAGAATAATTTGTATGTGTGGATATAAATTAAATACAATATGCAGAGGTGGGGTGTTGGATGCATACTGGAGAGAGACAGGCGGCAAAAATGAGAATGGCATATTTGAGGGCAATGCTAAATGAAGAAATCAGCATTTTTGACACTGAATCCTCCACTGCTCACCTCATTTCTGCTATTACATCTGATGTTATTGTTGTTCAAGATGCCATTTCTGAAAAGGTACACATCTCTCTTTTTTTTTTTTTTTAGTTTAATTTCTTTATTTGTTGGTGTTGTTTGAATATGGAAAACCTTCTTCATCGTGGTTTTGATTGGCTATATCCAATGATAGATATTCTCTAGATAAAAATATCTTAGAAAAGAGTTTAGTATATAGCTGCCTCCTCTCTTTATTTTATAGAAAAATGTTTGGCCTATCATATAATTCCACTTAATACAACTTTTTATTTCATACATAGGCGGCTACTGGTGTAGTAAAATTAAATCGAGTCGTGTCTTATTCAACTTTAACTCGTTTATTGTTGAGTTGGGCTTCGATTTTTTTGTTAAATACTTTAAAGTTCAGAAATTGAACCCTAAACCCTAAACCAATTTAATTATATTTAAAATATTAATTATTTCTTTTTTGAAAGAAAACATCATTTATTCTAAAAATAATAGTATATTCATATTTAAATTTAATTTTGTTTTAACTACAAAAATTTATCATGCTTATTACTGTAAATTAGGAGAATACTGATTTTACAAAGTTAAATAATTTTATAATTCATACTGATTTTAACTAATGATTTTTTCTCATGAGCTTAACACCGTAATACTCAAATTTAATTTGTTTAATACTAAATTTTTATTAAATCAAAACCCTAGTAGCTCATATATGAACAATTTTATTTACTTAGAGTTAAAATATTTTATTTGTGCTCAATAAATTATGATTTAAAGTTACATGTAAGTATATCCATATAGAATATAAATTAATGTATTTAACTTAAAAACAGAAAGAAGATTTGTTGTGGTCCACTTATTCAAAGGACACGATTATAAACTTATACTATATTATATACATATAATGTTTAAGAGTAAGATATTTAGTAATAAATTAATAGGGTGAGAAATTATTTGAGCCACATGAAAAGTAATGATAGAGTGGGTGATTAAATATGAAAGTGTTGTTTATTTGAAAGTGTCAATTGTTGTTGATTTGGGGGAGCATTTGACTGACTATTATGATTAATGGAATTGATATACATATACCCCATTCCATTTATTTCGTTGGTTGGGGATTTCATTTCATATTCACCCCTTTGCCATAAGCCCATTAACTATTTCTTTAAAAGTCCAGAAATAAACGTCTATTTCACGAGCCCAGCAATTATTGGGTTTTACTGTGCACTAATCGGGCTAGTTTATTGGATTTTTAAATTATATCAGATTGTAGGTAATTTTGTCCTGATTTATTTACGTTAAGATTTTTTTCCGTTAAAATATCTTGATCCTAACTTTAATATTTTTTTTACTTTTTAATATTTATTTTTTTTTATATCAAGTCTTTATATGTGCATTAATTTAATAATTAAAAATATATCATTTCTCATTCCATCAATATTTTGGCTTCATGCTTTAAAACTTTTGAGAACTTATTTATTTATCAAATACTATTTGAACTATTTACATTTATACAACTTTACCCATAATTAAAAGAATATGATTTTAAATATTAGAAATGAGTTTTAATAATATAATTATGATTAAAATACTATTAAAAAAACTAATCAGAGCCTCGGTTTACCGAAATAAATTTTTGGGTAAAAATATTTCAACCGTAATTCAATTTTTAGCTCGATTTAAGCGGGTCAACCGACTAATTTCAAACTAAATTGACATTCCTGAGTTTCACTCACTTGAATAAATCTTATTATCTTTATATTTGAATAATCTATTACTTATCGCAATCTTTATAACTCATATTTTTATATGGAATGCAATTTTGGACATTTGGGATTACCAAGTACATTTTCTAGGTACCGGTACTATAAAGTTTATTAGTTTATTTTCTTTAATTTTGATTTATGATGCTATAGTCCTAATTCGGGATAGTTGTTAATTCTCATTTTTTAATTGCTTGTTTTTGTTTTATAAATTTATCATATATCATTAAAATTTTTGTAAATGAGATGTTCACTCTTAAAATAAAGGTTTGTATAATCATTGGATTAGGAATTAAAAAACCATTCTCAATATGATTTAATTTAACACTATGCTTGACTTAGGGCCCCCTTTGGATTTCTATGTCCACAACATTAATGTGTACGTTTATAGTTTCAAGTTTTGAAAACGAATGAATAGGAATGAAACGAACATAGAAACATAAATATTAATTGCAGGAGAAGGTGTGGTATGATTAAATTGATATCTCTAATTAAATTCAATGATGATATTGACGTGGCATGAATATAAATAATGTGGAAAATTGGTAGGTGGGGAAATTATTGCACTACATGAGTCGTTTTATAGTAGGGTTCGCGATTGGTTTCATGAGGGTTTGGGAGATAAGTTTGGTGACGCTTTCCATCGTGCCGTTGATTGCAATCGCCGGCGGCATTTATGCTTACGTGGCAACTGGCCTTATTGCCAGCGTCCGCAAATCTTACCTCCAAGCTGGACATATTGCACAAGAGGTCTCTCTCTCTCTCTCTCACATATATATTTAAAAATTTGGTCTCTATCTATTATTTAAATGGGAGAGAATATCGTCAATTTTACATTATGCATCATCAATTAAATATAAATAAAGTATTGGTAAAGTATTTAACCTAAATTTATTTGGGTTACTTGGCAAAGAAAATTTAATTCTTAGTATAGTTTTGCAAAAGCAATTTGATTATATAATATTTGTCCATTTTATGATTTAGTTTCTAATAATTACAAAGTGTAATATAATTTCTAATATTTGTCCATACTTATTTGTGATTTAACTATCATTAAACCACATTTTAAGTCTTAACGTTGCCATTCTACATCTTAATTCCTAATACTTATCTACCTTTGTGAGAATAATCACATTTTAATTAATAATGGTAGCCAATTTTTACAATATAATCTGATATTTTAAAATTGTATTTAATTTTTAATATTACAAATCAAATCAAAGTGAACAAATCATAGAAACCGAAATATAGTTTTTTTTTTATTATTGTGGCAAAAATTAGAAATAATCTTAATTAAAGGTCAATTTTGTTATTTTAAACAATAGGCCTATGTTATTCTAAAAAATAGAAATATGATAAACATTAAATTATAAGGATTAAGAAACAGTATTAGGATTAAGGTACAATTATTAAACGTTCTGAATTAAATTGCCAAAATGAGGAAATTAACATTAGAAATTAAATAGTAATTTTGCAAATATTAGGATTTAAATTACAAAAATAGACAAATCATAAAAATTATTAATACTAAATTAGCAAACTTTAAAATAAAAATACGGGTAACCATTTATATTTTTCTTAAATAATACTTCATGAAGCTATTTATTGTTTGTGATTAAGGAATGTATGTTTTCATTTTTCTGAAAACAAAGATTGTGTGGTTTCAAAAATTTATATACGTGGATGCATGCAGGTGATCGGCAACGTAAGGACGGTGGCGGCTTTTGCCGGAGAAGAGAAAGCAGTGAAATCATACACTGAATCACTGGTGGCGACGTACAAATACGGCAGGAAAGCCGGCCTCGCCAAGGGCCTCGGCCTCGGCACCCTCCACTGCATTCTCTTCCTCTCTTGGGCACTGCTCGTCTGGTACACCAGCATCATCGTCCACAAAAACATCGCCAACGGCGGCGACGCCTTCACTACCATGCTCAACGTCGTCATCTCCGGCCTGTAATGAATATTCTTCTTCTTCTTCTTCTTTGTCTTTCGTTTTTATCAAAGCCTCGTTTCCTTTTCTTTCCGTTTATTAGCTCACTCGGGCAAGCCGCGCCGGACATCACGGCGTTCATACGAGCAAAGTCAGCGGCGTACCCCATCTTCGAGATGATCGAGAGGAAAAGAAGCAGCAGCAGCAGCAGCTCCGGGGAAGGAAGGAAGCTGAGCAGAGTTGAAGGTGAGATAAAGTTCAAGAACGTGATGTTCAGCTACCCTTCTCGTCCAGACGTGTTGATCTTCAACAAACTGTGTTTGGACATCCCTGCCGGCAAGATCGTGGCCCTCGTCGGAGGAAGTGGATCCGGGAAGAGCACAGTCATATCTTTGATTGAACGTTTTTACGCGCCTTCATCCGGGCAGATCCTTTTGGATGGAGCTGATATCAGACAGCTTGATCTCAAATGGCTTAGGCAGCAGATAGGGTTGGTGAATCAAGAGCCTGCTCTATTTGCCACCACAATCAGGAACAACATTCTCTACGGGAAGAACGATGCTACCGATGAAGAGATCACGCGTGCTGCAAAACTCTCCGAGGCCATCAACTTCATCAGCAACCTCCCAGATAGATTCGAAACACAGGTATGTAATCAATGTATATGCAAAGAATTCGATGGCTTGATAATTGATATGTATATATGCATGTGGAGGTGGGTGAGAGGGGGATACAGCTATCGGGAGGGCAGAAGCAGAGGATAGCGATATCGAGGGCGATAGTGAAGAACCCTTCGATCTTGTTGCTGGACGAGGCAACGAGTGCGCTGGATGCAGAGGTGGAGCAGAGCGTGCAGGAGGCTCTGGACCGGATGATGGTGGGAAGAACGACGGTGGTGGTTGCGCATCGTCTGTGTACGATCAGGAATGCAGACGTGATAGCTGTTGTGCAGAATGGTGCAATAGTTGAGAGTGGCAGCCATGAAGACCTTATCTCCAGGCCACACAGTGCTTATGCTTCACTTGTTCACCTGCAAGAGGCGGCTTCCTTCTCTCATTTGCCACCTCGCCCCCTCAGGTCTCACCTTTCTCTCCCATATATATATATATATTTTTGGTTGAAGTATAGTCTTAATACAGTCCCAAGTAGTCTGTTCTGTTCTCGAGGGAAAAATGTGTCTAAGACTTAAATATTGGTATGATAATGTTCACGTTGAGCCGAGCCAAAGCCCGTATGAAATTGTTTTTGGTTATCTCCCAAAAAATTTTATACTAATGGAGTCTCGATACTTCCAACAAGTGGTATAAGAGCTCAGGTTCGGGTTGGGGTGGGGACCGACGTAGTTGTGGACTATGGTGCACGTGGGAAGCCCTCAATTATCAAGTGAAGATTGTCCTTGGGTGTGGTGGACTATGGTGAGCATGGGAAGGCCTAAATTGTCGAGTGATGAACGTTCTTGTGTGTTTTATTGTGTCAAAAGCTCTTGATAGATGGTCAAGCGACGGGTTCCATGAATTGATTGTGGTGCAAGATGAGGTGATGGATCAAATAACTCAAGAGAAGGCCATAGATATGTGAGTCATTGATTTGAGGTGAGAATTGTTGGGTAGCAAATTGAAGTAGTTCGGTGAAGAAAAGAAGAATTTTATTTTATTAAAGTTGACAATTAACTCCATTAAAATGTGGCATTTTAGGAGATGATCAAAAACAACAAAATATAGCACCTCATATACTTAACTGTATTACTGGTCGGGCATAGAAAGTGAAAGTAGAATTTAAACTTATTGATAGACCAATAATATTTGCCTCAATAATGAATGTATTATTGATCA
>JAPKLW010000265.1:34399-90741 GCA_026898455.1 Plectranthus barbatus | reverse complement strand
TTATATTAATTAATTATACTATATATATATATATATATATATATATAGGGCCGGTCCGGCCCAAACGGCCGATTTGAGTCTCCAAACCGTAACCAAACCAAATTTATCCGGTTTTAAAATTTTCAAACCGCCAGTTTAAAAATTAAATTTCAAACCGGCCAAACCGGCCAAATTAATACGGTTTGGCCGGTTTGACCGGTTTCGGCCAAACCATGAACACCCCTAATATATATACTAAAGCAAAGAAGTCTAAAAAACTGTTCCCGCCAAAATTATAAAAGAATATGAATATCTATATTTTTAAGCGAAATATTTTCAAAAATATTTAAGTAGTATAGATGGTCTATGGTGGTGATACTATGTTTCTATGTAGGTAGGAGGTTTTGTGTTCAAACCTCATCCTTAACATATAAATAAATATATATAAATTTTTATTTTTTTACACAAAATTATCTCTTCAATTATTAATTAAATAATTATTAATTAACACTAATCATAATAATCCATAATAAAAGACAATTATCTCCGTTAATTGTCAACAAAATATTTTATATTTTACCAATATTTCAATAATTTATATAAACTTGGTAATGAAGCTATAATTAAATTTATACAATAACATGCAAACCTAAATGATGATTACAAATAAAATTATTTTAAATTCATATGTTTTAAAAATCGTAAGATATTAATAATAATTCTGATAAATTAATAAGATAGATTTAACATTAATAAATTTGTTATTTATATTTATAATTTATATAATCTTTTATAACTTAAATATTATTTTTTGTAAATCCGGTACAAATTAATTATTTTTATATGTATAATATGTACTATAACGAACAATAAGCAACTCATTAATGTAATTATATATATAATTATAGAGATTTATATATAAAATTATAGCTAAATATCACATATTATTTTATAATTTAATTTAAATTAGCAAAAAAATAGACATAAGTCAAATTTTCAAATGTGGGTACATCGGTTCGATTTTTTCAGTTTTATTTTATTTAGTATTTTTACTTTATACTAAAATATATAAAATGTGAGTATATTAGTTTGACTTATTATGTTACTTAAAATTAGTATTATCTATATATTAAAAATATAAACCATGGGTACACCAATTTGATTTTTTATTTTATTTTATTTATATTATAATTTATTAATTTATGTTAAAAATGTAAAGCGTGGGTACATTAGGTTGAAAACTTATATCCTTTATCATATCTATCAAACACATAACTATTATATATATAATATTTACACCAGAATATGACATATATTGATTTATTAAAATCAAACGCTTGATATGCACCAAATACGGGTAAATCGTGCAAACTTAATTTATGTACAAAAAACAACAAAAATTCGACAAACACATCTCATTTTATTCTACAATGTTTATATTTTCTGTATTTGCTTTTATTTCAATATTTTTCTTTAAATATACATAAACGCATGATGATAAATTATTTGTGGATCCAATTCATCTAATTTTCAAGTTCCACCTGAAATGAAATCATCATGGAAGCATTCTTACGTTTAAGCAAAAAAATAAGTAATTTCTACATTTTTTTTCTGCGAGTCTTTCTCTCTAAGATTGTATTAATTTATGTAACTAATTGTTCAAAAAAATTTATATTCTTTGTATTTCTTTTATTTCACAATTTTTCTTTGAATCTACACAAAATCATGATTATTTCATTTGTGGTTGCAATTCATCCAAATTTTAAGGCCCACTTGAAATGAAATCGTCGTGTAAACATACTTACATTTCAGAAAAAAAAATTCACAAACTTGAAATAAAATTAAATGGATTGAACTGCAATGAATTTTGATATTTTTTCACTAAACTGCGAGTCTTTCTATTTAAGATTATTTAAATTTATGTAACTAAATTGTTCAAGAAAATATTCCTTGAAAAAAAAGATTTCTTATCTAAAATAAAAAAATTGTTCATTCACACTTTCAAGAAAGTATTGTGAAAACTAATTTATAGAAGTGATCAAGAAATGAGGTGCACTGTTGAGAGGAGGAGAAAATTAAAAAAAAGAATTTAAAGTTAATTTATAAAAATGATTTGAAGAAAGTATAAAATAGAATATGTTTATCGTAGAATCCAAGTACTTTTCAAACACGTTTCGAAATCAAGACAAATAAACTGGAAGAATAAGAAATTTTTTTTAATTAATTTACGATATAGTTGTACTCTTTGTATTACGATACCACGACATATTAGAATAAATTTAGTATTTCAGTTGATTTAGTAGTCTCTTAAATCTTAAAAAAAATATGATATTTAAAAAAATATATTATTTTTAATAATATTTAATAGAAGTATAATAATTTCGTGCGTTGCACGGATGAAATGCTAGTTTAAATAAAACTAAAATAGTAACTGAGTCCGGCAAATCTTATTTTTCAAAAGCCATCTTTTATAAATGCACAACAAAATTTTAATATCATCAAACGAAGAATGATATACAAAATTCCTCACAACAAATTATAAATCATTATTAAAAAACAAGATAAAGTTTAAATTGTTACTACAAATCAATAAAATTATTAACCATATACGAAAAATAAATTATATGAGGATTGAGGAAAGAAGATGCAGCCGCAGCGTGCAATGTGTAGACGACGACTGTAGCCGGCAATTGGCAGGAGTTGAGATTTTGAGATGCAGTCATGCAGCAGTTAGCAGTCGTGGGATGAGGGAGGAATGGAAAACTTTAATTTAAAATTATTTGGGTTATTTAAAATTTAGGGTTTAATTTCATGTTTTATAATTTAAAATATTCTATTAAGTTTATTTTAATATAAGCCTCTATATATTAAATTTAATTAGTAAAAATATTTATAAGATAAAATAAATTAAGGATACATTAATTCAAAATATATATATATATATATATATATATATATATATATTAAAAATAAATAAAAATTGGGGTACAGTTGTATCCCATGTTTATACATACATGATACATCCGCCACTGCTTGTGTCAAGGGGTCATCAAGTCCGTATTCGTGTATATTTTAAATTAATAACAAATGGCGGAGGCATTGGCGGCCGCATCGGAAGAATTGTGATTTCAATTCATTTAGTTCGAATCTCAATAAAAAAATTAAAAAAAATTTTAATGCATGGAGAAATATTTGAAATAAAGAGTTTTATCAATTCAGGACCTGAAAAATAGTTTAATTATCAATTCAGGACCCGAAAGATTAATTCTCAATTCAGAACCTGAAAGATTACAAAAATTCTTAATTCAGGACCGAAAGATCATACAATTCTCAATTCAGGACCTCAATATCAGGTCCTGGATTGAGAATTGTTTGATATTTCGGGTTATGAATTAACAAATTATTTTTCGGATCATGAATCGATAATTAAACTATTTTTTGAATCTGAATCGACAATTCTCCAAATAATAAAATGGATATAAGTGCATTATGGGTAGGGGTGGGAAAAAATACCGAAATGTCGAAATACCGTGCATATCGTATCGAAAAAATATCGAAAATATCGAAATCTTGATATACCGTTATAAACGGTACGGTATCATACCGTACCGAAGATTAACGGTACGGTAACGGTATGAGATTCTAGATATCGGGGTATACCGTCTATATACCGTACCGAAAATATAATAATAATCATAATTTATTTTATATTTAAAATAAATATTAAAATATTATTAGTAGAATTAAATTATGAATGAAAATGATTTATATGAGTTATAAACTTAGAATTAATTCAAATATAATTTATTAGATCTATAATTTATTTCAAAAAGAGAAAAAATACTAACCCTACCCTAATTTCACATTCCAATCAACGATTCACACACAGACCCAGCCCTCCTTTCCCAAACGGCGCTGTCCCTCGCCCTCGCTCTCGCCGTCCCTCGCCCTCGCTCTCGCTGTCCCTCGCCCTCGCTCTCGCTCACGCTCACGCTCACGCTCTCGCTCTCGCTCTCGCTCTCCCTCGCCCTCGCTCTCCCGTCTGCCGACTGCTCTGAGGCTGTCCCTCGCCCTCGCTCTCGCTCTCGCTCTCGCTCACGGCTGCCGACTGCCGACTGCTCTCGCTGTCCCTCGCCCTCGCTCTCGCTTTTATTCATCATTTATTAGTTGAAACCTTCGCACACCTTCACCTGAGCCCTAATTTCCCCTGTCACGAGATAGAGAGAGGGGAGAGACCGAGCGGGAGAGAGGCTTCTCAGGCGGGTAGCCCGTCGCCGGGTACCCACACTGCCTTCCAGCTCGCAGATCCGCCGCCTTCGCCGTCGTCCTTCGACGTCGCCGCTGCCATCACGGACGCATAGTCGCAGATCTGCTGCACCAGTAAAGCTCCCTTCTTCCTACACCTATTTTTAACTTAATTTTTTATTTATAATTGTTTTGCAGGTTCTAGAAAGACATTGAATTGAGAACAGCAGCTGTTAGATTATAGAAGAGAAGGAGCTGCTGCATTGAGCGTAAGCTTCTATTTCTGCATTATATGCTGCTTTATTCGCTTTGTGCTTATCTTGAGTGTTACCATGTTTTGATGGAATTATAATTTTATTGGTTTAATTGTTGTTTTGCAATTGCCTTATATCTAGCTCTAAAGTATATTTGTTAATTTCCAATGTTTCTATTGCAGATGGAAGTGTTTCTCAAACATTTTCTTCAACCTCCACTTTATCAACTATATGAGATGAAAGTAAGATCACATTGTTTGTAATTTTATTTTTATGTTTATAAGTTCAAATTATTATGTCACAGGTTTATATATATGAATATTTCGGTACGGTATCGGTACGGTATCGGTATATCGTAAATTTTTCGGTACGGTATCGGTATGTCGAAAAGTCGGTACGACAACGGTATGTAATTTTATCTTATCGAAATTTCGGTATACCGAAGTTCGGTATACCGAAATTTTCGGTACGACATCGATATGAAATTTTTCATACCGTAAATTTCGGTACGGTATACGGTACGATAAAAAAAGTTCGGTATATCGTACCGACCCACCCCTAATTATGGGTTATGCTGAAAAGTAGAGCAGAAAATTTATTTATATTCTAAAAATAATAATATGAGTAATTGTTTGATGTTTCCGTCAAAATGCAAACTCTATATATAATATATTTAATATCAGTTTTATTTTTTTATTTTAAATTTATTTTATTTATTAATTTCTTTGAAACAATAAACCTAAATTTTTTTTCATTTTAGATTGGTTTTGTAAATCAAAACTCAATATTTATAAGTTTTGTGTTTAACTATTTCTATTCACTTTTCTTCAATTTATATGTATAGATAATAACTTATATTATAGTTATATCAATTGTTGTGCTAAAAAATGATTGGGCTAAAAAAAATTAGGTCCTGGACCATTAAGAACGGCAACGGCCCAAAAATGGTTAACTCAAACGGGTTCTACGATCTCCAAACAGTGAACTCGGGTAGGCCCAAGCCCAACGCACTGGACCACGACCCAAGGGGACCTACCCAAAGGAGCTACACGACCTTCGGATGATGACCTCAGTCGGTCCCCAAAGGGAGATGAACTACCAGCAAGGTCCAGCTCACGAAGTACACGACCCAGAATAACAGATCATGACCTACCGACAAGGGTACTATTGAAGACCTCCACGACCTGTCCATCATCCAAAGGGAACACGACCTACTCCTCCTAGTAAGGAACTACGAAACCAACACGTACGACCTACCTAGAAGATCGGGACGACAAGTACCAGACCATACGTAACTCGGAAGACCATTGAGGACTAAACCCAACTGCCTCCAAAGGAATCAGAACTACCCCCGGGCTCCTCGCATCGCCTATTGGGGAGAAGTCAAAACGAATAAAGGTCCAACCACAGATAATTCGGAGGTCCGTTGAAGACCCAAATTCAACTGCCCCGCAAAGATCGGAACTACCCTCAAGTTCCTCTTGTTGGATAAGGGTCCGACCGCAGATAATTCTGAGGTTCGTTGAGGGACCCTAGCTGAACAACCTCCGAAACAGACGCAGACGTCAACCTCCAGCTACGACCTCCGAGAAAATCAGAACTACTCCCTAGATTTTCTAGGGTTGTAACGGCTCCTCTTGAACTATAAAAGGGAGCCGGTAGATCATTTTTAGCACGTTTTTTACTTCTATTATACTTGTATTCTTCAAAATTCACGATTCACACTTCCAATGGTCCCTATTTCATCACAAATCGAACATCAACATCAATAATATATATATATATATATATATATATATATATATATATAATTGGGATAAATACTAATTATATATGTGTGGGAAGTGAATCTCATGCTAAAAGTTAATTTGTGCTAAGTAGGAATGAATCTACACCATTCATCTAAAAAAATCAATGGTTGATATTAAATCTTTTTATCTTCATAA
This sequence comes from Plectranthus barbatus, assembly GCA_026898455.1. Classification (NCBI taxonomy): domain Eukaryota; kingdom Viridiplantae; phylum Streptophyta; class Magnoliopsida; order Lamiales; family Lamiaceae; genus Plectranthus; species Plectranthus barbatus. The sequence continues at coordinate 84,317 of JAPKLW010000265.1, read as the reverse complement.
TTTCATGCTTAATTACTTTTATAAATCATGCTTAATTGATTAAGCACAAATGAAAACTATGTTTATTTTCAATCATTGATGCTTTAATCTCAATCATTTATACTATCAATCCAATGACTGAGATTCATTCATATTTAGCACAAAGTTTAATTTTACCACCTATCACATCTCTATATGTGTGTGTGATTTTTTTAAATTGCATTATAATTTAATACAATTGAATAAGATAATCAATGGCAGTTTTTTATTATGTTAATAAGTATCTATAGTATACATATTCAGTCTTGATGATAGAAACACTTAAGTGTTTACTCGCATGGAGTGCAGTTGCTCTTTTGAGGTTTCTATCTTGAAGATCGTAAGTATATTAAAATTCAGTTTCTTAGTAGATGATCAATAGTTTTTTTTCTAGTAACCTCTCTTCTGGAAGTACTTCGTCTATTTATAGACGAAGTAGTAGAGATTTCGAAAAAAATAGTTGTTTAGAGACAATCTAGATTCGATCAATCCAATGCATCTCTTTTCTAAAGGGAATGGTGTGCTTTTTCAGAATTTCTGAAATGACTTCATCCTTTTCTGATACAGGGTGTTGACATCCTGCTTTCGTGTCAGAACGGCTCTGCCAGTTTGAGAAATTTGAACTGGTTGGAGTAACTTCAGTCTTTAAGGAGTCTCCACTCTTAAAGACTAATCTTTAAGGATTCCACTGACTCACTCCTTGTCTCTATGTGTCAATGGAAGCTAGACTTGTAAATTGGTGAAGATCCAAGCAGGGAGTCTTCGATCAGTTTCTCTGGTTTTTTAGTTCCATAGTGGAAGCCATTTTCTTCTAACTCTTCACACGACACAAACTAGGGTTAGGGAATCTGGCCCAGTTTATCTTGATCAGCTTCATCAGTTCTTTTACAACTCGATACTCATCCTAACAGGGTATTACAAGTTTGTACGAACTAAGCTAATCTAGAGACACTTCTAACTTGGTGGTTTCTATACAATTCTTATGACACATCAAAACAACAAATAGATATGAATACTACCTAAAAATTTTCCCCATTTTGATGTTGCCAAAAACCACTGCTAAGCTGGTGTTAGGATTTTTGTTAGACAAATCCTCCCTTACTTTTGATGTTTTGGTGTGTCAAAGAATATAAACCATCTTAGTTAGTTTTCCAGTTTCTAGAGTTCTAAATTGTAATCCTTGTATAAGACCAATCGAGTTTTAATAGAACTTAGACTGAAGACCGAGCAATAGAGAATGCTCGAGAACTGACTATCATCACGCCTGGCCTTAACCGAAAACTGAGTTTGAGCACTTAGTTTAAGGTCTAACCATACTGACAAGGAGAAGTCAGTATGAGGGCCTTCTCGAACTGACTAAGGAGAAGTCAGTTTAAGGGATAACCAAACTGATCTGGGAAAATCAGTATAAGGGCGTTTCCCATACTAACTATGAAAAGTAAGTATGAGGATTTACCATACTGACCGTGGGAAGTCAGTATGAGGGCTAAACTTACTGACTCTTAGAAGTCAGTATAAGAAACCTCAGTCAGACACTGCATTTGCAAAATGTCGAAGTCAGTACGAGGTTATCCAAAACTGGGTTCCTCAAGCTGTAAAGAAGTCTAACGAAAAGTTAGTGTATCGTACACTGACAATGGGCAGAGCAGAAAGAAGACCTAAGACATGGGCTACGATTGGACAATATAATCCATGAGTCTAACATCTGTATTTATGTGTGTAACAGATAGAAATTCAAATTGCCTTAGGCTCTTCTCTCTATATAAAGACCTGCCCGCTCAACCTTAACAGGCTACCTGAACTGAAATTCAAAATCAACTAGTCTAAAGAAACAAAGGGCATATTCAGGTCATCTCTCCCAAAAACTCTCTTGGAGTTTTTCCGTGTTGTAAACACGAGACTTGAGTCTCCGACTCAAGTTACCCACCGTGCTACCTTCTCCTAGCACGAGGCTGAAACTTTAAGCTGAGGCTCTTATTGGTGACTATATCTCTCTGAGATATCTTCACAGCAGTCAGTTTCCTAGTATGAGATTATGATTCTCACGGGCGTATGCGAGCTACTTGTGTGGGAAGAACCTCTAAACATCCAACCATTCTGGGAAAAATCAGTAAACATCCACCCACCAGGAAGGAGGCTGCGGGGTGCATCACCCACCTGAAGACTGAGTCTACAAGCAGTGCCTAGGCGAGTGCCACAGCTGACCGGAGGATGGAGCTGCCATGGACTATGTATAGATCATAAGGAGGCTTGTAATCACTTAGTAAATTATCCAGACCTTGGGTCTGAAGAGTGGATGTAGGATATTGAAATTCAAACAACTATAAATTCTCTGTGTGCTGCTTTACTGCTTTCCATTACTTTCTCTGTTTTCTGTTTCACAAATTGACTACTTGTGCCTTCAATACTTGTCCAAGTATTGAAGAATATATACTGTGAAACTGACATAAGACGGAACAGAGACATAAGCTTAAAACTGACTGCACACATAATTGACTCTGCCCTGTTTAAAAGAACCAGTGCTTATATCTACTTCCGCTGCATACAGAAAACCTTCCGCTGTACATATTGCACTCTGATTTTGGAACCAACAAGTGGTATCAGAGCAAGGTTCTTACAGACTACGGTTGTGTTAAGTCACTTAGGACCAGATCTCTATTTTTTGCGCTTGGTTATATTTTTCTGCACTTGGTTTATGTTTTGTGTGTTTTAAGCTTAGGTACACAAAGATGGCTCAGATCACGAAACTTCCAAAGTACTCATCAGAAGACTTCGAGATATGAAAGAAACGTTCGTTGATCATGCTGAAGAATGTCCATCCAGAAATGGCAGAGGTTCTATCTACCGGACCAATAACGATCACGAAAGTGAATACTCAGCTCGGAGGAGCAAAAAGTCATGAGATAGTGGAGAAGCCTTATGCAGAATGGACAAACGACGACAAAGTTTGTTTTTAACTGGATGCAGTGGCTATGGAGCTCATGTTACAATCCTTACCAACGCCACTGGTTGTTGAAGCTTTAGAGCACAAGAACGCCAAGAAGATGTAGGAATTTATTGGCCCCCTCAATCATGAAACAACTCAAACGAAGCGAAATAAGCTTCAAAACTGTGTGGATAAGTATGGATCTTTTCAAATGCTTCCTGGTGAAAATGTCAAATCAATGGAAGCAAGATTCAATGCTATTATCTGCGAGCTGAAAACTTGGGGAGAACATATGAAGTTGCTGATATGAATGTAAAGATTCTCTCCAAGATGCCCAAGGAAGATTGGTTCATCAAAGCTACCAGCCTGAAGGATAAAGATCTCTCTAAGATGATGACCAAGGATGTGTTCGCCCAGCTCCAAGCTCATGAATGGGATATCTAAATGGCGAACATAAATGAAGCAGTGCGAAGTGTCAACACGCATCCAGAAGGAGATGCTACATTTTTTGCAAAAAGGGAGTTCAAAAGAAGGCCTCAAAAGCCTTATCAAGCTGACAGAACTTCTGGACAAAGTCCAAATCTAAGTCAGCACCAACACCTTCCTACTTGAAAAAGGAGGAAGAGAGCTCAGTTGAAGAGCTTGAGGAGCAAATGAAGAGGCTGACTAGACTTCTTGAGATAGCCAAATCCAAGAAGGAAGGTTCACAGTTAAGTGAACTGAAGTTCAGTGACAGACCTCCCAGAGGTTGTTTTTGAATGCAACTCTCCAGACCACCTCAAGTACGAGTGCCCACTAGTTTCCAAGGAGGAAAGGTAGCGCTTGAAGAGGGTGTTCGAAAAGAAAGCCTCTAGAGCAGTTTCTAAGGCCATGCTTACCAGAACTGAGGTGTCTGACATCTCAGACAATGACGATGGCTACTTTACATCAGACGATGAGGCTGCGGAAGAAGCCTTCCTGGTGCTGATGGCAAAGCTTGGAGAAGAGGAAGAAACTGAAGTAGAGTCTAATACTCCGGTACACATTTCCAACTCAGTTTCAATTCCTACAGCATGCATAGAAGACAACTTTGAATCCTATTGCTCAAATTTAGAGGACGTTACTCTTGAAACTTTGAATAAAGAATTTGCTAAGTTTTATGAGTTAAAAAATGTCTCGGCATGTGAAAATGCTTCACTGAAACTGAAAGTTTCAAAACTGACTGAAGAGATCCAAGGATCCAAGTCAGTAAGTGAAGACTTAGCTAAACTTAGAGAAGATCATTCTATGTTACTTGAATCGTTTAAATCTCTATCTGAAGAATGCACATCTCATAAACTGAAAATTGTTAGTGATCAAAATCTTATCTGCTCACTATACTCTAGTACTAGGAAAGTTTCAGAAGCTCTAAGTTTACAAAGACATTCCTCTGATAAGTCAGGTTTAGGCTTTACAGAAAATAACTTGAGCAATCTGACTTCTTCTTCCGGAACTGGGAATATCTCGAACTATCACTTTAAGAAGAATTCCAGTTTAGAAGTCAAACTGCTAGGTAAAGGAGTAGTCAGTATGGACAAAAACTTCTCTTAGGCTGATCAGGAAAAAGGGGGACAGTCAGTTTCAAAACCGACTTTAGCACCCAAGTATAGAAAGGATTTGACTTTCAAGTCAAACAAACCTGAGATGAATCCCATCCTACCTAGGAATTGGAATAAACGACATGCTCATAACTCTAGAAAACCCACTTCAACAACTAAAATTGAACTTTATAGAAAGTCAGTTACATTACCGGACTCTAGGAATCCGAGGTTCTCAACTCATGAGAACAGAACTTATCCGTATAGAAAGAACATCTATACAAAATCTCAGTCCAATCTTCATTCTGACTTTAGGACTAGAGAGACTATTCACATCAGACCAAGTTTCCGAGAACCTAGCCAATACTTAGTTTTAAGGAAGTCAGTTCCTAGATACTCAATTTTAAGAAACTCAGTTTTAGGTCAGGTTTATTACACTCACCTTCTCTTACCAAACATGCATAAAAATAATTTGAATCATTCGAAAAGGAAGAGATTGGTAGAGGATTGTGCAACACCTAGATATAAGGTGAAGTATAGATTCCTAAAGAATGGATCCATAACACTAACCCTGCAGGACCCGTCGAAACACGAGTACCTTTTGTCTAACCTAATGTGTTTTGCAGGTACAAACTCACCAAGGTCAATATAAAAAGAAGAAAAGAGCATGAATCTTGGACAGTGGATGTTCAGCTCACATGACCGGTGACAGTAATCTTCTCTCAAAATTGAGAATGATAAGAGGACCACTTGTCAGTTTTGGAGATGATTCAAAAGGCAGGGTAATCGGCAAAGGATGCTTGAAGAGTAATGGAATTATCATCAATGATGTATCCTTGGTCACCAACCTCGACTTCAATCTGCTAAGTGTGAGTCAGCTTATCCAGTTTGGATATGAGGTGATTTTTGCCGAAGGAGAGTGCTGGATCAATGACAAAGGCTCCAAAGAGACTGTGCTGAAAGGTGTAAAGAAAGGAAATCTCTACTATGTGGATTGGGAAAGCGGAAAGCCAGACACATGTCTAGTCGCAATGAGCTCATCCCAAGAAGGAGTCAACTGGCTATGGCATAAAAGGCTTAGCCACCTGAATTTCCAGTCAATCAGACATCTTGCTAAACACAAGCTTATGGAAGGCCTACCACAAGTCAGTTTCAAGAAAGAAGAAGGTGTCTGCTGAGAATGCAAGATGGGGAAGCAAACTAAAGCTTCATTCAAGAATCGAACCATCACAGCAAGCACAGAAAGGATCCTTGAACTTCTTCATATGGACCTGTTTAGACCAATCAAGCCGCCTACCATTGAAGGTAAAAGGTTTACTCTGGTAGTAGTAGATGACTACTCCAGATACACTTGGGTAAGGCTGTTGAAAACAAAGGATGAAGTAAAGATCCAACTTCCAGAGCTCATCCTTCAAGTGCAAAACAACAAAGAGGTCACTGTCAAAAGAATCGGATCTGACAACGGAACTGAGTTTGCAATGGTCCACTAATGGATTTCTGTGCTGATGGTGGCATTGCTCATGAGAAGTCAGCTCCAAGGACGCCTCAACAAAATGACCTTGCTGAATGGAGGAACAGGACACTCAAGGAGGCAATCGGGACAATGCTCGTTGAAGCTGACTTGAAAGAAGGTTACTGAGGAGAATCCTTGATGACGACATGCTATACTCAGAACAGAATTGCCATCAACAGTCGCCATCATAAAACCCCAAACAAAGTATTCAACGGTCGTAAGCCTTCTATAGCTCATCTACGTGCTTTCGGTTCACCATGTTACATCCATAATAATGGGAAGTCAAAACTGAATACTTTCAGTCCCAAGGCTGATGAAGGAGTGTTCCTTGGATATGGACATCTTTCGTACAAGGGATACAGAGTACTCAACTAGACAACCAGGCTTGTGGAAGTAGCATGCTCTGTTGTTTTTTATGAGTCTATTATAGTGCGCAGGACCTTGAAAGAACTGGAACTTGGTGATCCTAATCTTAAAAATAGGAATGAGAAACTAAATATTGATAAGGAAGATCAAGGAAAAGTTTCTCAAACTAAATATGTAGATGATCACGCAAGTGCTCTAGATGATGAGGTCAGCCCATCAATTAATCTTACAAAAGCTTTTGGGTCATTGACGATGCTCCCAGGCATCGATCAAGGGGGAACTTCAGAAAGTCAAAACATAGCACATTTTGAAGGTCAAGCTAGAACAGAGTTGCCAACTAAAACTGACCTCACTGAAGGAGAAAATGCTCACTCTGAAGATGCCCAACCGTGTACCACAGAAGAAAATCATGGAATCCAAGAGATAGGATTCAGCACTAGAGAAAGAAGCTTCAGTCAAACTGACTTGTTTGGAGTTCCAGTGTCTGAAGCAGACGGTACTGAGTACCTTGAATATTTCGTCCAAACTGTTGAAGTCACCCAACTCCAAAAGCCGAAATGGTTAAGAAACCATCCAGAAGAAGCTATGCTTGACAGTGTTACCAACTTAGTTCGCACGAGACAAGGAAGTGCGCTACTGACCTGCTTCATATCTCAGGAGTCAGAACCGACAAAAATTGGAGATGCTCTGAAGTCAACTAACTGGATCAATGCAATGCAAGAAGAGCTTGTTGAATTCAAGAGAAATGAGGTCTGGACTTTAGTAGACAGGCCTACTCATGAGTCAGTTATCGGCACAAAATGGGTCTTCAAGAATAAGAGAGACGAAACCGGGAACATATTGAGGAATAAAGAAAGACTGGTAGCAAAAGCAAAACACGAAAACACAACAAAAACAAGCAAAATGCATATGATATGGGAGTAAAATGGCCACAAACATGCACGTTCACACATCAAAATATAGGTCATTTTACGCACATATCAATAAGTTTACAAGCAAGAATGATTTTGGGCTCTGGAAATTGAAAATGCTAGCCATCTTGACAGAGAAAGGATTGGAGGAAGCTATCCTGCCCGATAATGTTGGTTTCAAGAATGAAACAGCTGAGCAGAAGTTGAAGTTGCTTAAGAAGGCAAGGAGTTCTCTCCTCATGTGCCTTGATGACAAAGTTCTTATAGAAATATCAAAAGAAAAGACACCTGCAGACATTTGGAAGAAGCTATAGACATTGTATCAAACTAAGTCTCTTGCAAATCGGCTATATATGAAGAGAAGGTTGTACTCTAGTAAATTTACAGATGATAAGGGCCTTCAAGAGCAACTGGATGACTTCAATAAAGTTGTAGATGATTTGGAAAGTATAGGAGTTGAAATAGCAGACGAGGACAAGGCAATACACCTGCTTAATGCATTGCCTAAGTCCTACACAAACCTGAAGAGATGCATTAACATATGGAAGGACTGGTACACTGTCATTGGATGAAGTTTTATCTGCAATCGAGGGTAAGGAGATTGAGATGCTATTAGATAACATAGGAAATGACTCAAAAAATGTAGGACTATTTGTGAAGAAGGGTCAAAATGGCAGGTTTCAGAAGAAGAATGGAGGAAACTAGAAATCCTATAACTCAGAGAGGCAGTCCTTCAACTTTGAGAAGGACACCAAGCCAAATGTGTTCCAAAATAGGAATAAAAGTGTATTCCAAAATGTGGAGCACAAGAATCTTGGCCAGATTCAAGAAACAAGAATATGTCACTACTGCAAAAGGAGTGGACATCTTATCAGAGACTGCCCAGTTCTGAAAATGAAGAACCAACAAAATCCAGGACCTAACACAGTTGGATTCTCAGAACAGTCTAATGATGAGGTGTTAAATGTAGTAGACTGCTCTAGTGATGGGTGATTTTAGACTCAGGGTGCTCTTTCCACATGTGCTACAAGATGGAATGGTTTACTTCAATAAGCACGAAGAACTTAGGGACTGTGATGCTGGGAAATGACCATGTCTACCAAATACAAGGGGTTGGTTCAATTAGAATACAAAATCACAAAGGAGAAATGAAGATGTTAACTGAGGTCAGGTATATACCACAGATAAAAAGGAATCTTATATCTCTTGGGATACTAGAGGCCAAGAGATACAAGTTTGTTGGTGATGGAGGTGAAACAATAGTCTGCAAAGGTGCAGATGATGTATTGAAGGGTAGAAGGCTAAACAACATCTATTATTTGTATGCTAAAACAGTAGAAGGTCAAGCATATGTGGTTCAAGATGAGGATCCCAGACTGTGGCACTTGAGGACTGTCCACATAATTAAGAGGGGTATGGATGAACTGAGAAAGCAAGGCTTGATTAAGTTCAATCCAGACACTGAGCTCAGTAACTGTGAGGAATGTTTGTTGTCCAAAAGTAAGAAGCTCACATTTAAACCTCGCCAATACAAAAGCAAGCACCCCTTAGAGTATATCCATGCTGATATTTGGGGACCTTCAAGGACTCAAACCCTTGGAGGATGCACATACTTTCTATCCCTGATTGATGATTGCACCAGAAAGGTCTAGGTGCATCTTTTTGAGATCTAAAGATCAAGCAGTAGCAATATTCAAGGAGTGGTGTAACTGGTAGATAATGAAAGAGGTGTGAAGATCAAGTGCTTGAGAACTGATAATGGAATGGAGTTCTTGACTGAAGAACTTGATTCTTTCTATAGAATGAAAGGGATAAAAAGGCATAAAATAGTTCCCTACAACCCACAACTGAATGGGGTGGTATAAAGGATGAATAGAACCCTCTCGGAGAGGGTGAGGTGCCTGTTGTTGAGCTTTGGGTTGCCAAAGAGTTTATGGGGAGAAGCATTGGCTACAACATGCTTCTTAGTGAATAAAATTCCTTCTACTGCTCTTGATTTTAAGGTTCCAGACCAGATATGGTTTGGAAAGGAACCAGAATACTCAATCTTGAAACCATTTGGATGTCTTGTGTACCCACACCTAAAGCAAGACAAATTGGATCCTAGGGCACTAAAATGTGTCATGCTAGGCTACCCTAGTGGCACAAAAGGGTATAGACTGTGGAGCTTGGACCAAAAGAAGGTAATCACATCAAGGGATGTGGTGTTTGATGAAAAGAGGATGCCCTATCTGGAAAATAAGAAGGGAAGTATGCCTGATCAAAATGAAGAGGAGAAGATGGATAATGCCAGAAAGGAGTCCAAAGCTATTTTACAGGAAGATGTTAAGGAGGAACATGCTCAACCTGTAAACCAGCAGACAAAAAGTCAATCACAACAACAACAAAACCAACACATGCCTCTGGGAAGTTATATGTTGGCCAGAGATAGAGTGAGGAGGGAGATACACCCTCCCAAAAGATTTTCAGAAGTAGATGTTATATTCTTAAGTTTGAATATTGCTCAGAAATTACAAGATGATGAGCCAAGGACATACCAGGAACCCTGCAGCAGCTCCGAAAGCAGTCTGTGGATGCAGGCTATGGATGAAGAGATGTCCTCTTTAATGGACAATGAAACCTGAACACTTGTAGACAGGCCAAAAGGACAAGCTTGTGTTGGATGCAGATGGCTTTACAAGAGAAAGATTGAAAATGTTGGAGAACAACATAAAAGGTACAAGGCTAGGTTGGTAGCCAAGGGTTACACACAGAAAGAACGGGTGGATTTCACTGAAATATTCTCTCCAGTGGTGAAACACACCTCAATCAGGGTGTTATTGGCCATTGTGACTCAATTCGATCTAGAACTTCATCAGTTAGATGTGAAAACAACCTTCTTGCATGGTGAGCTTGAAGAAGTGATCTATACGGATCAACCTCCAGGTATTGTGGAAAAAGGGAAAGAGAATCAAGTGTGTCTCTTGAAGAAGTCACTATATGGCTTGAAATAAAGCCCCCAACAATGGAATAAGAAATTTGATGCTCACATGATGAACGTAGGCTTTGTGAGATCAGATTTTGATAAATGTGTCTATTTGAAAAAGGCAAAGGATAACAGTTTGATATATTTGCTATTATATGTTGATGACATGCTTCTTGCAGGAAATAATATTTCAGAAATAAGACAAGTAAAAGCTGATCTGTCAATGGAATTTAACATGAAGGACCTAAGAGAAGCATCGAAGATCCTTGGTATGGATATCTTGAGAGAAAGAACTAAAGGAAGGTTGAAGCTGCTGCAACATGGTTATTTGCTTAAGGTACTTGACAGATTCAATATGAGGCCTTGTAGAACTTTGTCTATACCTGTGGGACAAGATGTAAAACTGTGCCAAGAGATGAAGCCTCAAACTATGGAGGAAAGGGATGAGATGAATCAGATTCCATATGCTAGTCTTATAGGGAGTCTCATGTATCTCATGATATGTACACGGCCGGATATATGCTATGTTGTGAGTACAACGAGCAGGTACATGGCTGATCCAGGTAAGCAGCATTGGAAGGTGTTGGTTGGCATACTTTGGTACTTGAAGGGCTCACAGATGTGTGAACTGGTGTTTGAAAGACAAGAAGGGGAGATATAAGATCCTATTCTTGGTTATGTGGATTCGGACTATGCTGCAAGTGTGGATACAAGAAAGTCATAGCTAGGATTGGTGTTCAAGTTGTTTGGTTTGCAGTTTCTTGGAAGTCGAATCTTCAATCTGTGGTTGCTTTATCCACTACGGAGGTAGAATTTATAGCAATCAAGAGGCAGGCTATATGGCTGAGGGGATTGATAAATGAGCTTGGCGTTGAGCAGCAAGAAATTACAGTTTTGTGTGATAGCCAAAGTGCTTTGCACTTGGCAAAGTATCCATTTTTTCATAGCAAATCCAAACATATTGATGTTTGTTTTCATTTTTTCAGGGACATCATGGAGAAGGGTTGGATAAAGCTTGAGAAGGCTCATACATTAGAGAATGCAATTGATGCTCTTACAAAGTCACTACCTTCGAATAAGTTTCAGCATTGTCTGAAACTCGTGGGATTGAACTGATCCTAATGATTCGATGGTGTGTCCTGTAGTGGGACTAAGAGGCAGGAAGTGGAGGTTGTGGTGAAGATGCAACCAGGAGGGAGATTTTGTTGTGTATGGCTGCATGAGTTAGGTTCATGCATACGTGCGTCTGCTCTAGAGTTGCTGGTTGTGAGAAGTCGACTAAGTAAGGAAGAATTGTTGTTGAACTTAAAGAAGCGTGTTTCAGCTTAGAGGAGTAATTATGATACATGTGGAGCTGTGTGATTAGTTGAGTTTGAAAAAGCTTTTAGTTGGTTATAACAGCAGCTCAATTTTTCATTCATCTTCTCTGAAAGTCAAAGTATGGTTTTTGTGAGTGAGATCTGCTTTTTCCACAGAATCAGTGAGATTATCTTGAGAGTTTTGTAATCATTTCCTTCCTTAAGCATCTAATAAAAGATACTCCTTTACCTGCACGTGGATGTAGCCGGAATCCGGTGAACCACATAATTCGCATGTTAGAGTTTTGTCGATTTCTTGTTTGCATCTTATTTTACCTTAATTGTTGTCGTGCGATTCGTAACATATATCTTGATAGATTTGATATGCTTTTAGATTTATTTTCCTTACAAGATGCTCTCAACAAGGAGGTTAATGGGATAGCAGAAGAGAGAGAATACAGTGGCGAAGAGTTCAGAAGTGAGAGTCGCGAGGAAGATGATAATAATGATGGGGATGATGATGAGGAGGTAAATCATCCTGCAGGTGAAGCTTCCATCGGAAAGAAGCTCTGGACTTTCCTCACCACGTAAAAATATCCTAGATTGTCTTACTTCTTAATTGTAACAACCATTTTAGCAATCAAGAAAATTGTTCTAGGTAGTCTCTGTGAATTATTTTGCAAATGCCACAAACACCGACAGCATTTGGTGTTGGATGAGTCATATATATATATATCTTAGCTCTCATTTAGAAGTCGAGGGACAGATTGTAGCTAGTATTCTTGACAGTGCGTCTATTGGTATCTCTCTCTCTCTCTCTCTTCTCTTTGAGATATGTTTGTGTCACAGTTTTGTGCATGAGGCTGGTTTGTGTATTTTGGATTTTATCTATCTTTGTAATAATTCAATTCTAAGTTTAGATTATTGAACTCTCACGTCCTTATCATTTTTTAAAAAAAAAATATTTAAATGGAGGGAGAGGGTGTAACGATGCTAAAAATCATTCAAACATGTTATATTATTGTTTATAAAATAAAATGTTATAGTTTAAATTAGTATTTCACCAATTCGATGCACAAATTTAGTGCAGAAAGCTTTAAAAAAGCAATCAATAACACCAGGATTTATAGAGGTTCAGACCAAACCGTCATGCGTTCTCTCTTCAGATGCGCAGTCTGGAATCACTAAGCTGTCAATTACAAAGATGTCAACGATCTATTTCTAGCTTGTGAATGCCACGTTCACCAGTCCACTAGCGCACTCGCCAAGTCCTTTACAATCAAGAACTTCTTCAGGCTTGAAGCGTGGGCACACCACCTTGACCTTCATATTGGACGTGGGAGTTTGAGTTCCTCTCAAGAATGTTAGTTGTTGGTATACAACTGTGATAATTGCCACCGGAGAAGTGACAACTCCAAGATATTTTCTTACTCAGAGAGTAAGAAAATGGAAATAGCTCTTGTTAAAAGTACAGAGCCTCGTGTTCAAGAAGGAACACAAGAAGTTGATAGAATCAGTCTGATAGCTTTTGAATATCGAAGTTGGTAGCTTTCGAGAGATCGACAGATATTGGAGATGATTTAGTAGATCAATTCTGATTCAGGTCTCGTAACCTTCTCAAGGTGAAATGCCATATTTTTTAGGCGCTCCTTGGAAGGTTTGAATCTCTTAGCCGACAAGAGCCGTTGTGAGACAAAAGGAAAGCGTTCCGTCGAAGTCTCAATTTTTTTTACTTTCAGTGTCCTTTCTGTCAGAACAGGTGGACTTTTACTGCGTTGGTCAAAATGACTCTTTTATCCAGTCTGAGGAATGTTTGCTGGTTGATTCCTGGGACGAACAAACTTTTGAATATTTCAGATTTTAAGATCTCCTTTCTTAAAGTCTGGTCTTAAGAAAGTCCTTGCTTGTTCTGACTTGATTGTGTCTTCTAGCTGGTTGGGTAGCGCCTTGCTTGTGACATCTTGCTGATATGCTTCATGTTGGTAATCCTCCAGCTGGTGATGATATGTTAGCTAGCTCCTCTAAAGACACTTTGCTGGTAACAGAGTGTTAGCCATCAACCCATACAAATCTATTTGCTGGTGAAGAATGTTCCAGCAAATCCTCTAATGCTTGTAAATTAGCTTCTATTACAACTCGATAATTCCTATACATGATATTACAAGTTTAAGCTAATCTAGTCAGACACACTAATCTAGTGGGATGTTTGACTCATAAAAACAACATACAAGGAAGGAATTCCTAACAATAATTCCTAACAAATAGTTTTGGTAGTTGGAATAGTTTTGCTGGCTTAGACAATTTTGAAAATTGAAGAACTAGTTGGAGTCATTTGGATCCATTACTAGATATCATTAGGAAGAAATATGTAAAGGAAAGAGAAGTTGAAATAAATGAGAAGAAAAATACGTAGAGAAAAGAGAAATTGAGTTTGTGTGTCAAAATATATGGATATTTGGTTTAATTTATAAAGAAAAAAATTCTGAATTTTAACATAGTTTTTTATTTTTTTAAAAATATTTATTCATAATATTATCAATATATATTAATACCAAAAAAATTGAGCATCCAATTAAAAACTATCGATTGGCAACTTTAGATTGAATGTGAATGCCCATTAAGTTGACGCCCTTGATCATCAATTTCTCTATTTTATGTATTTCTCTCTCTTTTTTTTTGAAAATTACTTTAGTTTTGACATTTTCCTATGACACCAATGAGGGAGTCATTGTTCAATAATGTGGTTGGTCTTATATTAACTCTATGACCGCCCGACTGACAGGGGAAGGCCTCATTATATATAAATATGTTGCCCATATTTTGATTTATGAGAAAATAAATAATTTCCTAACACTTTTATTAGCTCGTCTCTCTCTCTCCAAAAATCTTCATCTTGTATCCTATGTATTGTCTTGAATCATTTGCAGCCCTGCCCAGCCCAACGAACAAGACCAATTTCAATGATTGCAGAAAATAGGTAAGAATTTGTTAAAGATTCTGAAACAAAAGCTGTGTGTGGCCATACAAAGTTTCGTGTTAGGATGTAATAAATGGTTGAGTGCCATAAATTTATTTGGTAATATAGAATTTGGTTAGATGGAGATTGACTGGAACCATGATTTTCTAACTGAATGAACATCACATTATACTTATTTTCTGATGTTTCTTGAATTGATTGCTCATCATCACTTTAGCATGATTTTATATATTCTTGACCTATTGTACTTTCTTTTCTTTTTAAGATATAAATATGAATGAGGCCATACGACATGTCATAATCAATAAATTCAATTGTCGGCAGCTAATCAATCAACCATATAAGTTTATAAGGTAAAAGGCTTTAGTTATTTCTTAGTTTGTGAAATGGTTCTTATAAATAATATATTTTAAATATAATGTTATATTTATTCAATTTTAATTATATATTTTACTATCACTATCTTATCACAAAACACAGGGGACTTTCTCATTTTATAAAATGATTATTATCTAACTAGGAATTTATTTATTTAAATGTGTATATATATTGTGTCTATCTTTATCTCAATTCATTTTTTTATCACCTCCATTAATTTTATGGATCAAATCCCAAGAAGATGACATGTTATTTTAATTTTTTTTATAATAGTTGGCAATAGTTTAATTATGTATAATAAAGTTATGAATATTTTATATATAAAAAAAAACGATCGCATCCCTTATTTATCGCTTCCCATATCTTTTTTATGGACTTAAAATGCTGGAATTTTTTAATCCATGTTTCTATTTTTAATATGATTTATTATAATAAATTGCAGCAAATTTATTGATCACAACAGAATCTTCATTATTGTCTTGATCATTAGTATGTAACAATATTCATTACAGATATTGTTTGTCTAAAAAATTAATGTGCGGCTATTTAGTTTCGTGGATATAAATTCATTGTTGTGCCTTCAAAAATGAAAACGACATTCATAACTGATGATATTTTATCCTTTTTTAGTACTCAACATACCCCTATTACTTAACTTTGTCTTTGATGCAGAGGTTTTTCAATTTCATTGCAATGTTTCATTATAAAGAAAGAAAGTGCCAAAACTTGCGCTATCAACCTACACAACATAAAGCACGTTTTCCATGCTCATGTTCAAACAAATGATAAATAAGGCATTTGCTCCGGGTGCAGTGGTGAGAGTGAGAGTGAGAGCACCTTGTATGAACCAAGAGGTCAAAGATCAAAACTTATTGGGATATCTGGAGATGTGAGTTTAAATAAATGTATTTCTATTAAAAAAACACAACCTTCAAATGTGCATCAAACCTGATTAACAAACTCAAACATATGAAGCTCAAAAACAGATTCAGTCAGATGTTCATCGCCTATCTATAAACGCAGGCAAATAATCAACAGCACAACAGATATCAGAGCATTTTCCCTCATTTAATAACATGCTCCTAACTACTATGATCTGAATATACCAAGAAAGATGTAGCAGCTAGTTTCTAATTCAGCATCGGATGCTGGAGGAACTAAGGGGTGGGGTGGATGGATATGGTCCTGGGACATTAAGTTATAACATGAACCAACATTTAGGCTACATTTTGATCTAGCCCTCGAACACAAGATTTCATTCCACGCGTTGGTTGCACAATGAATCATCATGAGACAAAAATCAAACAAGAAGCAGTAAGATTCCCAGAGCCCTACTCATGAATGGCCATCTTCAGGGAGTATGAACATAACTATTTCATTCCAGAAGCCAATTTTTTCTAACTTCCTATCAAGCAATCATCCGAACTATCTAATTCGGAGTATATGGAAAGTAGCTATCAACAACGCAGCCACGTAAAAATTTTCTACATGACTCACAAGTTCATAGCCTACAAACTGAAGGATTAGGACAACTGTTCAGAGATCAGTTAATCATGCATCAAGTGGCACTGCTATCATGTCTTATCGTGAAGAATCAATCAGAAACAGATTCTCTATCTTTAGGAGTAAAACAGTTATCAGAATAATTTCTATAGTCAGCTAATACATAAAAATTCCCTTTTGACATCAGTTGAAGAAAGAAGTAACTCCCACTAAAAGAATTACCCGCCTCAGCAACTGAAATATACATGAACAGCAAACCACACTACTTCATGCCGGTTTTACCAGCAAATCAGAAGCAACGAAATATACTTATTAACTACTCTAAATTACCTATCAATTCTGATCCTGAGACGTATTGGCATGCCGGAGAAGACAATGAGCCCCTCACTCTTCTGCCTTGGAACATCCTCCCCGCCTCCTGCTACACCACGCATTACTTCCCAATATCCAACCTCCCTAAACTTGAATAGGGTTCTCGTTCCCTTCGTGCTTCAATGGTGATATGGGAAGATTCTTGGCTCCATCATCCTCATCACATCCAGTATTAGTCACCAACCTCCTAACTTCCTTCTCATGGCTACTAGTCTTGTTTAAACCATCAACACTACTCACATCATTCTTCTCTCTATTCAAAACCTTCCAAAAGAAGTCCGTCAACACGTGCTCATAGCTCGGCATCTTTGCATAACCGGGGAAATAGTTAATGTCTATCACAAGGTACCTATTCCCAATCCTAGTGTCCCTGATAACATCAAAATTGAACAAATGCAATCCCATTGAAACCCTCAGCCCCCTTGCGATATCAACCAGCAAGTTCATAGGAGGGATCTCCGTCTTGCCATCCTCCAAATCCATCATCTTGTAATATGTATCCCCACTCCTCTCCGCGGTGTTCAAATTCGACACCTGGGAAAACAGCAGCAAACCCTTCAAGTTCCTCAAATTCTCCTCATTCACATCTGGCAACGACTTCCTCTTCACACATTTCACATACTCCCCCACCACATACACCTTGAATATCACCCCACCGTGATTCACAAACTCCTGCAGCACCACCGGCGGCTTCAGTTTACTCAGCCCGTCTCGATTGTAAACCAGCGACATTTTGTGTGATTTGGCGCTGCCGTCCGCCACCAGCGGCTTCGCAATCACCGGAAACCTCAGCCCCGCTCCGTCCATGTTAAACTCCGCCAACGCCCGCGCATCGTAGGCGGCAATCTGCTTGGGGATCCCGAACGACACCTCATCGTCGCATTCCACGACGTCCAACTCCGTCACCACCTGCAGCATGGAAATGCGATTGTGGAGGCGCTCAATTGCATCGGGGGAATCGATAATCAGGACGTTAGGGTTGATGGCGGAGTAGTCGGCCAGCTGTTGCCGCCATTCGGCGCCGTAGATTTTGTGAATGAGCAAATCGAAGGGGCCCTGTTCGATTAAGGGCTTCTCCAAATCGATCTTGATGAGATCGATGTTCTTCTCTTTGGCGGCATTTATGAGAGAAATTTGGATGAAGCTGGCCTGTTTCTTGGAAGCCAAAGCGTAGCCTATTGCGAATCTCCGCCCCATTGGGTCCGCCATGAAAATATTTGCTGGAGAGATTGATGATTTCGGATTGGTGAAAGGGAAACAGCGCTCATAACCATTCAAATTAGGTGTTTTTCTGGGAATTGGTCGAAAGTGGCGAGGTTAGGTTTTGACGAATCTGCGTGGAATTCGATTAGTGCCGTTCCGTGGGCATACAGTGCTCTCTGCATGTTCGTGTGTGTGCACAGAGAGGGAGAGGGAGAGAGAGAATGGATAGATGGAGAGGGGAAAGTGAAGCTTCAGAGATATATAGGTTAAGAGTTCTAAACTTTCTTATAAAATATGAAGATCTGTTTTGATTGAATATCACTGTTTTTTTTCTTTTTTTTTTTTTTTTTCTTTTTTCCTTTATTCCTTGAAGAAGAAGAAGAATTTATTTAGTTTCCAAAATTCAATAATTATTTCATTCATTAATTTTATATCCGTGCGTGGCTCAAGATATTTGAATTTTCATTTTACGATGTTAAAATAAAACTAATAAACTTACATATTTTTATAATGATGATTTATAAATGAATTTGATCTTTATCTATCATTATCAATATTATTGATTTAATTATATTATAAATTATCATCTAAATTTTGACGAATGTAATTAGAGATAGTGTTGTGAAAAACGGCCTCTTATCAAAATTGAGTGTGATGAATTTCATATGATTCATAATATAAAAAGATTTTTAATAATAATTACCTCAATAAAAATATATTATTCACTGTACAAAAATTAAATATAAAAACACATTATTTATTAATAAAATTTAAACTTATCATTTATTATATAAAAATATATCATTTATTGAAAAAAATATATATATACACATCATTCACAAAAATAAATCATGTTAAGAATTATATTATTTGGATGGATGTCAAAAAACCCCATTCTTAGTCAATCATTTGTATAGATTGATCTTAGACTTGTAATCTCATATAGGTTCAAGTTTTAAGTTCGACTAACTGAATACTTAAATACACGAAGAACTAATTGATAAGAGGATCAGGTTCAAGTGAAGTCCATAACTAATCAAATCAGCACTTATGCGAAAAAGAGAATCACAGCTAAATCAACAATTTCAAGCTAACTCGATCATCAAATGATGCTTTTTGTCATTCATAAATGTCTCATCCGAGTACAAAAGCTACAGAGATGTACAATTTTGTACAAACGTTAACTTACAAGAAAAGATGGATGGATTCAATCCAACTACGACTTCATTTTTAAATGGAGTCTATATATGCCCATCTTAGAATTTTAACAGTAGAGAGTTTTTTACACAAATGTTGTTGTTACAACTGATAAGATTGTCATTGCTACACAATGCTTTGAGCTCTTCGTGTGTTGGTTGGGCTCAGGCCTCAAGTCAGTATTCGCCCCTACTTGGAAGAATAACTTTCTCATTTTGGGATGAGAGAAAGATCTCTGGTTATAGAAGTAGCCATGAGGAATGTTTGGCTTCATCGCATGCCTAGCTGGTGCTACCTTTGTTAGTGCAACCCGTGTTGGTTGCTTGGCCAAACCAGCTGTGCGAGTTGGTTTCCTCTCAACAGGAACTTGTTGATTCACCAGCCTGTGGGGTTTTGCTAGCTTCCTTACAGCATGCTGCTTGGCCAACTTGGGTTGTTGGCAGACCAACATTTAGCATTCCCAGCTGATGCTAGTAAATTTGGTGCTATTACCCCTTTACGCTTCAGCCCTTGCAGATCGATGGACTTTGCTTTAACATAAACAATTTTCTTCTTGCCAGTGACAACACTCGTTGAAGATGCATGATTGCTCAAGAAAGGTTTTATCAAAACCAAGACCCGATTTATTTGATGAATTTCTCTGAGTCAGAAGCACTTCATTTAAAACTCTTGAGCTTTTAGAAAAGGATCATTCACGTGGTTCATGCTCAAGGTTTTTGGTCTTCAAAGAATCACCCTCATCTTTTAAAATATTAAAACTTTGTAGAAGTGTTGAGTGTTCTTCTTTAAGTTTTGCCAGTTACTCGCTGATAGATCTCTATTTTTCAATCTAATTGGTCAAAATAAAAACTTGTGATCTCAACGAGGTGTTTTTAGTGGCTAAGATATTTTTCAAACCATAAAATTTAGAAAATTCTTTTGAAAGAGAGTTGAGGGAAATGTCCTCTAAATCGGAGTAATACAATTCAGGTTCCTTAATTATGAATGCAGAAATGAAAGAAACTGGTAGAGAGCCAGTAATCTCGTCATCAACAAGTGTTAGTGCTTGTTGGTTATCTACGTCATCAGCTTCTGCATCATCTGCCTTATCTCCAATTGCAGCTATGAATGCAAGCAATGCTTCCTCCTCTGTCTCATCATCTAATGACACTAAGCCGTCATTGTGGTTGGGAATGTCTGGAACTTTCGTCCTAGAGAGCATAGCTTTGGCGACGGCCTTCGACGCTCTGATCTTAAACAACCGCCTCAATCAATCTCTCTCCTCCTTGTCCACTTGAGGGCACTTGAGCTTCAGGTGGTCGGGAGACTTTCACTCAGAATATGTGCATTGGGAATTTGATAAATCTCTTTTCTGTTGATTGAGGGATATCACCTTTTGCTTTTGTCTTCTATAACATTTTGGAGAGTCTACTCATTTGCTCTTCAAGTTCCGTGATGGAACTCTCTCCTTCCTTCATGGTGGAGGTGGATGTGGAGGGGCTTCTATCGTTGGTGGGCCCGTTGGTCTCTTTGAGTGAAAGACTTCTTGGGTCCTCTCTAATTTTGGAAGTCCCTTTTCACAAAGTAGGCATCGTCGACATGTCTGCCAAGTAAACAGGTAGCTGATTTGATTGCTTCATACTTGTTCGCCATATTGATGTCCCATTCATGAGCTTGGAGTTGAGCGAATAACTCCTTGGTGGACATCTTTGAGAGGTCTTTCTCCTTCAGTGTGGTCATCTTCACGAACCAGTCGTCCTTTGGCATCTTGCATAAGATCTTGACATTAAGATCCGCTATAGTGTACACCCAATCCAAGGTCTTCAACTCGATGATGATAAAGTTGAACTGAGCCTCCATGTCTTTGATGCTTTCTCCAGGGAGCATCATGAAGGATTCGTACTTGTCCATGCAGACTTGAAGCTTGTTGCATTTCATCTTGTCCGTCTTTTAGCTCAAACTGCTGAGGTAGTCCCATACCTCCTTCACACAGACAAATTCTATCACGTCATATGTCATTGACTCCAAGAGAGCTTAGAGAATCAACTTGTGAGCTATGGCATCTATATGAACACATTTTTTTATCCTCCAAAGTCCACTCGGCGTACAACTTCTTGATCATGTTTGGACCACTAGTGTCGCTTGCAAGACGAACATTGACCTTCATGATCTTTATAGGTTCAGTCTCCAGCACATCCGCCATCTCAGGATGGATGTTTCTCAGCTGGATTAGTGATCTCTTCTTTCATGCTGTGAATTTCACTGCATTATATGGTTGAAGCTTTAAGATAATCATCCTGTAATTTGCTCGCTAAGACATAGAAATATTGCAATGAATATGGATATGGTATTAAGCAACTCAAAACAGCTAGTCAGTGAACACCAATTGCTTTGATACCACTTGTTGATCCCAAATCAGAGTTAAGTAAATATGCACAACGGAAGATATTGCAGGTTAATACTCTCCAAGCTAGTGATTCTAGCACCAGCTCTGGTTCAAAAAACTGGTTGCTTAGCGAGCGATATATTACTTAGTCATTTTTTAGTAATATACTCCAACATTTGAGGTGTTAAGTTTTAAACCCAATGTAGACGCACAGTTTGGAAATCACTAAGCTAGGGATTACAAAGATGTCGCACGATCTATTGTTAGCTGATGAATACCCGCATCCACTAATCCACTAGTGCACTCGTCAAGTCCTTTGCTCTCCTTCGCTTCTTCAAATCTGAAGTTTGGGTGCACCACTCAACCCCCAGCTGGTCGTGGGAGTTTGAATTATTCCTGAGAACGTCAGCTTGCCGTATACACCTATAATAGCTACCACCGGTGTAGTGATAGCTCCAAGATATTTTCTTACTTAGAAAGTAAGAAAATTGAAGTAAGAGCTCTTGTTTTATCATTGATGCATAGAGCCTCGTGTTCAAGAAGGAACACAAAAAGTTGATAGAACAGTGACAAAGCTGTAAAAATACAGCAGCAAATAAATTTATAATAACCCGAATGCTAGTCGAACCCACAGGGATAGTGCAACGAAGTCATCTCATGTACTGGACACAGTTTATCAATTCGCTGTTTGAGTGAACCAATTTTGAAAAGAGTTTTTGTTTGTGAATTTAAAAATAACAATTGCAAGAAAGTAAAGAGTTTTGAAAACAATAAAGAAAAGCACAGATCCTAGGGCAAATATTCTAATCATCAACATGTAAATATCAATCAACTCAGCAATGGGGAAAACATAGATTTTTGTGGATTAAATTCCTTGGTCAGGCAATTAAATCCTACATTATTAATTAGTGACTATCTCCTCTCGGTCTCAAGAACACCAAATTATTCAATCTCATAATTATCTAATTATTCCTATGTAGGTTTCTTCCTTTTGAGACACAAAACAAACATATTTAATTCTCTCTTCCTATTAACAATCTTCACCTCTCGATCCTTTGATTAATTAACTTTAAACCTAAATCTCAATTCACCTCTCGGTCCTTCTTTTGATTTAGATTATTAAATTAAATCAGAGAATTAAACCATGCCAAAGAGTTGATATCAATTAACATGCATCGGAAAAGAAATCATAACCCTAGAACCTGTTTAGGGTTCTAGCCACAAATCATGACTAGAATGGAAGAAAACATTAAATTAATTGACTTACAAACAAAGAGGAACATTGAATGTCTTGTAAAAACTCCAAAGCTCAATTATTCTAAGTGTAACAATGCATAAAGGAAGTCTGAAATTCGTGCCTCAAAGTTCTAATTTATAGAGGGGGAAGGAAGGCCTAATTAGGGTATTGGGAAAAAATATCAAAAACTGCCAAAACAGGCTAAAAATAGCCTTCTCGGACATCTGTGTCGATCGACACAACCTTCCAATCGAAATTTGGGGCTGAATTTGTGTCGATTCTGCAACTTTGACCTCAGTTTCGATCGCTACAAATCCTGTCGATCGACAAGAATGCACGCATCGATCCCCATCTGCGCAGTCTCGCGGTTTTGGCCATAACTTTTGCTCCCGAACTCCGATTGATCCGATTCCAGTTGCGTTGGAAAGCTAATTCAAAAATATTTATCTTTATATGCTCCATTAGCTCAGATTCTATGTGTGGAAGAATTCGTGACTGTTCCTTTGAACATCATCTGCTTTCGGTACGGATTTCCAATGAATTTGGCCTAAAACCTGCAAAAATCACCCATCAAAGGCATAACACCCTCTAAAGTAGACTCATGCACAATAATAAGTAAAAACATAATGTAAAACACTTGAAACAATGGAGAGAAATATAGATAAGTGAGTATAAATATGAGCTTATCAAACAGTCTGAATGTTTTTGAGAGCTCGAGTGTTGATTTCAGTGCTTTCGAGAGATTGGCAGAAATGATAAGAAGTCGATTTTCCAAAAGTAACTTCTCTTGATGAATTGTTGCCTCTATTTATAAGTGCTCATTGGAAGGTTTGAGAAATGAAACCGTTGTGAGACAAAAGGAACACATTCAATCGTAATCTCACTTTTCCTGACTTGTAGTGTCCTTTCTGTTAGAGCTAGTGGACTTTGCAACTTTGGTCACAACGGCTCTTTAGCCAGTCTAAGGAATGTTTGTTGGTGGACTTCTTGGATGAACAATCTTTTGAGAATCTCAAACATTAAGATCTCATTTCTTAAAGTCTGGTCTTGTAAAGTTTTCGCTTGTCTTAGCTTGCTTTTTGTCTCTTCTTGCTAGTTGGGTATCTCCTTACTAGTGACATTTGTTGGTAAGCTCCTTGTTGGTGGATCACCAGCTGATGATGGCGTGTCAGCCAGCATCCTCCAAAGGTGTTTTACTAGTAAAGATGTTTAGCTAGCAAATTCAAATAAGCTTCTTTGCTGGTGAATGGAATTCACTAGAAAATCTCCAAAAGCTTGTGATCAGCTCCGATTTACATCTCCATAATTGCTATGCAGGATATTATAAGTTCAAACTAATCTAACTAGAGACACTCTATCTGGTGGTATGTTTGACTCATGAAAACATTATTTAAGGAAGGAATTTCTAAAATAAATTCCTAACACCATGCAGCCTTAACATGAGACTTTCGTCTATGTGTTTGATGAGGCCACCAAAGTCTTATAGTTGTTCCACAACATAAGCTCCGAGAGACCACAAATCCGCAAGATTAGATATCTGAGTTCACTGTTCTTGAAAAGAAATCCGATCTTCATCCTCCCTATAGCAGAGAAGTATTACGATTCTAGGCTATCAGATGAACCGAAGTTGTGACCCGTATTTAATTATAGAGAGCAGCTAAAGCTGCTAAATGAAGAGACTAGTATATGAAGTTTTGTAAAGCTCAACCAACTACTGCAACGTGCGATCAGATTCAACTAAAGATTCTCGATAGAGAAGAACTTCACTTACATCCCGTATTAATGAACCAAGTGTAACCAAATTAGTGAATTTCTGTTCAGCCGAACGAATAGTGGACATATCCAAACCACTATAATCCTTTGTCTCTTTTACATTCTGTTTTACATATCCAATTATCATGTACACAAGTTTAAAACCCAACAATTGACCTCTGTTTTTGGTGTATAATTGCCAACTAGTTGCTAGTAATTGCTCGACTAATTTAAAGTATTTCTTAGACGAACGACTAAATCTATAGTGAGTTGAGATAATAAATGAGTCCCACACACATTAGCTTCTGCACGCACTTTCTTGCACTATTTCGGGACCAATAAGTACTATCAGAGTGGTTGGTCTTCTTGACTAACTGTTTTGAGTCACCGTGGACTAGATCCTTCCCTACCTAGCTTTCGAGCAAACAGGTTCTTAAGGAAAAAAATGGCAATTAGTCAGATGAACTAGTAGCAAAACTAAGGAAACAAGAGCGTAGAAAGATGTCCAGAATTAAGAAAGCTAGTTCTGAGGGAGAAGTTAAGAAAATTCTTGTTGTCGACACTCATGTTGAAATATTAGAGTGGCGATCGACACTTGTCTCAATAACTAAGGTAACTGACATTCCTAAATGACCATAGAGCATGCATTTGATGACTTTGAATTGTGTCAATCCGACTCAAAATATTTATGCTTGGAAACTCTTTCAAGAAATTTGTATACATTTAAACTTTGCAAAAATCAAGTCACGAAATTAACTGAGAAGCTGAGCAAATGATAAGCTCATATTTGTATCCCTTATCAATATATTTTATTTACTGCTTTCTTAGTTTTAATTTAGATTTATGGTTTTTATTTGCATGGTTGTGTCTTGGTATGATTTATACTTTTGGTAGTGACGTTTTATAGGTTTATGGATACTAATTAAAAGATAAGGATTAAGGATAACTGAGGATTAAAGATTGATCAAGATTTTACAAGATTGTGAAATAAAATATGAAGATAAATTTCACAACAGATTTTCGCAGGCTAAAAATGAGCTAAAGTAAATCGATTATATCTTACTTAATACTTGTAATATGATCTATTATTACATATCCACGAATACGTAATCAAGATAGATATCCAATCCAAGTCAAATTGCATCAATCAGAGTTGTGTATCAAAATAAGTGACTGAATTTGTGGAACTGTGCAAATCAGGTTGGACTTTCTCAAGATATTTCTAAAACAAATCCTATCATAAATCAACTTTACCAACTCTATAAATAACCATGAGGCATGAAAATCATGTATATTTCAACATAGATTAGAATTGAATTTCATATTTTTAGTTTTGGAATAACGAAATACAAGAATTGACCACTCTAAAATTAGAGTCTTCTTATCTTTTCTTTTACTTAATGCAATCTATTTTCATGTTTCTTATTTCAATTATGAGTAGCTAAACTTATTAGCATATTTTGAGATTTTAACAACTATTCTAAACGCATGTATATGTTTAATTAATTGAATTACTACCCTCTTGCAATGGTTTATGAATTTCTTAGTTTAATTCTCAACCTGAATTAGTTAGCTACTAGTTTAAAACAAAAATATATGCAGATTTTTTTTTATTTCGTGGAGGCAATGAGTATCGTGGGGGCTCAATTATATTTTTGGAATATACGTTTTATATATATATATATATATATATATATATATATAAAGAAAAATATATGTAGATTTTTTTTTTAATTTCGTGGGGAATGGAGCCCCCATCAGCCCAAGGTTAACTCCGCCACTGGGACCAAGAGGCAAAAGTTCATAACGGAATATGAATCTTCTTAATATGAAGGTTGAGAAGTAAGTATTTGTATCGTAAATTTTAATCTGATAATCTTGATTTTAGAATTATTTAAAGGACCAAGAGGTATTTTATTACTCTCTTTATGTAAGATTGAATTCCATGTTTATTTGATTTCTCTCTTTATTTAAGATTAAATTGCTTTTGATTAATTTTACCACCGATGTTATCATGGATAGGAGTTTTCCCTAAAATCTGGGGTTTTCCTATTTAAATCTTTAATCTATTTTATTTAATGCTTTTATTAGTTAGATTAATATATCAATTTGAGTTGCTTAAACAATCGTTCAAAATTGCAATTCAATAACTATAAATATTTCATAGTATTAATCTCCAGGGAATCAATAATTTATCTTTGACATTACATAATTGCTAAGAAAAACGATCAGTAAAACTCAGTCTATATAAAGGATTTTTAAAAACTCAAGATTAAAAACTCAGCTCTTAAAATTGATTCGATAAACAAACAACTGAGATAAATGTTTTAAGATTGAAAAACTTGAGCATAAACAAATAATATCTTTAATTAAAAGTTTAAGAGATACTTTGAGTGATTTTTAGCACGAAAATAATCTTATGAGGACAGCTCCTGAGAAAGCTAAAATTCAGATTAAGGGAAGACTGACGAGAGCTGGACAATCAATCAGCTCTTAGCCATAACTTATTTCTTTGTCAATTAGGCAATCGTTACTCACCCCAGCTATTGGCAAGACAGCCGGAGTCTACCCAGTTATATGCATTCTAATTGGAGTTTTGTTCCCAACTCAACATTGTGGTGAAAATTTCATTCCAAGGAAGCCTAGTGCAGCTGTTCGCACACAACCAGTACGAACTTCCTGATATTTTGTTAAAGAGCCGGCTCTAAAACAAAATCTTCACACATGTGCATGTTTTGACATAAAGCAACATATTAGGATGCATTACATTAGAATAAAATGTAAAATAACAGTGAAAGATCTTATTGAGATTAATATAGTTGTGAATTCTGAATGGATTTCTCATGAGAACTTATTTTGAAAGACCCGAAAATAGTTAGGTACCAAATGTTTGACCTCATTTTGCAGAGATTAAAACAACTAAGGTGTGGATTCCTAATAGATTTCTCACGAGAACTAATTTGGAAGGACCCGCGATTAGTCGGATGCCAAATGTTTGACCTTATTTTGCAAAGCAGCTCCTCAGTTCAAGGTACCAATTGAGAGGTTTCACCGCACCTTAAAGTCATGATCCTCTATTGTGGTATCAAACTAAAAAATACTGAGAGGGTCAATCTAAAACCTTAAATTTATGAAATTGACAGCTCCAAGATAAGGGAAAATCTAGTTGCAGATGGAAGAAACCCAATTGAAGAACTTATCAAGTAATCAACAACATGTCAATCTGGAACTGAGAATCTCCCCAATTCTTATCAAAAGAACTGAGAAGGAAACTTAACTCTTGAACATTAGCTCTAAAGTGAAAGAGATGAGACGTAATCAAACCCTTGAATGTTGAAAAGAAGAAGACAACTAAGTCGTAATTCTCAATTGTTGATTTTCTAGACTAAGAACTGACAAAGAGGACTGTTAAGTAGTTGGGTAGATCACTCTATGTGGGATGCCTAACAACTGATCAATACTCGATTATTTGGTCCGTCAAGGCAGAGGCGAAAGATAACTGAGTTCAAGCTCTTTGTTATAAGACTAAGTTTATTATACTTAGTTGATTTACTTAGTCATATTGAAGACCCAATTGAGTCTAATTTCTCAATTGTATTCTAATCGTGCAACGACTACTAGTTATCCGTGGTTGGTTAACTGAGGCGGTTCAAATCCTGGGAGAGAATCTCAAATTTTAGCGCATTAATTAATTCATTCAATAGGGTCTTATCAACTTACAGAACACATCCAGTAGCATAGCACCCCACGATCTTGTGCAAACGACCCTCACTATTGTTTTTTATGGAAATAATGGAGAACATAATAGTTCATAAAATACCAACCATTCTTCTTGTAAGAAGATATTACAGAAGAGTTGTTCAGTCTTCTCTGATAAGTTCTTGCCTATTTATACTCTATTACTGCCACTCATAAACACTTTCACCCATATCTTATTGCATAATTTTATTGACATGTCAATAGAAGAATATCTAAGATGGAGATTCCTTTAAACCTACTATAAGTGGTGTTGATCTTCAAAAAATAGCTAACTTTCGGGGTAGATATTTCAGACTCAACAATAATGGAGTCAACTTTGATGTCCATCTGGGTAATGTTGAGAATCCAGAGATTAATCACTAGAATCTGTGGAAGACATCCACTTTCAAGAAATTTCAGATGGGCACACTCAAAGGACACTTGATACCCATGTGAGGTGTTTTGATGGACACTATAAACAAGATGGTCATACGTGGACTCATCAGCCTAGTGAAACTCAATTAGAGGAAGTGAAAATCAATAATGATCTATGATGACGATGTTGAAGCAAATAGGGCTAACTATGTCTTTACACGGATTATAGGAAATTTTAAGAAAAACTAGTCTATAAGTATCTCCCAGGAATTTGAACGTAATGTTTAGTTCGGACTGATAATAAGCTTTTTGTCGAAGAAGTGCTAGCAAAGATTAATCCTGTCAGAATTGATTTGGGAGAAGAAATCTTCAACAATAATTTCATGCCTACCATCAAGAAATCAACATTCTCACCACTCTACAAATCAAGGACTTAAATAACAGTAGAAGAACACATGACCAAAAAAAAGAAGGAGAAGATGTGTTCAACTTCTCAAAGCAAAGAACAATTAGTCTAGTTTAAGTGTATAACTCATCTTTGGGAAGAGAGGTTGTAGCCATTCTCGACTCATCGCTAGATCATGAAGTGTTCATTCCATCAGTAGGCTTCCCTCATATGTGATGCATAGCTCAACGAATTGACAACTAGTGTCAGCCGCTAAGATTTGATGATGAAGCAAACTTTACTATTATAGAGCGCATAAAGGAGCTAATGCAGACAATTGATGTTACAATAAAAGTATGTATAGAAGATCTTTGTGCATATCTAATGGAAACTAATGATCATGTGGTGTATGAAGTAATTATTGAAGCTGCGAGATTCCAAAGGTGCAACAATGGTGATTCTACCTTAACATTGAGGAGATGTTATGCCTAGTAGCCAAAATGGCGGCCAGTTGGAGAAAATGAGTTGAGAGAAATAACACTTAGCATCATTGGAATTCATAGGACAATTGGCTCTGAGGGTTCCCATCATTTCTAGAGAACTAGGAAGAACAACTATCAAAAAAACTAATGATGAGTGCATAAGAAGGGAAGGAACTAGAAATGAACTTCCAACTGTCCAGATCTAAACCAAACCATGTGAATTACAACCCAGCTCTTCAACGCCAAATATTAATGTACTCGTTTAAGTTGTCGTTATATTCAAAAAACCATCTCCACTCTTAGTAAAGTGGTCAACCAAAGAAAATGAGGGTTCAAGAAAAAGAGAAGATTGGAACTCAAAGAAAAGATAGTTGAGAGAGAAAAGAGAAAGAAAGAAAAATGAAGTTGTAATAAAATCAGTATCCGAGGAAGAGGAGAAAACTGGTGAAGAAACTAGCAAACGGGATGACTGAGAATAGAAATTATTTTTGCAGTATTTCTTCTTAAATTATATGTTTGGTACTATTATTTGCTTTATCCATGAGAGTTATCCTTCATTTGAATGGCAATATATTTTTGTATCAATGATTTCTAACATGTCTTATAAACAACTGGTATGTATGCCTGTTGCGATCAATTGTCAGTTATCAATCCCCTTAAGTTTCTATTGTTAAGTATATCTAGGCCCATATATTGTAGAGCCCTTTTGGCCCATGTGTAGTATTATGTATTGTACATTCCTAAGGAATATTATTATCGCACATTTTATTCAATCGTAACATGGTATCTTAGCAAGGTTAGATGGCAAGTTTTTTTTAATCGACCAATGTCAGTGCTGACCCTTGCCGGTTGTCGCCCACCCGTCAGCGACCCACGTCCACGCCGGCCCCTGCCCGCCGTCGCCTACCCGTCAGATCTCGTCAGCGCCCGCACCGGTGTCTGCCCTCCATCGCCCACCCGTCAAACCCTATCAGCACCGCGCGCGACATTCTTTTGCTTGTTTATGCGTCGTTCCTCCATTGCACCAGCATCTGCGCTGCTTCGCTGCACCAACACCAACACGATTGGCCCAACACGAATCCACTTTCTATGCATTGCTGATGCTCCTGCCACGCATTCTTCCGCCTACTTGTTCTAGAATCACTTTGTTGCTGCTCTCATCTGCTTCCATCTCCATCATCTCATTCATGCAGCTACTGATCCATCCCCTAATCTCTCTTTGTTCATCAACAGTTGTTGGCCAAGAAGTCATAGACTCCACCATGTTTGGTATCAATGTTATTTCGATTCATCACGGCACTGTATCAGTTGTTGTTGTTTCCCCTGTCCATGCTTCTCCTTCTTCTTAGGTACTTGATTCAGGGGCCTCTTTTCACATGACATCTGATTCATCTCAATTGCTTGCTTGCAAGTCGGTCTTTGATGGTGCCTCTATTCAGATAACTGATGGTACATCTTATCGTATCACACACCAGGGTTCTCTTTTCCTTTCTCATTTTTCTATACCTGATGTCTCTCTTGTACCACAGTTATCCATGAATCTCATTTCCGTAGGCCAACTTGCAGACCAAAATTATTTTGTTGGTTTTGATGACTCATCCTTTTTTATTCAGGATTATCAAAGTGGGACTATTATTGGGACTGGTCATTGTTGTAAGGATGCATCTAACCTTTACATTCTAGACACCTTGCATCTTCCTTCTGCTGCCCGTGTGTTATTCACTACTTCGTTTGGCACCTCTTCTTTTGCCAAGTGGCATCACTGGCTTGGTCATTTATGTGGGTCTCGTTTGTCTACATTAATAAGTAAAGGTTGTTTAGGTCACATATCTATCAAGTCTAGCTTCTATTGTATGGGTTGTAAACAGCGAAAACAGATTCAACTTCCATATTCTTCTAGTGTTTCTCATTCCGCTAAACCTTTTGATCCTATTCATTCTGATGTTTGGGGTCCTGCACCCTTTGCTACAAAGGGTGATCATCAATATTATGTTATTTTTATTGATGATTATTCCCATTATACTTGGATTTATTTCATGAAACATCAGTCTCAATTGTGTTCTGTTTACCAGTCTTTTGTTCGCATAGTCCACACTCATTTTTCTACTCCTATCAAAGTTTTTCGTTCTGATTCTGATGGTGAGTATTTGTTTGCTACATTTTGTCAATTTTTTACAACTGAGGGTACTCTTGCTCAACTCTATTGTCCTGGTGCTCATGCTCAAAATGGTGTTACTGAACGGAAGCATCGTCATCTTATAGAGACTGGCCGCACACTTTTGATTTCCTCTTTTGTCCCTTCTCATTTTTGGGGCGAAACTGTTTCTACTTCTGTCTATCTCATCAATAGACAACCATCTTCCAAGCTTTCTGCAAATGTCCTGGTGAAGTGCTTTTTGGTATTCCTCCCAACTATGATCATCTTAGAGTTTTTGGATGTACATGTTATGTTTTGCTTGCCCCTCACGAGCGGATTTTGGTTCTTTTCTAACTAAAATCATTAGACCTCCACAAATACAACCTCTCATTGGAAGTAAGCTGTTTCGAAGCGTAAACGTCTACTTAGTAGCTTGCGTTAGAAATAACTTACCAGTTCTAATGCGATGAGGTTTCTAAATAAAACATTTAGTTTGAGATGAGAAGTGGGAGCCTCTGAGCAAACGTCTACTTAGTAGCTTGCATTGAGACAACTTCCACAAGTCTCTAAGATCAATCTAAATGAGATAACGAAGGATGTAAAGGGCATGCGGTATGGGTCGAGTACGTATGCCAAATCGCCTTTAACATCTGGAGTTAGGATTGTGGTTATTTTGGCTTAGATGTTGCCTGGAGTATAACTCATTTGTGATGTCCCTGCTCCGGATAGGTGAACATGGTCTTAGTATCTCCAATATTAATTTCTTTTGCTAGCGGATACCTGGCATGGAGAGAAATTAAAGGATCTTTATGGTCTGGTTGAGCGTTTGTCGTAAACGTCTACTTAGTAGCTTGCGACGAATTAGCTTGGGCAATTGGAGGAAACGAATTGTATTGTTTTATCTAAAGGTTACTATGCAAATTTGTTTCAATTGTTCTGTTGTATGTTCTTAATTTATTTCGTTATTCATTTTCAGATATGTCTATTATTATTCTTCGTGTCTTGGAACAAAATCCCTTGATGGGTTCTAATTTCCTTGAATGGAAATGGCTCATGGAGCAGTGCATGGTCTCTACGCAGACCCTATTTGTGTTACTTACGCCTCGCCCGGCGGTACCACTAGACCAGTCCTCAGGCTACTCTGGGAGTGCCTGTGAGAGATGGGTGGTGAGCAATGATCATCTGTTATCTATGTTCATGACATCCATGAGTGAGGAGCTCCAACTGAAGTATCAGTATAGTACTGATGCAGTTGATGTTTGGAAAGATCTCATCAGGACTTATGGTAGAATGGGACGGACTGCAAGAGCTGAGTTCATAAGGAGACTTGTGAGCTGCAAGCTGGCACCGGGTGGAAATGTAAGGGAGCATGTGTTGTACATGGACTATCTCAAGGGATTTTATATCTTGAGTGGTGGTTGTATGACTGATCGACTATTCATCGATGTCGTTTATGGCTCTCTTCCGGAATCTTTCCATGACTTCACTCCCATAGTTGAAGGCATGATTTTTACTTTGGAGGATTTGATCGCTTTCTTGGAGTCTGCCAAGACGATCAATGATTCTATGGCGACTGTTGTGCTTGAGCATCATTTCCCACTTCCTAGTGAAGAAGATGTGAGCACAGAAACGTCAGTGAGTGGAGTAAACAAGGAAAGATTTGCAGGCAAGGTTTACAAGAGAAGGGTCTGTTCTGCATGCAAGAGGAAGGGTCACTGTGAAGTAACTTGTCCGGTGTCTGTCACCAAGGGACAAGGTACGTTATCTTCTGCGCTAGTCATTGAAACATGTTTAGCTACGGTTTCTATTCATTCGTGGATAGTGGATACTGGAGCTACTGACCATGTTTGTTACTCCATGCAGGGGTTTGAGCTGACTAGGAGGCTTGAAGATGGCGAGATTACCATCTCCATGGGGAATGCTGCTAGAGTTTCGGCAGCAGCTATTGGAGATGTTACTTTACGTTTTGAGAACAGTGTTTTGACATTGAGAGATGTTTTGTATGTGCCAAGTTTTCGGCGCAATTTAGTTTCAGTTTCCAAACTCTTTTCTGATGGATTTTCTGTTATTTTTGGTAGAGATGTTTCTATCATGAGAAATAACGCTGTTATCTGTCGTGGGTTACTGAAAGATTCTCTTTATGTTATTACTTGCTCAAACGAACAAACAGTGAAAGAGGCATATAACCTCTCTAATCAAAATAAAAGAAAGTTTTCTTCAAGTGAGGATATAACATATCTTTGGCACTTGAGACTCGGTCATGTCAATCTTAAAAGAATCAAGAAACTCGTTGATTGTGGAATTATGGACCCAATCCAGGTAGTTCCACATAGAGTTTGTGAATCTTGTATTGAGGGGAAGATGACGACCAGGCCTTTCAAGGCAACGGAGTCTCGAGCAAGTGATGTGTTGGGCCTCATCCACTCTGATCTGTGTGGACCTATGTCAACACAGGCCCGTTCTGGGCACAGATACTTTGTCACCTTTATAGATGACTACTCCAGATATGGATATGTTTACTTACTTCACTATAAGTCTGAATGCCTTGAGAAATTCAAGGAATTCAAGGCTGAAGTAGAGAAGAAGTTGAACAAGTCCATAAAGGTACTACGATCTGATCGTGGTGGAGAATATCTCAGCAATGAGTTCTTGCAGTATCTGGCAGATCAGGGGATTACATCCCAGTGGACTGCACCTGGCACTCCTCAGCAGAACGGTGTAGCTGAGAGAAGAAACAGAACTCTTTTGGAAATGGTTAGATCGATGATGAGCTATGCCAGTTTACCGATTTCCTTTTGGGGGAATGCACTAGAAACAGCAGCGTACTTACTTAACTTAGTGCCTTCAAAATCAGTCCCTAAAACCCCTATTGAGCTTTGGTCTGGGCGAAAGCCTGTTTTATCTAAACTCAAAGTTTGGGGTTGTCCAGCATACGTGCTGAACAAGGAAGCTGATAAGTTGGAAGGTAGATCTAAGTTAATGCTGTTTGTGGGTTATCCCAAGCAGACAAAAGGTGGTTTCTTTTATGATCCAGAAAATCAGAAAGTCGTTGTGAGTACCAACGTAAGATTTCTGGAGGATGAATTTATAAGAAACCACAAGACCAAGAGCGAGATTGTACTTCAAGAAATTGAAGAGAACAATCCAAGTCCATCAGGAGAACCCCGTGGCACTCTGAGCATGCCTGTGTCAGGCATGGACTCAGGTGCACGACCGCCTGTGCAAGATGGTGAATCACAAGTGAATGCACCAAACACAGACACATTGAAGGGGCCTCGTCGCAGTGGGAGGTTGTCTCGACAACCAGAGCGGTATATGTTCGTAGGAGAGTCTTCGGACTTGATACCTGAGAACGGACTGAATGATACTGACCCATGGACGTACGACGAAGCCATGAATGACAAGGATGCTGATCAATGGCGTAAAGCCATGGATTTTGAAATAGAATCAATTACAGCTATGGATGTATACCAGAAATCCTTGCTGCCAGATGGCTTTCGAGCCATAGGAAGCAAGTGGGTATACAAGAGAAAGAAGGATTCGAGTGGTAACATAACGGCATTTAAGGCCAGACTGGTTGCAAAAGGTTATAGTCAAAAGGAAGGTATTGACTATGATGAAACCTTCTCACCAGTTGCTATGTTAAAATCCATTCGGACGCTTCTATCCATAGCAGCACATATGGATCTTGAGATCTGGCAAATGGATGTCAAAACCGCGTTCTTGAACGGGTACCTTGAGGAAGGTCGTGACATCTATATGCAACAACCAGAGGGGTATGTGCAGACTGATCAAGAGCATCTTGTCTGGAAGCTCAAGAAGTCCTTATATGGACTTAAGCAAGCTTCAAGGTCATGGAACAAGCGTTTCGATGATGTGATCAAATCCTATGGATTTGCACAATGCGAAAACGAAAGTTGTGTGTACCGTTTATGTGTCAGTGGAAGTGTGGTTTTTCTTGCACTTTATGTAGATGACATTCTCTTATTTGGAGACAATGTGGAGGTGTTATCAAGCATAAAAGGTTGGTTATCCGAACAGTTTCAGATGAAAGATCTGGGTAATGCTGGTTACATCCTTGGGATCAAAGTCCTACGTAATCGTAGGAAAAGGATGTTAAGCTTATCCCAGGGTGCTTACATTGATACTGTGTTGGCTCGTTTTAGCATGGAAGATTCCAAGAAAGGTCTTTTACCTTATCGTCATGGAATATGTCTTTCAAGGTCACAGTGTCCTGTGACAGAGAAAGAAAAGAATGAGATGTCTAAAGTACCATATGCTTCGGCAGTGGGAAGTCTCATGTATGCTATGCTTTGCACGAGGCCAGATATCTGCTATGCTGTAGGCATAGCGGCAAGATATCAGTCCAATCCCGGGCAGGCGCATTGGTATGCGGTGAAACACATTCTCAAATATCTGAAGAGAACTCGAGACTTTTGTCTTATTTATCAGAGTGAGAACTTGTGTCCTGTTGGGTACACGGATTCGGATTTCCAGGCGGATCAAGATGAGAAGAGATCGACCTCTGGATATGTGTTTACCTTGGGAGGAGGAGCTGTGTCTTGGAGGAGTGCGAAGCAGAAATGCATCGCAGACTCCACCATGGAAGCTGAATATGTAGCAGCTTCAGAGGCAGCAAAGGAAGCTGTATGGTTTCGAAACTTCCTCCTCGAGTTGGATATCATTCCGAGTTTGCCTAAAGCAATCACAGTGTACTGTGATAATGCTGGTGCAGTGGCAAACTCAAGGGAACCCAGAACTCACAAGGCTTCAAAACACATTGAGAGAAAGTACCACATCATACGAGAGATTGTGGCGAGAGGCGATGTGCTAGTTCAAAAGATTGATACGAAGGAGAATCTAGCTGATCCCTTTACAAAAGGATTACCTCAGAAGATCTATGAGGAACACGTTCGTGCTCTTGGGCTGAAGATCTGAGGATAAGGCTTTTCTGTTCCTTTTGTAATAGCTAGATTGTTTAGACACACTTGATACTCTGTAATAGCAATGGTATTATGCTTTGAGTATAAGTGGGAGATTGTTGGGATATGTATACTGAAAAGCATAATTGATCAAGCGTTTGTATACTGGCTTTCATTATGTTGATACATTAAACAAATCTCGCTATCTGATAATGTGAACATACGACGAACTATAATATCCTTTTATCTCGTAGATAGGGATGACCATATGGTGTGTTGTAGATCACAGAGGATCATATGGTTCGCTTGACCTAGCGAGATATAAAGAGTATCACAGCTGAGATGGTCCCTGGATAGGCTGTCGGTTTAAGCTGCGGCACATCGGTTCATAAGTGGGCTTATCCTGGCCACTTGATGTGTCGGTACATTCTTATGTATTGATGGGATCAACAGTGGGATGCGCCGTTCTTATTGACATATGAACGAGCCAGATCCCAACATACTTTCTATGATCTTAAACCCTACTGAAGGATAAGGGGCACACATGAGTTGACTGCACTTTGATTTGCTAGGATGGCGAGTCTTACATGTACTCTCATATCTGCATCTTGGGTGTTGTTGATTTATGTGGGGTCTGCTTAGTCTGGATGTATGGTAACATATCCGTTCCAGGATGGTGACATTCCCTGATGAGCTCACAAGGTTCTTTATGCTAAGTCCTGCAGGCTGAATGATTTATTCAAGCATAAGAGATAAAGGTTGAGTGGTATTATTCAGGAAAATAAGATATTAATTAATTGTGGTTGATTGTCATATAAACCAAATTAATTAATGAATGTCTGAAACCTTAAATATGTGGATCAAGTTAGTTTGGTGCAACCCGTTCCTAATAACGTGGTAATAAAGGGGCGAGTCAGTATTGTTACCGTGGTGAAGGTTAAAACAATACTTTATTAATTAATTAATGTTCTGGGTTGGACATAAGAGAATTAATTAATAAAAGAGGGCCCACTTTATTATTTGCATCTGATCCCTGGTCTGGCCCACACACTGCTCAAGCCCATTAGGGTTAGGGTTTCATTAAACCCTAACACTATAAATAGCCAAACCCTAGATCAGTAAGAGGTGATACACATTCTCAGTATACAGAGAAAGAGGGCGGCGGCTAGGGCTGTTCAGGAAGGAGGGATTTTCTCTGATCGAATCCTCCGGCTGAA
Source organism: Plectranthus barbatus (assembly GCA_026898455.1). NCBI lineage: Eukaryota > Viridiplantae > Streptophyta > Magnoliopsida > Lamiales > Lamiaceae > Plectranthus > Plectranthus barbatus. The sequence continues at coordinate 46,524 of JAPKLW010000265.1, read as the reverse complement.
TTAACTTGGTAGAATAATCCTCACCTGATTTCCAAGGAGCAAGGGATACAGATCAGAAGATCAGATCTGTAGGAACAAGAGAGAGGCCATCGATTTCTTCAAGTAGAAAGGAAGCCATCGTTTTGTTCATATTCCGCTTCAGATCTGAACGTTTTTCACCGTTATCATACTCCGATCTGTCCTGTAGATCAAACGGTGAAAAAAGGTATAAACTCTAATCCATCTTGTACAATTAATTTTGTAGGAGCATGCATAGGCTTTGCATGGTTTATTTAATTGCATTTATTTTGATATCCTAAGAACGATCCTGCGAATTGAATAACAACTCATGTTGTTGATCGTAGACTCAAACCCTACACCTATTTCATCTAGTAATTATGGTTCTACAACCCTCCCTGGTCCTTCTATATTTCCATTCCACCACCTTCACATGAGTCACCTCCTACTTCTGCACCTCTTCCCCTCTCTAAACCACCTATCACACATTGTACAGCCACCGTCCCACAGGCCCTGAAGAGCTTCCACCTAGTTCTACCACCTCATCCAGTCCTGATGCGTCTGTTGTTGATACTTCTGATAATGATATTAATGAGAGACATATTGTTTCTGATGAGTCACATGATGGCCCACGATATTATTTACGAGATCGTACTACTACTGGGCCTGGTGATAAGTATGGTTTCCCACGCATGAGTGTTGTTATTGATGAGCTATCCACTTATCAGGAAGCTTCTAGTATTCCTGAGTGGCAACTTGCTACGTCTGAGGAGCTTGCCGCTCTTGCTCGTACAGTCACTTGGGATCTTGTTCCATTACCATCACATGCAGTGTCTATTACATCTAAGTGGGTATTCAAAATTAAGACCAAATCAGATGGGTCTATCGAGAGATATAAGGCTTGTTTTATTGCTCTAGGCTTCCAGCAAACCCAAGGTCGGGATTATGTTGAGACATTTGCCCCAGTTTCTCATATGACTACTGTCCGTACATTGATTGCAGTTGCAACCACTTCTTCTTGGGATATCTCTTAGATGGATGTTAAGAATGCATTTCTTCATGGTGATTTCCATGAAGAAGTTTATATGCAACCATCCCCAGGTGTTGATGCTCCTCCTGGATATGTTTGTCGTCTCCGTCGTGCTTTATATGGCCTTAAACAGGCTACCCGTGCTTGGTTTGAGAGGTTTGTATCTGTGATACGGGCCGCTGGTTTTTCTTCTGGTGATCATGATCCTGCTTTATTCATTCATCTCTCTCTACGTGGATTTGTTTTGCTGTTATTGTATGTTGGTGATATGTTAATTACGGGAGATGATGAGAATCACATTTCTCATGTGAAGAAACAACTTGGTGAGCAATTTCACATGTCTGATTTGGGTCCTCTCAGTTACTTCTTAGGGATTGAGGTGTTGCATCTGAAAATGGCTACTATCTCTCACAGTCCAAATATATACAAGATCTTGTTGCTCGCTCTGGAATTACTGATAATCGAACAACAACAACACCTATGGATTTTCACTTACAGCTTTGTCCTACTGTTGGTACACCTCTTGAAGATCCCTCTCGATATCGGCATATTGTGGGTAGCCTTGTTTATCTCACTGTTACTAGACCTGATATCTCTCATGCAGTCCATATTTTGAGTCGATTTGTTAGTGCTCCTACTTCAGTCCATTATGGTCATTTACTTCGTGTCCTCCGATACTTGAAGGGGACATCATCTTAGTGTTTGTTCTATGCTCGTGATAGTCCGCTTCAGCTTCGTGCTTACTCGGATTCTACTTGGGCGAGTGATCCTACATATCGTCACTCTGTCACAAGTTATTGCATTTTTCTGGGCTCTTCTCTTCTTGCATGGAAGTCCAAGAAGCAGGCAGCTGTATCTCGGTCTAGTACAGAGGCCGAACTTCGAGCTCTTGCCACTACCACATTTGAGATTATATGGCTTCGCTGGTTGTTAGCTGATTTTCGTATTTCCTGTTATGATCCCACACCTGTTCTCTGTGACAATACCGGTGCCATACAAATTGCCAATAATCCTGTAAAACATGAGCTTACAAAGCTTATCGGTGTTGATGTTTCTTTTACCTGGTCTCATTGTCATCAGAAAACAATAGCTCTTCAGTATGTGCCCTCGGAACTACAAGTGACATATTTTTTTACTAAAGCACAAACTAGAGAGCAACACCGACTTCATTTACTCAAACTCAATGCTTCAGATCCTCCGCTTCCACATTGAGTTTGAGGGGGGTGTTAAGTATATCTAGGCCTATATATTGTAGGCCCTTTTGTCCTATGTGTATTATTATGTATTGTACATTCCTAAGGAATATTATTATCGCACATTTTATTCAATCGTAACATCTATTATATAACAAGTGGTATCACTATTCAAAATAAAAGAATATTTTGCATGTGGTATCAAGTTTAGGGGAAAGAACATGTCAAGGGGGAAGAATAGTTTGGTCATGACCAACTATTGCATGTAATTATATTCTCTTCTTCATTTATGGTTTTGACATCATAAAAAAGGGGGGAAATTATTAGTAATTATACTATTTTGATGGATGTCAAAAACCCTCAATCAGTTAGTCACTTATATAGAATTGTCTTAGTTTACTTATCATAATCTTGTAATCTCAAATAGGTTCAAGTGCTGTAATAGTTTTGATCCGACCAACCAAAGATTTGAAGACACGAAGATCCAACTAATAAGAGGATCAAGTTCAACTGAAGCCCATAATTCATCAAGACAAGAGTTATGGGGAAAAAAGAATCACAACTAAATTAGCAGTTTTAGCTGACTCAACTATAAGGAGAGTGTTGTCCATAACTAACTCATTCAGCTATAAGGATACTTTAGTTGTCTAGCTAAGAGAAGGATCAACTGACAATTCAGAAGGAACTAGCAGTTGAGAAAGGAAGGTTGGACGAACTAAGTAAAAGCTCAGCTGACCCGCTCATCAAATGACACTTTCTATCATTCAAAACTATCTCATCCGAGTACAAAAGCTGTAGAGATGTACAACTTCGTACAAACGTTACTTGTAAGTAAGATGGATGGATTCAATTTAATAATGACTACAAGTTTAAATTATGTCTATATATACCCATCTTAGAATTGGAAAATTAGAGAGTTTGTTACACCATTGTTGTTGTTGTTGATACTAATAAGATTGTTATTGCAACTCAAAGCTTTAAGCTCTTCGTGCATCCTTAACGAGACTTTTGTATGTCTGTCAGATAAGACCACTGGAGTCGTATAGTTGTTCCACAGTATAGGCTCCAAGAGACTATAGATCCATAGGATAAGATATCTAAATTCACTATTCTTTAAAGGAAATCATATCTTCATCCCTGTAGTAGGGAAGTGTTATAGTCTTGCCTGTCAGAAGAACATAAGTTGTGACCTGTATTTAATTACCAAGAGCATCTAAAGTTGCTAAAGGAAGAGTCTAGCATAGGAAGTGTGGAAAAGCTCAACCAACTATCGTGTACAGTGACCAGAGGCAGTTAAAGACTCTCGTTGGAGAAGAACTTCAATTACAACATGTATTGAAGTATTGTGTTTAATTAAGTTAGTGAATTTTCATTTAGCCGAACGAAGAGTGGACGTAGGATCAGTTTGGATCCAAACCACTATAATAATTTGTCTTATTCACATTCTGCTTTATATATTCAGTTATCATGCTGATCACTGATATTTTTACTAGATTAATTATAGAACAGTGACTAAATAAATTTATAATAACCCGGAGATTGTCGAACCCAAGGAAAAAGTGTAATGAAAATCTCTCATGTATTGAATTTAGTTTATCAACTCTTTGTTTGAGAAAATAAATTATAAAAGGGTTTTAGATTTTGAAAATTTATTTTCAAATAAAATTCAAATAAATAAAAACACAGATCCTAGGAAATTCTACCAATCTGATTAACATGCAAGAAACAAATAATTCAAACCCAAAAAAGATATATGGTGGAAAATCTGTTAAGGCGGAATTAATTCCTTGATCGGGCAATTCAAATCTAGATTACTAAAAAGTGATTATTTCCTCTCGGTCTCAAAAATACAAATTAGTCAATCTTAATAAAGATCAGATTTAATCTTATAATTGATTTCTTCTTGGTCAGACAGAAAAACAATTATATTAAACTCTTTCTTCCTATTATCAATTTTCACCTCTCGGTCCTTCAATTATTAACTAAAACCTATTCCAATTTTCATCTCTTGATCATTCAATAGAAAATAGATTTGAAAAATAAATTAAAGGGTTTAAACCAATTTAGGGTTTGAATGTTCGAATCAAAACATGCGCACAGATGGAGAAACCCTAGAATCTGCTAAGGATTCTAGCCTAGCATATTAAAACAAGACACGAAAATAGGAATTAAAGGTTGCATTAATAAGAATTTACTGGAAAATAAAGTACAAAATTAAAGGGTTGATACAGCTCTTCAACTCTTGGAAACTTGAATTGCAAAAGTAAAAACTAAAATTAGAGACTGGATTCCGAATTAAAACCTAATGCATGAGTTTATATAGTAGTAGAATTAAACCTTGAGGTCTTGAACTTCAGGGATAAGTTGGATAAGGAAATATAAACTCAAATCTTAACCATTCACTTGGAAAATCGTGTTATGCCTTTCAGTAGCTTGCGTGGACTGACATAGGATTGGGTCGGTCGACGCAAACTTCCCACATCGATCTGCCCTTGAGTTGACTTTTTGCCAGGTTGGCCACCTCTGCGTCGGTCCACACAGACTCCTTTTTTCAGTTCTTCTACTTCACACGCACGTGTCGAGCGGCATATTTGTGTGTCGACGGTCGAGACAGAGACCTTTGAGGCAGAATTCTTCATCTTTTCATAATCTTTTTCCTTTTTCGGTATATTTTTCTTGCAAAACTCAGCACCACAAGCATAACACCTCCTAGAACATACTCATGCTTAACTTATTAATTAACTAAAATAGAAGAAAATACATAAAATAAATTAGAAGATTGTGCGATAAGTGAGTAGAAATATGAGCTTATCACACGCGCACAAGTTTAAAACCTAACATTTGACTTCTGCTATTGGGTATAACTGTTAAATGGTTACTAATAACTGCTCGACTAATGTAATAGTTTTCCTAGGGAACCGATCAAATCTATCATGAGCTGATATAATATATTTCGGGACCAACACATCATTTACTAAATAAAAATATATTATTTATTGAAAAACTCAATTAAAATATATGGATAAATTTATATTTATTTAAAAAAAATTCACGAGTCCCTCTTATACAATTTTTTGTGTTTCCATTAATCAATTGTTCAAACGTCATGATATAAATATTAGATTGTATGGGACAAAAACTTAAATTTGTTAATCTAATGAAACTAATTTACGAAAAAATAAATAGATTTGAGTGGACTGACTAAATTTACAAATACCATGCAATAATAAAATTCTTGCATAAATGGGCGAACAAGATTTAGAATAAAAGTTGTATCAAATATATATTTATACTGTTTATTTATGGGAATGAATCAAATAAGAATCATTATAAAAAAAAAAAAACTAAAAACTGATTTCAATCATTAATCTTGGCGATATTTTTAAAAAGTATTTTTGTTGTTCAACAGTAAAATATGTGGTATTTTTTACTTTTTGGTTCAATGGAATTGTGTTTGTTGAATGTTATACATATGTCATATAGGGATGCGATCCAGTGAGAACACCTCTTATCATGAGAAATAAGAATTAATTTTCGTCATTGATTTTGATAAATGAACACTCAGGATTTTATTAGAATTTTTGGTCATTTTATCTCAAAAAACTTGCATTATATGGTATTTTTATCATTTTGTACTTATTTAAGATTGTGTTTGCATATTCAACCTCGACATGCATTATATATATAACAAACATGTATTATATACCTAGAAACATGTCTTACATACCTAACATTCATTATATACCTAACAAACATCTTCCTTCATTATAATATGGTATTACTCTTATTTTAGAACAATATTACTATCATTTTACGGTATTACTTTCTCCATTATATATGGTATTACTTTTGTTTTAGAGAGAAATTATATTACTTTCATTATAATGCATATGTTATTACTATATAATACATAACAAGTGCAAATATAATTATGAATGATGATTTCGCTGAAATAAACATGTTGCATTTTATCTATCATATTCTACATTATATATTATAACTTCATGCATTATATAAGAATTCGTGTACTTACGAGAATTATGCATATTATATATGGTATTACTTTTATTTTAAAGAAAAATTATATTAATTTCATTATAATTCATATGTTATTGCTATATAATACATAACAAGTGCAAATATAATGATGAATGATGATTTCGCTGAAATAAACATGTTGCATTTTATCTATCAAATTCTGCGTTATATACATAATTTCATGCATTATATTGTGCAACTGCATTTATTATATAACTCCATGCATTGTATTGACCTCAACATGCATTATATACCTAACAAACATGCATTTTATAATATAGTAATATACATTTATATAATATAACAAAAAAATACATAATTAAAAATAATTAAGTAATGTATGATCAACTTTTATAACAACTATAATATTGTCTACAGTATGAATAGATAATGAATTTTAATTTTTTTGTTGATCTCGCACGAAAAATATATTGCATTTTATCTATCATATTCTACATTATATAATATAACTTCATGCATTATATTGTGCAACTTCATTCATTATATAAGAATTCGTGTACTGGTACGAGAATTAAGCATATAATTACTAATTTTCATTGTTTACGATGATTTTTAAATTGAAATATATGCAATAGGGATTTCATTTGAAAGATAATTAAATTACCTTAATTTTGATATATAATACATTAAAAAATAATCTAAATCGAAGGAGTTATAATCATTTAAAGATTTATGATAATTTTAGAGGAGAGAAAAAAAATATTACAAAATTATCCTTCAATGCATGTTATACTACACTATAATGTACAATAGATTTATTTAATCTTGAACGTTGGATCACCAATTTGGATGGCCGATATTGGTTTTTATATTTACATTATAAGGAGAGTTTTCATATGATCACTCCTCTATATATATAATAACATAAGAACCAATCTCGGCCATTCAAATTGGTGATCTAATGCTCAAAACTAAATAATTATCTTATTAATTAGCGAATTGTCTTCATAATTTCTAGATTAAATCTCGTATGTAATTAATTCTGTTTAAAATCTAATTATTTAAAATTCTGGCATACTACGTATTAATAATGTAATGTTCTGGATTTTTATACATAAAAATAACACTTATTTTACAATATAAAATACACTTTTACTACAAAAGTCATAGCATTAAATATTGAAAATTCCTTCCTCTTCGAATGTCTTCGATCACATCGTTTTTTAGATGGACACTGCTAACTCAATGGGACAAAACTTTACTCAAGCTATACAACATACAATTGTAGAGCCATCAAATTAAGTCGTCAAATATTCTATCAAATAGAGCTATCAAATTATTCCATCAATATTATATATATATACACAATAAGGATAAAAATATTAAAAATTTCCATCTTTAAAACTTAAATAATATAAACATTTATTTATCCAATATTTTGAAATCTACTAGTCTTAGCTCCACTAGTAACGAAAGTTGACTAAAAAAATTAAATTAATAAACAAAGCCAAAGTGAAATAATTGGTACTAGACCTCATTAATTTTTTCACACGTTTTCTTTGAGTTACATTTATCGTCTCAATAGGAAGAGCTTATACCAGTGTCAAAAAAAGGTTACGAATTCCAACTTAAAATATTTCATAAAAGAGCAATTGAGGTAGTATTGTGAGATTAATTATTATTTCTATGTGATCTTAGTAAATAAACTAAATTATGACTGCTCAATATATAATCGTATTCTTATGAATTTATTTATTTCAATTGAGAATCATGAAAAATATATCTATATATTTCCAAGAGAATTCAAACAGATAGATATATATATATAGGGAGTGGATCCCATACTAAAATTCTATTTATACTAAATAGGAATAAATCTACACCTTAGATATATGCATAATCAATGGTCAAGATTACTGCCTTAATTTAAATATTTGACCATTTATTTAACAACTAATAAATCAAAAGGGCGTTTTCGTCATAAATTCTATTCTCACACCAAAATCACAGAACGTGTTTTTTTAGGCAAATGAGAACTCTCAATTAATTGCTCTCAACAAATCTCTCTAGTTTTGAAATTAATGCACCAACAACCACGATTTTCACCCTCAAATTTTACTCATTTGCTATCACTCTCATTTTTCACTCTCATTCTTCGCCTTTTCAAATTCTATCGAGCATTTTGTTCTCGTTTCAGAGTTGTTCATGGCGATTTCATTCAAAACTCAACGCACATTTACAAAAATTTACTAAAATGTCAGGAAAGAGAGTTCTGAAGGGGCCAGACGATTCTGAAGGTATGCAACCACTTTTTCTGAAGGGGCCAGACGATTCTGAAGGTATGCAACCAATTTTTTCTGGCTATCTTATGCTTATAATCGCAGATTTTTTTATATATTTTTCTCTTGTAGAGTTGCAAGTGAAAATAGACATAATATTATGCTTAATCATATGGAGAAAGTGTCGTTATTGGAATTTTAATCGCTTATACAAGCATGTGTGTTGGTTTTCCATGGATAGTGAAATAGTGTATATTTTTTTCATTTAAGAATTTTAAGAAATTGATTATTATGTTTAAGAAATTTTATAATTATGCTCAATTTGTTATAGATTCCTGTTTATCGAATTGTGTAATGTTTCTATATTTTTTAAATCATTAAATACTCGTATATTTAAAATAACCACTAAATTGTTAAAGTGTAGATCCGTTTTAGTGTTTTTTTAATTTTCATGTTGGTTAAAGTCATTTGAATGCAAAGCATAATTCGAATAAGTGTTAAGCATGAAATTTATATAAACAAATTGCCTTAGTTGTCATCTGGAAAAACAGTTTGTGGAATCTAGCAGAAACTACTATCCAATCCCAAAATCTAATGTAGCCTTCCAAGCTTCTGGTTTGTTCTATCCTTTTCAGTTTCCATCATAGTTTTCGGCTAGAGAATGCCTGAGTCCACTTCTTCAAATTACTTGAACTATGGTAGCAGTCTTGCTTTTTGCCTTGATTTGCATATGTTGTTGGCTTTATGTAATTATCACCAGTTGATGGTTGTATTATAACTTCTTCACACACCATTAGCCGGGCTCGCTTGTTTATGGCAGTTTTTAATCTGTTTAGAATTTTTTGGAATTTGGTTGATCCATTTCAACAATCCAGGCCAAAATGCCATATGAATTTATGTGGTCTAATTGAAGATGCTAGTTCATCCCATTTTCTTTGTTTTTCAGGACCAAAATTAAACTGTTTCTTTGTATAAATGAATCATTTATTTGAATGTGATATTATTGTGCTTAATTAATTGAAAATTGTGCTTAATACTGTTAATTTATGTGCTTAAATTCCATTTTATTCTTTCTTATAGTAGTTTCTAAACTGAAATTATTTTACAGTACTTCATAAAAAAATGAAAGGTGAATCAAGTAAGATTGCAAGTGAGAGACCACATTTTCCAAGTTTATTTAGTAGAGCAACACCTGGTCTTCTTGTGGAAACATTTGCTGCATTGAATGATAATCAGAGAAGAACTATCAATGATTTAGGATTTGGTAGCTTGTTAGAATTGAAGATTAAAGAGATTCCACAGAAAATGGCTCACTTCGTTCTGTCTGCATTTAATGCAAGTAGTTGTGAACTTATACTAAATAATGACTTTCGGAGATTACACATTGAGGAGCATGATGTTCATTTAACACTTGGTTTACCTCAAGGCTCAATTAATTTTGAAGATCTGAAAATAACAGAAAGCTTAGATGCAATTAATCAGTGGAAAAGCTTGTGTACAGAGACAAATCAAGCGAAGATATCACCTACTCATGTAGCAAAGGCAATGTTGAAAGAGACCTCAGCAGGAGAATGGTTTAAACGCCATTTTTTTTTGCTTCTTGTTACTTGCTTAGTGGAAAATACTAGCAATGGTTATGTGAAGCATAAACTGTTTGAAAAATTATATGATTTGAATGAAGTGAAACAATTGAATTGGTGCAAATATGTCTTAGAAGTGCTTGTCGAGCAAAAGGGAAAATGGAGTCGGAGCCCTGCCAATCATTTCTTAGGCCCTATCCTTTTCTTAATTGTAAGTTTTCTTATTTAATTTAAATTTATAATTTAATGTTGCTTTTTTAATTCAATTCAATGCTATTTCAATGATTAATATATTATTTTTAAAATGTTATAATGTAGGGGTTTTATGTTGATAGAGTGGTTCTTGGTCTTCAAAATGTTGCAAGAACATTTCCTACAATTATTGCTTGGGATCAAAAATTAATACGAAAGCGTCAATCAAGTGAAGTTGCAATAGGATGCTTTGGTACAGGATATCCAAGAGACAGATTTGTCCCAAGTATAGGAAGTTTTGTTGATTATGGAAAGGACATTGGTTCACTAAGACATAATAAAGGTGAATCATCAGCCAGTGAATCTGATTTTCTGAATGTGCATACAGAAAAACTACTTAAAACTGCGAAGTCTATGTCTGATTCAATGATGGCATACATGGCGTTGATTCAACAAACCCCTGCCATTATTTTGGAAGATGTTCGGGTGAAGAAACTAATTGGTGCAACACAATTTCTTGTTGGATCTGGTGTGCCAGATGGACAAAATGAATGCAATACTGATTTCTCGGATGATAAAATTTGGGATGACAAGGATTTTTATGCTGCATTATGTGAAATGGAAATTGCTGCACAAAAAACATTTGAGTACCAAAAGTTTGTTGATGAACTTCCTAGTTTTAGCCTTGGCTTGACACAGCTTGATGAAGACAAGTCAAATACTGAAAATGAGAATGAGGTAGTGACAAATATATTGATTTCAATAATTTAGTTTCTAACAATTATAATATTTTTTGCAATTTCAGTCTGCTTTTGATCTTGGAAGAACATCGCAAACTAGGAGCTTTCTTGACAATGAGAAAGAACAAGTAATCAATACATTTGTACTTCAGTTTATGCTTAGATGTGTTAAAGTTCATGCTTAATAACAAAATATTTTATATTGGCTTCAATGGTTTATTGTTTTTTATAATTCATTTTCATATTGTTTTTTGAACAGGTTCAGTCTGTAATTGACCAAGAATTATGGACTAAGAAAGCACTTGACAAAGGGAAACAAGTTTGCAATACCCCTCCTGTATGTATAATATGTATTATGTCCCACATTTGCAATTATTTATGGAAATTTTTTTTTTTTTATTATAGGATATGCTTTAATGTGTTTCATATTATATGCTTCGTAGATTATGATTCAGAAAAAGGTGGATCAAAATAAAGAATTGCAGAATCAGAAAGACACTGATAAAGAGAGTCAAGTTTGCAATGAGGTCATATCTGTAATCTCATATTATCTACTTTTTATATATTGTATTATTTACATTAGAATTAAGCATGACATATGAATTAAATAAGCATAATTTATTAATTAAATAAGCATGAAAACTAAATATACATCATTTGTATATAATACATAAGATATAAATAAATAAGCATGATCTGCTATTTAAATAAACACAATATGTAAACTAAATAAGCATGACAAAGCATGTTTCTTAAAAGTTGTTTGTTTCGACTAAGTCTTTTATCTTTTAATTATACTTATATTACAGCTTCAGCCTACAATCGTTACTGGCAGAGAACTACGGTCAAAGAGAGTACTTGACAAGGGGAACCAAGTTGTTACCAATCAGCTTGTATGTATAATATTCTAGCAAGTAGTCTTTATTCACTTAGTATTGTAGTATTTGTGTGATGGAAAATATGTTTACAACTCAAATCCATGAAGTTTTTATCTTTTAATTATATACTTATATTACAGCTTCAGCCTACAATTGATACTGCCAGAGAATTACGGTCAAAGAGAGTAAATGACAAGGGGAACCAACTTGTTATCAATCAGATCGTATGTATAATAT
>JAPKLW010000265.1:0-33999 GCA_026898455.1 Plectranthus barbatus | reverse complement strand
GAACCAAGTTGTTACCAATCAGCTTGTATGTATAATATTCTAGCAAGCATTCTTTATTCAGTTAGTATTGTAGTATTTTGTTGATGAATAATATATTTTGAAATCAAATCCATCAAGTTTTTAATTTTTTTTTTCAGGAACAATGTGATGGTTTATTGAAAAAAAGCACAAGAGCAGGAAAACAATCCGAATTATATTCTTCTCCTTTTGTAATTAGAATAGTTGACATATCAGAAAAAATAACGAGAGAAGAGAAACAAATTTTCTGTTGGCTATTTCACAACAAGGATGCAGACAAGTTAGTATAATTCAACTTTTGAAGTTTTTATGAATCACATTATTTATAATGTCATTGTATTTGAAAATATAGGATGGAAATTGTTTTTCAACATGGAAGAAGGCGGATTGCGCGTTGGGATTTTATGACCCTTGCTCCTAGAGTGAAAATATGCAGCTATGTGATTGATGCTTGGACCATCTTATTGAACAACAGTGAAAAGATACGAGCATCAACATCGCCTTATAGATTCTTTGCATCAACATCCATTTGTGTACGTAATATTTTTCATAAAAGAATATTTGTAATCTTTTTAACTTATATTATCTTCATCTTGTGCAGGTTTATACATTGGCAAATTGCACTTCAAATAAGAATATGGTGATGAAACAAGTAGATTTCAACTCAATTCTGGAGAAGGAACTGACTGAAAATGGAATTCTCAATGCCTCTGTAGTACATCTGGTACATTTCATATTTTTTAAAAAATAATGGTATGGTGTTTTTTTTAAAGTTCCGATATAATAAATCATTTCTTTTCATTTTTCAGTTTTTCTTCCCAATGATCATTGAGGGACATATGTATCTTGTTTGCATTAATCTACTAAAGGCGAAGATTGACATCATTGACAACTCAGATATGAGTGATGACCATGAATCTCTTTCTGTGAAATATGGTGAAATTCCTAATACACTGGTAATAATCAATCATCCTATCTACTTAATTTTTTTTGCTTTGTATGCTATAATTCCTGCAGTTACATATGCTTAATCAACTATAATATTATGCATTTTAAGTTGATCGATATAGTTATTGTTAATTTTTAAATAAATTCAAGCATGGACATTCTTTTCTTTCTTTCCCATTATATAATGTATCCATGTTTATGACTTATATGTCATACTTTCCCTTTTTGCAGCAATCTTTTTTCTCAAAATTTCTGATCCGTCAAGGTTTTGATGCAAAGGGAAAGAGTATTTTGAAATATGAAATGAAGCTTCTCAAAATGCCATGGAGGGATAGAGTGAATGAGGTTGATTGTGGAGTATATGTGATGAGACATATGGAGACATATATGGGAGAGAGTCAAGACCGTTGGAATTCTGGTTTGCGGAAAGGTTGGAAGAAGCAAATGTCACATCTTCGAGCTAAATATACTCGAACATTGCTACTTTCCAACCTCAATTCTCATCGCAACAAAATCAAAGAGGAATCAACTTCGTATTACAACACAATGTCAGAAAACGACCTATTTGACTTTGATTCTGCTATCATTACCACAGACTACTCCATTTAATATTAGCTTTGTTACATAGTACAGCTATTATGAGACATTCAGACTTTAATCACTGTTGTTAGGACCGAACTTGCGATCAATGTTATTGTGATTTCTAGGATTTATTATCTTGTTTACATTTACATTTCTAATTAGTATAGATATACAATGCTTTTGTATTAAAAGCATTCATATAATGCATAAACATTATGCTTAAACATTACTAAAATCGCGCTTATACAAATAAGGATTCCAGCCAACAATGTATGTATAAGTGCTTAAATCGTGCTTAAACATTACTAAGATCGTGCTTAAACAGTACTAAAATCGTGCTTTTACAAATAAGGATTCGATCAAAGCAATGTATGTTTTAATGCTTAAACATTATGCTTAAATCATGCTAAAACATTTAAAATTTTGCTTAAACATTACTAAAATCGTGCTTATACAAATAAGGATTCCAACAAGCATGTATGTATTAATGCTTAAAATCGTGCTTAAACAGTACTAAAATCGTGCTTAAATATTAATAAAATCGTGCTTATACAAATAAGGATTCCAGCAAGCAATGTATGTATTAATGCTTAAACATTATGTTTAAAATCGTGCTTAAACATTAATAAAACCGTGCTTATACAAATAAGGATTCCAACAAGCATGTATGCATTAATGCTTAAAATCGTGCTTGAACAGTACTAAAATTGTGCTTAAATATTAATAAAATAGTGCTTATACAAATAAGGATTCCAGCAAGCATGTATGTCCACAAGAAAGAGATCCCAACATCATGAACAAAGTTATTTAAAACGATTAATACTTCAAAAATATATCCGTTCCAAATACTCTAGCAATCAAAACAAACATAAAGAATATACAAGCGCTCAAAGAGTTCAAATATGAAAAAAGTGACATGAATCTTATTAACATTTAAAATATGAAAAAAGTGACATGAATCTTATAATAGTATTCCTTAACAGAAAAATAAGGAAATGAAGAATTAGTTTGTTACATTGATATCTGAATTACATAAAACCTTACAATTCCTAGCATCATGATAAGCCAATTGCTTACATTTCTTGCACCTTCTTGCCGACTTCTTTACTTGTTCAGCTGCTTTCTCCTTCTTTGATTTTATTCTACTACCACTTCCTTTTGCCTTGACTTCAAGTGGTGGTAACACTGCTATTTCTTTGGGAACATTTTGACCATAAAATCTCTCAAACACAACTTCTTTTGACGGTAAATCTTTAGATGTACCATCTCCATCTCTAACATTATCAGTCATTGTTCCCAATCCTTGTAAAATATAATCCATAGTATCAATGTCTGCACACTCTATCAAAGCAAGAAGTTCATGAAATTTTGTATACACCCTGTTCATCTTGAATCTTCTTTCATCAAATTGTATTGCATCTTGAGGTATTGCATCTTCAACAAGAGAATGCACTGGTTTTGAATAAGCAGACTTACTCCATCTCCAAGCCACATACTTATCTGGAATCCTTTCATACCCAAAATTCTTAAACACAAAAAACATGTGGCAACAAACCAACCCAACTCTATTGAACATCATGCACCCACAAGAAAAACTTTTGTCAGTGTCATTATAATTAACACAGAAAACTCTTCCCTCACCATTACCAATTCCATAACAATGTATATTTCCATCACGTGACACATTTTCCACTCGACAGCTGAAACATGCATCAACTATATTCTTCTGAACATCATTGAAGATATTGTTAGTGTAAACACTAAAAGCATGCTTCTCCATTATGAGGGTGGTTCGAAAATCAGGAACTATAGATTTATCCAATTCATTCAGCTGAGCATTCGAATGTCTTTGAGCTTCGATTGCGTTATCAAAACGCATAAAAAACTCTACTAGATTTGCATAATGACTCATATACTTCTTGAAAAAACTGTTTACACTTTCAGAAATTGAAGTAGTCTTTATCAAACCACCCATATGAAAGTTTAAAAAATATGCTGGAATCCACAATCTCCTAATATCATACATACTTTTAAACCAGTCATCAATTCCCAATCCAAAGTCAATCATCAATTCCTTCCACTGTGAATCAAATTCTTCAGGTTTAATAAAATCACACCATACTATAGCATTAAACCTTTTCAGAAAATCCTTATTTTCATCAAGAAGCTTAGAAACCTTACCTGGAGCCTTCTTCATTATATGCCACATACATAATCGATGGCATGTCTCTTTAAGGGTCCGTTCAATTGCTATTTTTAGAGCTGGATCCTGATCTGTCAATATGATATGTGGGCTCACTCCCATACATATTTTAAATTTTTCCAAAACCCATATGTATGAATCTACATCTTCACGTGATATTAAACTAGCCCCAAACAACATGATTTTGCCATAATTGTCTTTTCCTGTAAATGGCAAAAATCTCATACCATACCTGTTGTAAATGAACACATAAGATAGATCAGCATTAACAAATTTTAAAAATTCATAAAATTCATAAAATAAGGCTCAATATTATGCTTTTCCACATATTATAGTATGCTTAATTGTTAATGTTAGGCATACACCTAACATGATATGCTGATTCAGAATATATATTATGTTTTTCCATACAAAGTATCATGCTTTATAATTCCAAACATTAACTAAGAAGTAAACTGAACAATAACTTTAAGATTATATAATGTGCTTACTTGTTAGTATCATATGTAGCATCAAATGATACTACATCACCAAAAACACGATAATTTCTTCTTGCAATAGGATCTGCCCAGAAAATACAATTCAAATGATCTTCTTGATCCACCTTATAATCAAAAAAGAACCCAGCACACCTCTCACGTTGATCATACATCTTTGCCAAAACCATTTGTGCATCAGCTCCAGCTATATGCGCCCTCAAATCGCGACTGAAATTGCTAACATCCTTACCGGAACAACCCACATTCGAATAACCCCCAAAAACCTCTTTCATCAACTTAAACGATTTCATTGGACCTATATTAGCACGATGACAATCTAAGAAGAATTTTTGATGCACGTAAGTCATATTCCTATTGATCTTTAAAAACTGTTTTGAAGATTCTCCCACAAACATATGTGTATGTCGATTGATGAGTGTTGTCACTATATATCCAACTGATCCATTGTATCTAATTACCATGCGTGCCATGCAATTACATCGATGTGATAATCTAGCTCTTTTTGCATTTCCACCTTCACTATTATTGCCTATATCGCATGACACAATCTTCTTCCCCTCTCTATTACACACCAAATATCTCCAAACATAAACTTTCTTATCATTTGACCTACATGCAGACCCAATCCTAACATCAAAGCCGCAATACTCAGCATACTTCCTATAAAAAGTAATTGCATCCTTTTCAGTCTGAAATATTTGGCCTATAAATGGCTTAATTTGAATATCGCAGTTGGGTTCAATGAAGTCCCCCAAATGCTCATCTGCTCTTCCAACAGAAAAATTATCATCTGCATCAAACGAAGTACTTTAAATATAATAGTGTCAAAACAAGTTAGATGATGCTACTTCAAAACATTAAAAAAAACCAATGTATGCTTAATCAACATTTAAATTATGCTTTTTACAATGAAAATAACATTGTTATAATCAAAACTCGATAAACTTAATAATTAAATTGTATTATTTCTAAATCATCCATTAACCTTATTTCTAAATTCATCCACAGTTAAAAAGAACAAAAGCAAAAAAGTAAAACAAAAAAGTGAGAGAGAGAGATGGAGAATAGAGGAATATATATTCTATATGATTAGATCTCCTTCATCACCGAGAAGAAGCAAGCATCACAATTTGATTTAAGAAAATTGCATACCTTCGTTCGCCATCTCAAAAAATCGACGAATAATTTTGCCGCGATTGATTTCTCGAAACTCTTCAAATAGGAATCGACTGAATTTGCGAAGATTTTTTCAGAGTGATGGATACCGAACGAGCATGGGGATGAAATTAACTTTTTGAGATTGATGAATATATAACAGATTTTGGAAGAATATATATTCTATACGAGAAAGAATCAGATTTGGTATAAAATATTTATCTTTTAAGTTTTTTATTTTACTAAAAAGCCCTTCCCTGTTTTAATAATGAACCAAAACTAAAAAATCTACTTTAAATCACGACCGTAGATTTCAGTTGATCCAACGATTTACAATTATTCCTATTTAGCACAAATTTTATTTTTAGCACTTGAGTGGATCTCTATATATATATATATAGGACTTTAGTTAAACAAAATAAAATCTCATCGAACTTATTTATTTTCATAGTTTTAAAGTTTATTTATAATCACATATGCATTGAATTTGAAGATTCTGAATATATCAGTGTGAGTTGCGTTAAATAAAAGAAAAACTTTAAAGGAAGATTATTTTACTGGTATGAATGAAAGAAAAGGCTAACACCCTTTTATAGTCGAAAGTTGAGGCTTTAAATGTTTGAAGTTTATTTTGAAGTTAACTGTGGCACTAAAGAAATTATATAGGAGACATTTCAATATCATTCATAAAAGTAATAATAATATAAATATGTATTTCCTAGTGATAGGGTAGACGTTGATCGGTGGCACGCCATGTCTCGTGGGCGCGGTTTGCAATAGAAACACTGGCGGAATTAACGACGGTGGGAGGTGGTGCTATTTTGGAGCCATCAACAAACCCTTGTAAATTTTGATTGGAGAGGAGAGTAAGAACTTGATTTTTCAATTTTTGGGTGAGAGCTTAATGGTGAGTAGAATGAGGGAGGAGAAAGGGAGGGGGATCGACGTCTGCCATGAGAAAGAAAAGGGGGGGGGGGGGATAGCCAACGGGAAACGGGAAAGTTTAGAGTTAGGATCGAGATATAGCTGATTGATACCATGATAGAATTTATAATATTTGGCTCAAAATTCTTGAGATATATTCATAAATATCTCATATCTTATATATCATACTAGAGAATATCTTTTATATATTTTGTATTTAACCTAGATTAGATTGTTTTCTTCTCTATATATACATGTTTGTACATTGTATTTCATTGAGTGAAATAAAAGATTCAATTCTCTATATGGTATCAGAGCCAAACCTTGGCAAAACCCTACTTGAGATTCACGTTTTTTTCTTCCCATTTTTTCGTCGACTCTCATGGCTTCATCCACCGATCCCGGCGAATTGCCCACCCTACCTTTGTCGATGATGACTCATATGGTGATTATTAAACTCACCTCTTCCAATTATCTCCTATGGCATACTCAGATAGAGCCCTTGCTAATCACACAAAACTTCGTCCCCTACATTGATGGTTCGCTCGCTGCGCCGCCATGCACGGTAACATCATCCGCCGGCGTTGTCGACAATAATCCGGATTATTCCAAGTGGTACTCTCGCGATCAACTTATCAAGTTGTTCCTTGTATCCACTCTGACATAAGAATCTATGGCGCTTATTATTGGATGTTCTACCTCTCGCGATGTTTGGATTGCCTTATCCCGTGCCTACAGCCATCGGTCGAAGGCTCGTGAATTAAGTCTAAAAGATGATCTGTTGTTCATGAAGCAAGGCGACATTCTTGTTGCTGATTTCGGACACCGTTTCAAGAGTTTGTGCGACCAGCTTTCCGCCATTGGTCGTTCGATCGATGCATCAGACAAATCACACTGGTTTCTCCGTGGATTGAGCCCGACCTTCTCCAATTTTACCGCAGCTCAAATGGCGCAGGAACTTTTTCCCGATTTTGACACCCTCCTGGCTCGAGCTCTCAGCCACGAGTTATTTTTTAAGTCTGCCGATTCCCCTACATCCGCACCATCGATCGCGTTATATGCTACTTCATCTTCGCATGAGTTCGGCTTGAATACAAACCAGTTGCGTGGTCGTGGTATGTCGAAGGGCACAAACAAAAAGCGTCGCCAACCTTGGTGCTATTTCTGTCATCAAACAGATCATGATGCCTTCGATTGTCCGAACTTTTGGTTTTCGTTACTACGCTGTCTTTATAGATGACTATTCTCGTTTTGTCTGGTTCTATCGTATGCGTGCCAAGTCTGATTTCTTTGATATTTTTCTTAACTTTCATGTGTTTGTTGAAAATCAATTTTCACACAAAATTAAAAAATTTCAAAGGGTTGGTGGCACTGAATTTACCAATTCATGGCTCAAATCTCACCTTCAAAAATTCGGTATTCACCATCTCATTTCCTGTCCTTACACCCCTACTCAAAATGGTCGAGCTAAAAGGAAACATCGCCATATCACTGAAATAGGTCTTTCCCTTCCTTTTCATTCTGCCGTACCTCCCTCACATTGGGTCGACGCCTTTAGCACGAATGTTTTCATTATAAATTGCCTGCCCACCCCTCTCTTAAAAAATATATCTCCTAATGAACTACTTTTCCACGAAATTCCCTCCTTTGATGCCTTCCGTACTTTTGGATGCCGTGTCTTTCCTTGCCTACATGACTACAATAAACACAAACTACAACCTTGTAGCATTCCTTGTGTCTTTATAGGTTATAGTCCTCATCACAAAGGTTTCCGCTGCCAAGACCCGAACTCATCTCGCATCTATATTACTCGTCATGTTAGGTTTGATGAATCGTGTTTTCCTTTCTCCACCTCATATTCCTTGACTCCACTATCTGAACTGGATCTCATTTCCTACTTCAATAGCAACTCAGCTCGGTCCGACTCTCCCCCCGTCGTCTAGCTGCACGTCGCCACATCAAACCCTAGCCCGTGCCCTATTTGCACCTTGGCCACACCATCTTCCGCTCCTATGCCTCTCCCCTTACAATCCGCTCAGCTGCAACCATTCCAGCCGCAGCCTCTCCCACTAAATGAACCCGTTCCGCCCCTAATCGAACAACTCCCACTGGCCCAACCCCTCGGTCAGCATCCCATGCAGACGCACGCCAAAGCGGGTATCTTCAAACCTCGTTATCCTGTTGATATTAACTTGGTTTCTATTTACTCTGTCTCTACAGCTTTACCTGAACCGCGCAGTATTAAAACCGCACTCAAGGTTCTGGAATGGATAAATGCCATGAAGGATGAGATGGCAGCTCTTCGCTCAAATAATACTTAGGTACTGGTTCCGCGACCGACAAATGAAAATGTGGTGGGTTCTAAATGGGTGTATCGCACCAAATTATTTGTTGATGGCTCCGTTGACCGCTACAAAGCGCGATTGGTTGCTCAAGGGTTTAGCCAAGTGCTTGGGTTCGATTTCACTCACACATTTAGTCCTGTAGTCAAGGCATCCACGGTTCGAATTATGTTGTCTATTGCCGTCATGAACTCTTGGTCGCTGCTTCAACTTGACGTAAAAAATGTATTCCTCAATGGGGTTCTGTCCACTCCGGTTTTCATGGAACAACCCCCGAGTTTTATTGATTCACGCCATCCTTCGCATGTCTGCATGCTTAAGAAGGCAATTTATGGTCTGAACCAAGCTCCTCTTGCTTGGTACCAGCGATTACGTCAATTTCTACTGTCTCTGGGTTTTCTCTACAGCTCCGCTGACACTATTTTGCTCATCCTACGTCGCCAGTCGGTCATTGTTTATTTACTGGTTTATGTGGATGACATCATTATCACTGGCAACAATGCTCATGCTCTATCTTCTCTTATGTCTCGACTGAACTCCGAATTCTCTACTAAAAATCTCGGCCGCTTGGGTTATTTCATTGGTCTAGAAGCTTCCTACTCGGACGACAAGTTGATTCTCACTCAGACCAAGTATGCGCTTGATATACTTACTCGATCGGATATGATACACGCTAAGCCTATTTCGACTCACTCGCTCTCGGCGTGACATTCGTTAAAGATGGGGCACCGTTTGTTGATCCAACTCTTTACCGGTCACTCCTTGGTGCTTTGCAGTACCTGACTATCACACGTCCGGATCTCGCGTACGGTGTAAACACCTTCAGCCAGTTTCAACAGGCCCCTACAGTCGAGCACTTTCAAGCTGTCAAACGAGTTCTTCGATATCTTAAGGGTTCTGTTCATTACGGACTCATGTTTACACCTGGCTCCCTCGAGTTAGTTGGGTACTCGGATGCTGATTGGGCTCGTTGTCCAGACACACGACGATGTACCTACGGTTATTCTATCTTTCTTGGACCAAATGTTATATCTTGGAGCGCAAAGAAGCAACCTACGGTCTCTCGTTCAAGTTGTGAGTCCGAGTATCACGCCATTGCAAACACGGCATCAGAAATCATACGGGTCGTCAATTTATTGCGTGAACTGCATGTCACTCTACCCACTTCGCCGTGTATCTTCTCCGACAATTCCAGCGCTTTGTTCTTGACACAAAACCCCATATCCCACAAACACGCAAAGCATATCGATATTGGTTATCATTTTATTCGAGAACAGGTTAGCTCAAATCAATTGCAAACGAGGTTCATTCCATCTGAGGATCAAATTGCGGACATTTTTACGAAGAGTCTGCCTCGGCCTTTGTTCGAGTATTTCTGTTCCAAGCTTCGACTACATTCGCCTTCGCTTGAGGGGGGGGGGGTCTTGAGATATATTCATAAATATCTCATATCTTATATATCATACTAGAGAATATCTTTTATATCTTTTGTATTTAACCTAGATTAGATTATTTTCTTCTCTATATATATATACATGTTTGTACATTGTATTTCATTGAGTGAAATAAAAGATTCAATTCTCTACAAAAATATTAACAATTATTAATGAGAATATATAGAGTACTACAAAATGAGTGAAAGTAGTACCGACCAAGCTAAAAAGATATGCTACACAATATAAAAATATACCACTCTATCTAGAAGATTTAATATGGATTACTAGGTTGAACCACAATTTCATTGAGTCGGCGAAAAATTTACAAAATGCCGTGTTCCTCTCTCACTCATTTCAAAAATGGAGTTATCATTAAATTATAATACCTTTTATTCATGTATTTCTAAACAATAGTGATGTCCATTTCGAACATATTTAAGCACATGCGATATATATTGACGAATATTTAAGTTTAAGAATTTGCCTAAAGACACCTTTTTGCTATAAAAATTGAATAAATGGCCCACCACTTGAGTGGAATGGAATAGTTTGGTTAAAGCCAAATCTCTTTCACAATGGAAAATCATTGTTAAATGGTGGGGTTGTGTTTGTCTTCCAATTGATATGGAAAAGAAAAATAATATACCATTTTTAATTGTTTTCTGAAGAATAATATGGAAATGAGAAGACGAATCTTTGTAATAAAGAGATTTGGATAAATAAAACTAATACCGAACCCTCATTCCGTTTAATTAAATTCTCGCGTTAAATCCATCATGTATTTGAAGTTGATCCGCAGAACTCTCACTTAGATGTTAAGGTCTCAGGTTAGGCACGCCTAAACGGTTTAGGCGAGTTTTATCCATTAATCCAACTCAAACCTATTTAATATATCTTAATTGGGGATTAATAAACCCTATTTGGGTATGGATAAAACCCGTCTAAACTGTTTAAGCGTGTCTAACACAAGTTTTTGCCCACTTAGATATGTTAATTGGGCCAGGTCAATTGAGAGGTGAAGCCACACATTAAATATTGTGAGGGTTCAACCTTAATCTCATAAGATCAGTATACTAATTTTTTTATTTATTTTTCTTAAATATATATGTATAAAAACAAAAAAATAAATAAGTCGACCCCGCAGGCACCATGTGGTGCTGCCTCTGGTAGAATCCATCAAATTTTGGCTAGTTTGATTAAATTATGAATTATTCAGTCCAAACCGATTCAAGTTAAAAAGAATTATTCTAATTATTTGAATTTCATAAACCTATGTTTTTGTCGTTTTATTATTAAAATTATTTAAATGTAAATAAAATAATATAAATATTGCAAGACGTATGCGTACACAATTTATTATATGCTAACAATAGTGTTTAATTCATAATATTAGTGCATTAAGTAGAAGTATATAACTAAAAAAATATTGTATTAAATATAAGTAATTAAATTATTTACCAAAAAGTAGTGCATTATATAGTATAGTGCATTATGCAATTTATAATTATGTATCATAAAATATTGTGTGAAGATATCACAAGGACAAGTATAAATTCTCAATTTAATAAGGAATTAAAACTCTTACTAAAAGACTCTATAAATTCATAATATATAAAATTCCAAAGATTTGATATATTTCAAATAGTATTTCTTAGAAATTTGAAGTAGTAGTTTATATATATATATATATATATATATATATATATATATATAAGAGGTAGCTATTATATATCAAAGACTTCTTATATAATAAGATGTGAAAAGAAATTAAATATGCATTTGTTTACTGTAGAAAGTGCATCAGTTAGTGAAACAAAAATGCAGATGATTGGAACATCTATTATACGAGATTAATGCATCTTAGCATTTTATTATTAAAAAAATGCTTCATTTCTACATAAGAAACACTAAAATGCATCAATTCTCCATTGAAAAAAAGACTCCAATCATTGCATTTTCATTGCACTAGCAAGTGGTGCACTTTTCAACTCTCTCTCTCTCACATACACATACTGCTGGAAAATTATTCCTAAATATCCCTTAGGATCGTATTGTAAAATGTTTTGTTGGATCAAACCTTAGTAGATTGATCGATCAATTGCTGAATTCTAGTATAGTCTAGCAACTCTTGTAATGTCCTGTATAGGCTAAGTATCGAGTTGTAATAAATTAGAGTGCTAGAATCATTCCTAGTAGATTGTGGATGCTAGAGATATTAGCAGACGAGGATGACTGCTAAAGATAACAACGGTCAAGTGCTAAGGAAGGGATTGCTAAGGAGATAGCAATCCTATGTCAAAGGAAGATACTGCTAGAATGAAGTGCTTAGCAGTCAGAAGAACAAGTAGCAGAATGCTAGAAGAAGTTAGCATCTGCTAAAAGCAAAGTATAGCGGAATGCTGAAGGAGTCAACATTCGCCAGCCGGTAGCAGATTGCTAAAAGCATTAGCAATCCAAAGTCAAATGAATCAAGTGCTAAACAATAAGCAACTGCTGAGCAGTCAACAGTCCCATACTTGTCTAGCAGATTGCAAGAAAGGCTTAGCAGATCGTTCCGAGAAGGCTTAGCAAGGCGAGATAGCTAACAACGACTGCTACACTACCATTCTGACAGACGTATATGCAAAGGACAAAACTTTCCCGAAGTAGGTCGAAAAGTACTGTACGACGCCGAAAAAGACGGATAAAGTCGAACTACTCTTGGACGAAGGAGCCGTTGTGTCTAACGGGTATGGAGATTCAAAGTTTGAATCTCCAGATATAAAAGACAAGTCCAGAAGTGAGAGACGACTACTGCTTCCATTACTCACGAGCTAAGGAACCTCAACCACATCTGAAAAAGCATTAACAGCGAGATTCCTTTGACAAACAAAGAGTGAGAAACTATTCAATTGAGAGCTCACATTAAAGAGAATATTCAAAGCTCTCAACAACCGTAGTGTCCCCCCATTGAAGATCTGACACTACATTGAAGAGATTCCTTGACTTTGCTCAAGAATCTTCAATCATTGGGATACCTTTCGATCCTAGGAAGCATCCAGCAATCACATCTTTGAAAAGGGATTGACTCCGACGGGCATTTTGCCAAAACCAGACAAGTTCAGGAGAGAACTTTAAAAGCTCCCCCTAGCAGCGAAGGAAAAGTTTTACGAAGGTGCCTCCCTTGACTTGGCCGTAGCTGTGGACTGGAAAGAACGAAGTAACGGGGGATAGCTTTGCTGTGGCCGGCTCCAAAACTCACCGCCTACAGCAAGTGTTCGGCGAATCCTTGTATTTCGTATACTTTCTTAGTGAAATTCTTAGCGTTTCGGCTAAGGAGTGGACGTAGATCGATTTAATCGAACCACTATAAATACTGTGTCTCGTTACTGTTTTATTGTTTGTTTCTTGTGTTTGATTTGAAACCTAGCAACCAAGTTGTTAGTGTATATCTATAAGAAACCCTAAGTAAAAGCTGAGCTAAACTATCTTGATAAAGAACCTAAGTGTGCAAGTGAACCTTAATATTCCGCTGCATTTCGTGTGTGTTTGTTGTATTCACCACGACGACTCTGATCTCGGGACCTACAAGTGGTATCAGAGCGGGAGGTTGAAAGACCGACTGCTTCTGAGTCGCTTTAAGACCAGATCTAGTTCTTTCTTGCGCTAGTATTTTGTTTCTTTTGTTTGTCTAGCTCAGGTTAAAAGTTTGTCAAGATGAACCATACCTTGCCCAAATATACCAAGGAGAAGTTCAATTCATGGCAGAAGATGGCCATCATACAACTTCAATGCATTCATCCAGAGATGGGAGATGTTCTTGACAAAGGTCCTATTAAAATTATGAAAGTCAACGCTTTTATAGGACAGGTCGCTGAAGGACAACCAGCACCACCTCAAATGATCCCAAAGCCATTTGAGGAGTATACGATAGAGGATAAGAAGCGAGCTCAGCTGGAGCATCTAGCAAAGAAGTTTATCCTTGATTCTTTGCCTCCGTTGATGGGAGATAAAGCCTTGGACTTTGATACAACTAAGCAGACGTGAGATTATGTCTGTGAATCCTCCTAGGATACCGATCAAATGATGCGCAACAAGCTCTAGGTAGCTGTTGATAAATATTAATCCTTCTCTATGCATGCAGGAGAATTGATTCAAGCCACGGAGGAAAGGTTCAACACTATTTTTGGAGAGCTTCACAACCTGGGAAAGACATATGACAATGGGGAGATGAACAACAAGATTATTCTAAACTCTTCCCAAGAGAAGACTGGTTCGTGAAAATGACAAGTTTGAGCGAGAAGGACCTCAGCAACATGTCTACATCCGAGGTATTTGCTCAACTTAAAACTCACGAGTTTATAATCCAACAGTCAAAGAATAATGAAGCAGTCATGGCACAGGCTCAATCGACACCCGCTGCTAACTCTGAAGACTTAGCATTCTTCGCAAAGAGAGATCCCAGCAAATGGAAGCTCCGTGGTGAAAGATCTGCTCCAGCGTCACCAGAAAATGAGGTTTCCTCAACCTCAGGTTCTCAACCTGTTGATTTAAAGATCAGCGAGCTGGAAGAGCAGATGAGAAAGCTTCAGAAGCTGATGCTGGAAGCTAAAGCCAAAAAAGAAGCCAAGGAAGCTAAGCTTTCTTCATCATCCACCCGCTCAGCAGAGCAAAAGACTAGGACATGCTTTGAGTGTGACTCACCAGATCATCTCAAGCACGAATGTCCGAAAGTCAGCAAAGAAGAGAGAGAGCGCCTGAAGTAAAGATTTGAGAGATGTGCATTTAAAGCCGTTACCAGGGCGTTGCTGACGAGGACAGAGGTACCTAATATCCCAGATAATTTTGAGGAATATTACTATTCCTCAGAAGAAGATGATGAGGAAGCCATGCTCGTGCTAATGGCAAATATTGTTGACGATGCTGATGCGGATGTTGAGCAGCTTGCTGAATCGGCTCTAGCAGTCGATGCTCAGGAGGTAATTTCTATGAGTATTTCTTTTCCAGCTATCACGCATCAAATAGAGGAGTCTACTCACTTAGATTCCGAGGACGATTACCTTACTAAGCTATCTTTAGAGTTTTCAAAGATGTATGAAATGAAAGATGCTATAGTAGGAGAGAACACTTCGCTACAATTGAAAGTCACATCTTTGACCAATGAAGTCGAAAGACTAAGGTCTGATAGCGAAGAACTCTTGAAACTCAAGGATGATTTCTCCAAACTCAATGAAAATTTTCAAAACCTTGAAAAGGAGAATCACTCTTTGAAAAACAAGGCTAGTAAGGAATGCATTTGTGCTTATACTACTAGCAAGGCAGTACTAAATGCCATTGTGAGCCAACAAAGATCTCATACTGATAGATCTGGGTTAGGCCTTGATAGTATTGAAGCTTCTAGCAAATCCTCTAAGAAGGTTGCATTTAATATGGCAGAAACTTCTAAGCAGAGAAAGACTCAATTCGTCTCTGATGGAAAGTTATATGCTAAAGAGGATACTAAGGGAAAGATGATGTTGAACCCTCAAATGCTAAGTAGGGGGGAAGACGTAAGCAAAATGCATCGGCTGAACCTCAGCAGAGGAATCAGAGATCGCATGCTAAGCAGGCATCTGTTAGATCTCAGCAGAGGACACAACAAGCCAATGCTAAGCAGTCATTCCCAGCAGTGTCGAGAAGGAATGCTGAGCATTTTGTTCACAATGCTAGGAAAGCATATCCTTCCTTCCACAATGGCAAGCAGGTTAATTATCATGATGTAAGACCACATTATCACCCTTACACACCACATAGGAGGAACACCTATGTGAGGCCTGAGTCCAAACCATTTCCATTTCAAAGGACTAGGAAGGCTAAACACACAACCACACCTAGATCTAATTATGCAACACATACTTATCCTAAGGTCGAGAAGGTTGTGAAGGGTGAGATCAAGAAGAAAATCTTGAAGATCACCAAGATGTGGGTTCCAAAAAAGGAACCATGATCCATGCTATTCTCGTAGGACCCGATGCTAAGCGGGTACCCAAATCAAATTATTGATTGTTTTGCAGGATCAGGATCCCTGTGCTAAGACATCAAGTATGTCAAACGAATGGATCCTTGATAGCGGTTGTTCAACCCACATGACGGGGGATGAAGAGTTGTTCTCTGACATCCAAAGACTTTATGGCCCCACAGTCATGTTCGGTGACAATAGCAAAGGCAAAGTGTTTGGGAGAGGAT
The DNA here is from genome assembly GCA_026898455.1 of Plectranthus barbatus. NCBI lineage: Eukaryota > Viridiplantae > Streptophyta > Magnoliopsida > Lamiales > Lamiaceae > Plectranthus > Plectranthus barbatus. Next base: position 17,687 of record JAPKLW010000265.1, on the reverse strand, counting down.
GCATAGAGCGAAATGGACTAAGGATTATCAATGTCGCGCTCAAGTCCAATCTCAAGCACAACCTGCTAAGCATTAGCCGATTATGCGAAAATGGCTATACTGTCTCTTTTGTTAATACTGGATGTTGACAATGCTACAGGTGAAGTTAATCTTAGAGGCATCTGCAAAGGTGGCCTATATATTGTTGATTGGCAAAGCGGTCAACCACATTCATGCTTCATAGCATTGAGCAAGGAAGAGACAACTTGGCTATGGCACAAGAGGTTAAATCATCTGAATTTTAAAACCATTAACCATCTAGCCAAGAATAAGCTTGTTGTAGGTCTGCGTGCAGAGACTTTCCGCAAGGAAGGTGTGTGCAAAGCTTCCCAGCAAGGGAAGCAGACCAAAGCATCATGCAGATCCAACCCGGAGAAGGCCACTTCAGAAAGGATCCTAGAGCTCTTTCACATGGATCTATTTGGCCCAGTCACTCCACCCACTGTTAGTAAAAAGATTTATACACTTGTGGTTGTTGATGACTACTCCAGGTACATGTGGGTTCGATTGCTAACGACCAAAGATGAAGTAAAGCTCATCCTACTTGAGCTAATCCTCAAGGAGCAAAATAGCAAAGATGTTACAGTCAAGAGGATTAGATCGAACAATGGAACCGAATTTTGCGACGGGATCTTGATGGATTTTAGCACCGAAGCTGGTATCGGGCATGAGAAATCCACTGCTAGGATCCCCCAATAGAATGGTCTATCAGAGAGAAGGAATCGAACGTTGAAGGAAGAAGTACGGTCTATGCTAGCTGATTCCGAGCTGTTTGCTAAGTATTGGGGTGAAGCAGCCATGACAGCCTGCTATACACAGAATAGGAGCGCAATCAATGACAGATTTAATAATACTCCTTGTGAAGTGTACAACGGTCGTAAGCCTTCTATTACTCATCTCCGTGCCTTCAGTTCGACATGTTATATTCACAATAATGGGAAGTCAAAGCTTAATACTTTTTCGCCTAAGTCTGATGAAGGTGTGTTTCTTGGATATGGTCACCCTTCTCACAAAGGCTATAGAGTATTAAACAAGATGACCAAAATTGTGGAAATAACATGCAATGTTATTTTTGATGAGTCTATCTTAGTGCGCAGAGTTACAAGAGAGAAAGTGGTTAGTAATCATGAGATTAATGATGCCCATGGTCAATCGATCTTGAATTCTTTCGAAAATATGCGTATTGACCCGACTAAGTCTATGAGTGATTACAATCCAACCCAGACGCACTCAGCAGGTGACCAGACTGCTGATTGGGCCAGTAATGCTAACGATCATGCTGAGGCCACCAATCCGATTTATCTTAATGATAATTTGGATATCTTGGGATCGCTTAATGAAGACGATGAGGAGATCCCAGATCCAGCAAGAGGTGCTAAAGACGGTGTAGGCGGTGCTAATGATGCTACCAAAGCCGTTGCTGAGCATTTGGAGAATGCTGAGGATCAGAATGCTGAAGTTCCAGATGCTGAGTTGCCAATTGCTGAGATTCCTGATGCTGAGAATCAGGATGCTGAGATCCAGAATGCTGAACCCCTGGAGATTGCTGAGGAAAATGTTGTAGCAGACAACAACTCAGCTGGTGAGGCCGATGCTGAAGTTCCAGAATCTAGCAATCCGAAGCCAAAATGGTTACGCGATCATCCTTTGGATGATGTCCTTGGTGACATCAATGATCCTATTCTGACGAGACAAGGCAATGTGATGCTAGCGTGCTATATTTCGCACAAGGAGCCTACAAAGGTTGAAGATGCTCTACGATGTCTAGATTGGGTGAACGCTATGCAGGAGGAGCTAGCAGAGTTCACACGCAATCATGTTTGGGATCTAGTAGAAAGACCAGAGCATCAGAGTGTTATTGGAACCAAGTGGGTGTTCAAGAACAAGAAAGATGAGTCAGGAATGGTCATTCGCAACAAAGCCCGTCTAGTAGCAAGGAGCTACAGACAATGCGAAGGAATAGACTATGACAAGACATTTGCTCCAGTAGCTCGACTGGAAGCTATTCGTTTGTTCCTAGCATATTCTGCACATCATGAGTTTTCTGTGATGCAAATGGATGTGAAGAGCTCCTTTCTTAATGTTGAGCTCAAGGAGGAAGTTTACGTTGAGCAACCACCAGGCTTTGAGCAGGGAAATCAAGTTTATAAGCTAAGGAAAGCTTTATATGGCTTGAAGTAGACCCCAAGAGCGTGGTATGGAACTTTGTCTAAGTTCTTGCTAGCTAATGGTTTCAAGAAAGGAAAGATAGACCAGAGTCTCTTCCGTATTAAGGATGAGGGAAGTATCTTGCTTGTGCAGATATATGTCGACGACATTATTTTTTGATCCAAGAATTCAAACTTGTGCAACAAGTTTTCAAAGCTTATGACGAGCAATTTCTGGATGCGTATGACGGGGAAGATGTTGTATTTTCTAGGACTTCAAATCCAGCTGTCAAGCGAGGGAATATTTATTCATCAGAGGAAGTACACTCGCGACCTGATTGCTAAGTATTGTCCGGAGAAGATGGAGAACTTGAGGATTCCAATCAGCACTACCTGTATAGCTGCACTTGAAAAAGAAGGAAATGATGTGAATCCTACCTACTCTCTATCGAGGTATTATCGGTTCACTACTTTATCTCACCACTAGCAGACAAGATATATCGTATTCGGCTGGTCTATGTGCGAGATATCAAGCAAACCCCAAGAAGTCGCACCAGGGCACTGCTAAGAGGATTGTACAATATCTCAAATGCACAGAAGGTCTAGGAATTCGGTATCCAAGGTCGGATGGTCTAGCATTGAGTGGCTACTCAGATTCAGAATTTGGAGGGTGCAAGATTGATAAGAAGAGCACCAGCGGGACATGCCAATTCCTTGGACACAAGCTCATTAGCTGGTTTAGCAAGAAGCAGCACTCAGTGGCTACATCTAATACTGAATCAGAGTATGTAGCAGCCGCTAGCTGTTGTTTGCAAGTCTTGTGGATTTGGCAGCAATTGCAAGATTATGATGTTCCTCCTAAATGTGTGCCGATCTACTGCGACAACAATAGTGCAATGTGCATAACGAAGAACCCAGTTCATTATTCAAGAACGAAGCATATTGACATCCGACATCACTTCATCAGAGATCATCAAGAGAAGAAGGATATTGACGTTCAATATATATGCACAGAAGAATAGATTGCGATATCTTTACTAAACCGCTAGCTGAGACCAGATTTAAAGAATTATGCATCAAGTTAGGTCTTATGGAGATAGACAATGCTATGGATGAATGAGATGTTATTCTCATTCTTTCTGGATTTCTTGAAGATCTAAAGGAGATGGAGAAACGAATCCAAGCCTACGTCGGTTGATTGCTAAATCTTGATGCTAAGTCAAGACTGCTGAGCAGATAGCAGAGGAATGCTAAGTCCAAGAACTTAGCATTCCCGAAGGTGTTTAATATTGAGAAATATTCGTTGAAGGTTGCTAGAGGATTTGGCTGCTGAACCCTCAACAGACTAAATCTGTATGAATTGAGTGCTGAGTCCAAGCTCTCAGCAGACTCATGTGCATGCTAAGGATTTCCTATGATAGCAGACTGCTAAGTCCAACCCATAGCAGTCTCCACCATGCAGAGGAAGTCACACACGGGATGAATTTGAATTTCAAATAGGACGTGCATTTATTGCGTGTAGACAGCGGCGACGAACCAGAGCTTGATACGTCATCGACACTCGAGTTCGTAGGGGCGTGGGTCACCATACGAAATGTCCTCGCGAAGCCTAGCCATCAATTGGATTTGAAGAGGAATACCCTAACCGTCAGATCTTTACCCGTAAGGTATATACACTTATTTCACTCGACTTCCTTCACTTTACAGAAATTCAAATCCTTCATCCCCAAGCCTTCAAACCTTTGAACTCTCAGAAAATTCCCAATATCTCTAAAAATTTCCTAAGTTCTTACCATGGCTGCTAATCCTGATTCCACCACCCAATCTTATCATTCTGAACCATCTGTCCATTCGACGTCATCAGATTCGTTTACTGAGTCCGGTACCCCTATTCAATCCCTTACTTCCAACATAACTCTTCATGAGAGGTGGGCTCCAGAATACACTGGCGTCGTAAAAAAGGAGGATGTGGAGGATTGTAGGGTTTGAGTCTACGATGGACAACACAAGTTGCCATTAATTAAATTCTTGCCAAGGTTCGTTCTTAGGATACCAGGAACGAATTTCAATTAAATAAACCATGCGATCCTATGCATGCTCTTATAAAATTAATTGCAGAGGATGGATTTAGAGAATACCTGATTTCACCATTTGATCTACAGGTCTAGATCGGAGCCAACAACGATGAAATAGATCTGGATCTGAATCTGAAAGCCGGCGATGGACAGTTGTTCCTACAGATCTGATCTTCTGATCTGTTCCCTTGCTCCTTGGAAATCTGGTGATGATTATCTAACAAGTTGAATCCGAGATCTGGAGGAATCAATCAGTTCCTCCCACAGATTGCCGTCGCCATTCTCTCTCTCTATTTTCAATAAACTGAAAAATCTAACTTGATCTGATAGAGAGAAGGCCTATATATAGTGTTAGGGTTTTGAGAAATCCTAACCCTAATGGGCTTTGAGCAGTTCATGGGCCAGACCAGGGATCAGATGCAAATAATAAAGTGGGCCCTCTTTATTAATTAATCCTTCCTTGTTCAACCCAGAATATAATTAATTAATAAAACATTGTTTTAACCTTCACCACGGTAACAATGTTGACTCGCCCCTTTATTACCACGTTATTAGGAACGAGTTGCACCAAACTAACATGATCCACATATTTAAGGTTTTAGACATTCATTAATTAATTTGGCTTATGACAATCAGCCACATTTAATTAATCTCTTATTTCCTGAGTAATACCACTCACTCCTTTTCACTTATGCCTAAATTAAATAATTCAACCTGCAGGGTTTAGCATAATGAACCTTGTGAGCTCCTCAGGGAATGTCACCATCCTGAAACGGATATGCTTACCTAAACGTCCAGCCTAAGCAGGCCACACACAAATTGCCAACACCTAAAATACGAGTATTAGAGTACATTTAGGACTCGCCACCATGGTAAATCAAAGTGTGGTCAATCTGTGTGTGCCCCTTATCCTTCAGTTAGGTTTAAGATCATAGGAAGTATGTTAGGGATCTGGCTCATTCTTATGTCAATGAGAATGACACATCCCACTGTTGATCCCATCAATACATAACTATGTACCGGCACATCAAGTAGCTAGGATAAGCCCACTTATGAACCGATGTGCCACAGCTTAGACCGACAGCCTATCCAGGGACTGTCTCAGCCGTGATACTCTTTATATCTCGCTAGGTCAAACGACTCATATGATCCTCTGTGATCTCCTACACACCATATGGTCATCCCTATAGGCGAGATAATAGGATATTATGGTTCGTTGTATGTTTGTTTCATCAGACAGCGAGCATTATTGTAGCAGCACATATATGAAGACCAGTGTACAAAACACTTAATCATATATGCTTTCAGTATATAATCCCAACAATCTCCCACTTATACTTAAAGCATAATACCATTACTTTATCAAAGTATTAAGTGTGTCTATACTGTCAATCACTCCCACTGCATTCACGTTACCTCTTGTCACGATTTCTCGTATGATGTGATACCACACATCCTATGTGTTTCACCACCTTGTGAGTTTTGGGTTCCCTCGAGTTTGTCATTTCACCAACATGATCACAATTCCATGTGATTTTATTAGGCAAACTCAAAACACACACGTCTAGAGGATAACACCGGAGTTATACTGCTTCTTGCGAAGCTAATGAGGCTGTCAAAAACTCAGTCTTCATATCGGAATCCGTAACACACTTCTGTGTTAGACTCCTATAACTCCTCCTCCAAGGCCAACACATAGTTAGAGGTCGATTTCCTTTCGTCATGATCCTCCTGGATATCCGATGCCATTCAACTCACAAGCCTCATTCATTAACCAATGTGCCTATCCAGAGTTGAACTGATATCTGTTTAACATGCTTATAGCATTATAGATATCTAACTTTGTTCATTTACAATATAGAAAGATAACAATCTTTCTTGCTATGAACGACTCACCACAGAATCAATTTAAGCGACTTGAGATACCTGAACATCCTTTTCTTGTGGCAACACAAGACTTTAATTCAAAAGATGTTCCAAAAATCTCATAAGTCCTACTTCTGAAACTGTTCGGATAACCATCCTTTATGCCTAACAATATCTCCACACCGTTTCCGAATGTGAAAATATCATCTACATAATGTGCAAGGAAAACTACGCTTCCGCTGACACATAACTAGTACATGAAACCATCATTCTCGATAGACAATATCGAAATGTCTGTTTCATGACTTTGAAGCTCCTTTAAGTTCATACTTGAACTTCCTTGGCTTCTAAACATGATGCTTTTCACTGAACATAACTTATCTGGTTATTGCATACAGATGTCGTCACCTTTTATCAAGGTACCCGTTTATAAAATACGGATGACATCATCAATCTTCCAGATACTTGGATTCATATGTACTGTTATGGTCAAAAGAATTCGAATGGGTTTAATAGTTGCAACGAGTGAGAAAGTCTTGTTGTGAAACATACCTTGCTCACTAACCTAGACACTCGAATATACTAGGTTACAATTCGATCATTTTTCTTGTATATCAATCAGTTGCCTATAGCTGGAAAGTTATTTGGCAATCACTGATCCTGATATACAACCATAAAATTTACTGATTCATTTCTGAATCCATGACTTGACGTCATTAAACTGCACCTTTTGTCTTAACAGCTTCGTTGCGCTTTAAGGGATAAATACGATATTGTTCGTTAAGCTGGGAACAAGTCCAGAGACTATTTCCACGAACCAGTACCATTAAGCATGTTAAGGCAACCTCCCACTGCAACGATGCTCCTTTTACGTTGTCAGTTAATGGTGCATTAATTTGTGGTTCATCACCTTACACAGGTGACCGTGCAATTGGTATCATACCTTCCAAGGTATGCTCAATGTGCCACGGGGTATTTCCTGATGGATTTGAATTGTCTTCTCTAAAACTTTAGATAACAATCTCACATTTGGATTCATGGTTTCATCCTATACAACTTGCTTGTATCTAGGATATACAAAACAACTATCTTTTCTTTTACCTGGGATGGCCCACAAAGCAGTTGTAGCTTAAACCTTTCTTCCAAACAATCAGTCTCCTATATCAGCTTAACAACCGAATTACCCATCACGCCCTTTTGACATAGTCAAAATCTTCTAGGGTATTTGGAACTGATTTAGAAGACACTAGATTAAGCAAACACACAACTGCTTTTGGCGCTTTTCCCAAAAATGAAAGTTTGGCAAAGCTGGCATAACTTATAAACTTTTAAAGAATCTTATTTCATTTCACGTACACAATCCTAATCGAGGGATAATAGGTGTAGTTAACTGGGACGCAATCCCTTTGCTCTGCCAGATACTGTAAAACCCCATCACTTAAGATACACCATTATGAACGAACCATAATATTTTTACGGTCTTGTTTAACTTATTCTCTACCTTAGTCTTGAACGCTCTTGATTAAAGCAAGAGACTAAGACTTGTAGTGAACTAGATAAACATATCCAAATCTTAAATGATCATAGTATCAATGCCTGTTAAGGCAACTGCGGAAGTAGACTCAAACCAGCAAACCAGAGCAAACACAAAATAATATATAGAGATACAATCGTCTGTTAAAAGGCCTGGTTACCATCTTATACCTCTAAGTAGTTGTCATAAGTACCATTATTAGGAATACCTGGATTGAATCCATAATTCCATGAATTACTTAAAACTACTTAGACTGATGTAACCTATCTCTATGGAGATTCTTTAAATTATACCTTAGGACACTGATAGTTTATGTAATCAAGTAATGAAGAGACAATCATCCATAATAGAAAACACTGTTATTCATTATGATAGAAAAACTCTATCGAATAACTGATAATCCATAACAATAGATGAAAAATATTGTTTCTCAAAACAACATCTCTTCAGAAACTTGAATTAAAACAGAGTTTTTAACATAAAATCAAAGTAAAATCTCCATCAGCTGAAGTAGCAACTTCCAGCATCAATCTTGGAGATGGTAATCCCGCCATCTTCAAGCCTTAAGCTTGATTCCCTGCAAAGTGTAGCAAACAAGATTAGTGACCTCAGTTACCACTACCCACAAAGGAGTAGAAAACCGATACTAAACATGTTTCAACAAGCAATGCAAAAGATGACGTACCTTGTCCCTTAGGTACCAAACTTGGACAATTTACTTTCCAGTGACCCTTCTTGCCACACTTGAAACATTTGTCCTTCTTGTTATCTTTCTTTCCTTTGTTCTCTCTTTTACCATTGTTCTTCTTCATGTCACTATGACGCGATTTAGAAGAACTTTTAGCAAGAGATCTGGAATGAACTGATAATGCAAGACTGCTCCCACTGCTTCCTTCATTCCTTTTTTCTTTGACATCACTTTTTCGACTCGGAAGCAAATGAAAGTGACTCATAGAATAGACTGAAGAAGCTTTTGTTGATACAAGATCTTTGAGCAGACTGTGAACAATATACTCACTCTTTTTTTTCTCAACAGAAATTCTGAAGTCATCAAATGACTTCGGTAACGTGTTGAGTATCAAGTCAATTTTGACATCATTGTCAATTTGACCACCCATTAATGTGTACTCATCTATGAGCTGGATGAGTGATTCCACATGTTCACGTACCGAACAGTTCTGACCCATTTTCTGTCTTACAATACGCTTGATAAGACTGGATCTAGCATGTCCATCGAGTCCGCCATATGCTACGTCAAGATGTCGCATAATGTCACGCGCAAGCCATACATCACTATAACGAGGACGCAGTGCATCTGACATACCAGCCGAGATATACTGTCTGGCCATGCCATTCGACCACATCCACATGTGATACTTTGCACGCTCCTCATCGGAAGATGTATATGTCGGCGAACTCGGACAGGGAGTTTGCAGAACAAACAAATGTCCAAATGAATCCAAGAGCTTGACAATGTCACTTTTCTATCAAGGAAAATTCGGACCAGTCAAGGAATTGTGTACGATTGAATTGATGAGCGATGCAATAATAGACACATCTGAAAACAAATAAGCGAATTAAAGTAAGCACATACTACGAACAATTGAAACAAATATGCATAGAACCTTTAGATGAAACAATGCAATTTGCTTCCTCCAATTGCCCAAGCTAATTTACCGCAAGCTATTTGAGTAGATGTTTACGGCAAACGCTCAACCAGACCAAGATAAGTCCTTTAATTTCTTAACATGCCAGGTATCTTAAGCAAAAGAAATTAATATTGGAGATCTTAAGACCATGTTCACCTATCCGGAGCAGGGACATCATTCATGAGTTATACTCCAGGCAACATCTAAGCCAAAAATAACCACAAGCTTAACTCCGGACGTTTAGATCGATTTAGCATACGTACTGGACCCATGCCGCATGTACCTCACATCCTTTGTTATCTCATTTAGTTTAATCTTAGAGATCAGTGAAAGTTTTCTCAATGCAAGCTACTTAAGTAGACATTTGCTCAGAGGCTCCCACTTCTCATCTTAAACCAAATGTTTTATTTAGAAACCTCATCGCACCAGACCTAGTGAGAAGCCTCTAACGCAAGCTACTTGAGTAGACGTTTACGTTTCAAGATGTCTCACTTCCAGTGATAGGTCGTATTTGTGGAGGTCTAATGATTTTGGTTAGAAAAGAACCAAAATCCAGCTTAGTATTTTTAATTCTAAAGGTTTCATGCGCACACATTATTTTATGTTCCCATAAATTATGTCACACCCAAAATTCCATCATAAATTAATCTGATCCCGGAATCTATAGACATAAATTAAAACATAAAATAAATCACATAAGACATGCTCAAAAATTAAATTGCAACATGCTTATAAAAGTAAATAATTAAAGTGAATAGGCATGCTTCCTATTATTTACTAGTCCGCACATAATAAATCACATCAATACGAGAATAAATAAATAAATAAATAAATTCGCGTGGCCCCTCAGATGCGATTACAAATGAAAAATAATTAAATCTAATCTATTACAAGATTTATTTCCAATACAGATCTTCAAACTGGGCCTCCGTTGGACTTGAAATCTGATTTGAATTACTTTAACAGCAACTGGGCTTCAAATTAAGGTTTTTGGCCCAAAAACAACAACCAAACCCTAATTTTCAGACTGCGGGCCACCTCCGGGCTGAGAAGCCTGATTTCAGGCCCGGGCTTGGAAACCCTAGTTTCATGCAGCAGCCGCCAGCCTCATTGGCAGCCACTGGCGCCGCCTTTCTGGCCGCCGCGCCGTGGACTCGCCACAACTGCATCTGAAATGCGAGCTCGTGCTCGCTGTTGCTGCTCCACGCCGTGCGCCTGCTGCGCGCGGCCTCCGTCTGATACCACCACCATCATCGCCGTGAGCAACGACAAAGAAGGAGGAAGGAGATGGGCACGCGAACACCGACGAAGGCGCAGCCCAGCCGTGCACAACACAGATCTGCTACGCGCCACCGCCACCCTCGAATTCTGCTTGCTGCCGCGACTTGCAGAGTCGTCGGCCACCTCCGAGCAGCCCGCGCGCGCCCTTCCTTCTCGCCTGGGACGACTGCCGCCGCTGCTAGACCTGCCATGCTCGCCAGAAAACAAGCAATAGCTGCGAGATGAGCGCGGCCCAGCCGCAGGAAGGGACCCTACCGCCGCCACCCGCCGCCGGCGAGATCTGGTGGGCTGAATGGCTGAACCCTAATGGGTCATCTTCCATGTCTGTTCTTCGTTCTTCGTTCTTCAATTCTTCCGGATCTCAATTTTATAAATTTACAAAATAATAGAAAATACAAAAATAGATCTAGATCTATTACATGATTTTCTCTATTAAATCTAACCACGGATTTTCTCGTGGTGAAAAACAGATCCAAAAAATGAGAAGACCACGAGAACAAAAACATCCACGAAAATTTAAATTCATCCATGAACAAACATGTTTATTTAATATCAATTTATCCAAGATAGAGCCTAAGAACATGAACCTGGCTCTGATACCAATTGTAGGGTTTGAGTCTGCGATGGACAACACGAGTTGCCATTAATTAAATTCTTGCCAAGGTTCGTTTTTAGGATACCAGGAACAAATTTCAATTAAATAAACCATGCGATCCTATGCAAGCTCCTACAAAATTAATTGCAGAGGATGGATTTAGAGAATACCTGATTTGACCGTTTGATCTACAGGTCTAGATCGGAGCCAACAACGATGAAATAGATCTGGATCTGAATCTGAAAGCCGACGATGGACAGTTGTTCCTACAGATCTGATCTTCTGATCTGTTCCTTTGCTCCTTGGAAATCTGGTGAGGATTATCTACCAAGTTGAATCCGAGATCTGGAGGAATCAATCAGTTCCTCCCACAGATTGCCGCCGCCGTTCTCTCTCTCTCTATTTTCAATATACTGAAAAATCTAACTTGATCTGATAGAGAGAAGGCCTATATATAGTGTTAGGGTTTTGAGAAACCCTAACCCTAATGGGCTTTGAGCAGTTCATGGGCCAGACCAGGGACCAGATGCAAATAATAAAGTGGGCTCTCTTTATTAATTAATCCTTCCTTGTTCAACCCAGAACATAATTAATTAATAAAACATTGTTTTAACCTTCACCACGGTAAAAATGCTGACTCGCCCCTTTATTACCACGTTATTAGGAACGGGTTGCACTAAACTAACATGATCCACATATTTAAGGTTTTAGACATTCATTAATATATTTGGCTTATGACAATCAGCCACAATTAATTAATCTCTTATTTCCTGAGTAATACCACTCACTCCTTTTCACTTATGCCTGAATTAAATAATTCAACCTGCAGGGTTTAGCATAATGAATCTTGTGAGCTCCTCAGGGAATGTCACCATCCTGAAACGGATATGCTTACCTAAACGTCCAGCCTAAGTAGGCCACATACAAATTGCCAACACCTAAAACACGAGTATTAGAGTACATTTAAGACTCGCCACCATGGTAAATCAAAGTGTGGTCAATCTGTGTAGGGATGTCAATCGGGCTAACCCATCGGGTTTCGGGCTAACCCTATCGGGTTGCGGGCTATACGGTCCGGGCCCAATCGGGCTGCATTTTTTTCGGGTTGAAAATTTTTGACCCTAACCTTAACCCTCCGGTTTTCGGGCCAACCCATCGGGTCAAAAAATTTACAAGTCTTTTTTATCACATATAATTTGTAACTATTATGTACCCATTAATTAAAATAAAGTGAGAAAATAATAAATCATGCAAATATCAAACATTGGAATATGATACAATTACATCGTAGGATATAACTGTAATGTAATAAAAAGAAACAAATACATAAGTGAAATAAATTAAATTAAATGTTAGTCAGTCGATCCCTATAATGCTATGACTATTTATCCATTAAGTTATCACTTTCCATAATTCAATAATTTTATTTCTAAGGAAACGAGAACTTGGGCTTCAAAATATTATTTCTCCATTAAGTCATCACATGTCTCGAGTATTACAAATATTCAATTAATATATAGTATATATTTAACCCATAAAATTAAAACTTCATCTAATCTACTCATAAATCTAATCAAATAATTCATTGAAGTAGAGAAGATATTAAAAATAAATAAAAACTGGCGGAAACAATAACTTGCAAGCTACGGCAATAATCACACACGTTCTTGACAAGAAAAGTAAGCAATCAGCACACTAATTTTTGAAATGGAGATGCAAATTGTAGTGGTGGACTGGCTGGGAAAAGATGAGAGAGATTAGCAGAAGGGACGTGTGACAGACGTGAGAAGGTGGCAGGTACAACTAATATTATAAAAATATAAAAAATATGTATGTTGTTTAAATACTTGGGACCGACGGGCTGGCCCGCAGCCCGCCGGGTCCAGCCCGACTGGCCCGCGAGCCCGGCGGGTCCAGCCTGGTCGGTCCAAAATTTTTTCGGTTAAGAAAAATTTGACCCTAACCCGCATTTTAACCCGTCGGTTTCGGGCCAACCCGTCGGTTTCGGGTTTAATTGACATCCCTAAATCTGTGTGTGCCCCTAATCCTTCAGTTAGGTTTAAGATCATAGGAAGTATGTTAGGGATCTGGCTCATTCATATGTCAATGAGAATGGCACATCCCACTATTGATCCCATCAATACATAACTATGTACCGACGCATCAAGTAGCTAGGATAAGCCCACTTATGAGCCGATGTGCTGCAGCTTAGACCGACAGCCTATCCAGGGACTGTCTCAGCCGTGATACTGTTTATATCTCGCTAGGTCAAATGACTCATATGATCCTCTGTGATCTCCTACACACCATATGGTCATCCCTATAGGCGAGATAATAGGATATTATGGTTCGTTGTATGTTTGTTTCATCAGACAACGAGCATTGTTGTAGCAACACATATATGAAGACCAGTGTACAAAACACTTAATCATATATGCTTTCAGTATATAATCCCAACAAGGACAACATCTCATACGGTCAGTTGGTGACGCTCACCAAGACCAAGGCACAATCCAACCTTTGTATACCCCCCTCGCCGCTACGCAATTTTCAGAATGGCTCATGGAAGTGCTTGAGAAGGCTGGAGTCATTGGGTATCTGTCAGCGGAGCCATCGTGGTTCCATCCACATATGGTGTCTGAATTTTTTGCTAGGGCGGTAGTGGAGGAGCCCTCTCAAAAATCCTTCAAGACCTCGGTGTTCGGTACAATATTGGAGGTGATTGCCGATATCCTTGCTGCCAAGTTTGGGCTTCCCTAGGACGGTATTCGCATTGCTCAGTACAAGCTGCATGATCAAGCTGAGATGGAGAAGCGATGGAAGATGTGGAAGAAGCCGGAGTTAGTGAAAGATAGCAAAGACCGGCCGATCACCTTCAAGCCCGCACACCCTATCAACCAATTCTAGGGGGAATTTAAGCTCCTTGCTGAGCTGGTGATCAAAATGGTCCAGTGACTAACCGGTATGCTGTAATGATGGCCCTGGTGGATAAGATGAAGGGAAATCGGGCAGAGTTTTTCTATGGGAGGTGGCTGGAACATGTGAAGAAGAACGTGACTGTGAAGAGGGATGGCACATTCTCTTCGAATGTGAATTTTGGTCTGAAAATCAGTAAGTTTATAGAGATGTTCTTTCACAGGATGCAGGGGAAAGGTTGCTACCGACGGACTTCATTCCCCAGACAAGGAAAGCAACTGCTGATCCTGATGCTAGTCGCCCGAGGATACTGAAGGGCACATCAAACGTGGATACCACAATCCCTACATCCCCAGAGCATCCTGAGGCTGCTGAGTTAGCATTCTAGCAGCTGGAGCACGCCATCGCTATTACTCCGAAGGAGATAGCGGCTGCTCGGAAGGAAGCAGAAATAGAGAAGTGCTTCGAGGAGCTCGAAGAAATTGAAAAACTTGAGTTGGGAGGAGATGTCCATGTGCCCACCACTCTACTGGACCCTCTTGCTGCCACTGTTCCCAAGAGGCCCCGCACAGAGATTACTACGCCCGAGAGGAGGAGGACTAGGAGGCGGATTCAGAAGCCACTGGATCCAACCTCTAAGGATGTCCCTGCCGAGCCTGAGAAGAAGAGGAACAGGCGGAGGTTGGTGAAGACAGCGGAGCAGAAGGAAGTTGCTAAGGAGACCTCTGAGCAGCCGGCTGCGACTCCAGAAGCAGAGGAATAGTAGAAAGGTAGTCCCTTGTCCTCCAAGCCTCTGTCCAAAATATTGAAGGGAATAAATGAAAGGAAGAGGAAGAGGAAAGCAGAGCAGAGGGCGAAGGAGCAGAAAACATACAAGAAGAAGCTCGAGGAGATGATGTTTGAAGCTCGTGATCAGAACTTTGAGAACATCAAGAGGGCTGCCGATGAATGTGCCGAAGCAAAGAGGACTGCTCAGTTGTTGGAGCGGGTGGCACGGGAGGCTTCCCTGCTAGCAAGCGAAACTGAAAAACAGAAGAAGGGCAAAGCTAAGGAAGGTGGACGGATTACTGTCACCATTCTGAAAGTGGATGCTAGCGGAGCCATTGTGCCAGAGGAGGAGGCCCTGTCTGATAAGGCATTTGATAAAATGTTGCATGCCGGAGCATTCAATGTGCCGGATCAGACTAAAGGAAAAGGTGTTCAAATCCGAGCACCCAATGAACAGCCTAGCAGCAGCAGTAGCAGTTCTGATGATGAAATGCCACCAAGAGATAAGGAAGCAGGTCCTTCAGGAGCAGGAAAACAGGCAGAGGATGAAGCTGAGAGTGCCAAAGTGCCTCACGTTGAGCAGACTGCTCACGTTGCTAAAGGCCAGGGAGCTGAGCAGGTTGCTAGCATCCCAGAAAGGATTGAAAGCACACAAGCAGATGATATGGTCAGCAGGGAGACCCCAGCAGGATATGAAGGTGCTTACACTGAATTAGATTCCGATGGTAAATCTGAGGATGTATATGATGCACGCTTCCTGAGGAAAATCAACAGAGGCACCGACAATCATCTGTGCGTACTCTTTGACGGTCTTCCAGGGCCCCATTTAAATTACGCAGGATTGCTCAATGGTGTGCTCCAGTTCACATTAAGGAGGAGGCGAGTGGAGACGTACTTTCGATGCTGTCTGAGATCGAAGAACTCATATCGGCAGAAGATGAAAGAGACTTAGCCTATGTTTTCTATGGAGGGATCGATGAAACGACAGAGCAGGGGAAGATTTTAGCCGAGAAGCTGAGGAGATGGAAGTTTATTGATTATGTGACGCATCAGCTGTGCCTTGAGGAAAGAATGCTGGTCACCACTGCTCGGGGCTTGAATTTCTGGAGGAGGGAAGAGGCATGGGCGAATGATTGGGTTGATCAAGTAGCCGGATCTAAGCAGTACTCAGACAAGCAAGTTATTGCTAGACTGCAGGCGATCCGTGCTCACAGATTGTTCTCCAACTCCAAGTCATTGCCACCATCATCCTTTGCCCTAGACGGCTACTCAGACGCCAGGATCAAACTTTCAAAGCGCCAAGCTAGAGCGGCTGCTGAGTACCGTCGCCGACAAGCAGAGTATGAGGCCCAGAAGAAAGCAAGGATGGAAGCCAGGAAGGCAGAGATGATTGTTGAGCGAGAGGCTGCCGAGCTCACTGAAAAAGACAGAATCATTGTCTTGTTTCTGGACTTGGATATTCTTAACATTATAAGAGCTGCTCAAGCAGAGGAAGCCCATGAAGCTGAAACTACTCAAATCCTGGATGCTACACAGAGAATGCTGAATGAGGAAGAATGCTATGTGGCTGCTCAGGCTCAGATTGCTCATGATGCTGAAGTTGCTCAGATCATGGAGGGCGCTAAGTTGTTGATGGATGAAGATTCGCGCTACTCTGCTGCTCAACAAGCCAATGCTGAAGCCTTAGAGTTAGCACAACCGAGCCAGAAAGAGACTACCACTGCTGAAGGTCTGGACATGGTGTTAGCAACTACATTCTCTGCATTTGAAGCTACACCTGTAAGTTCCTATGACTTCCAATCCTATGTGGATTCAGCCGTTCAGAAAGCGATGCGAAGTGCTTTATCTTCCTTGAATGAGCGTGTTGAGATGGAGAAGGCAGAAATCAGGAAGGAGATTGAGGAGGTTCGGACCGAAGTGTCAGATGTCCGCACTGAGGTTGCTGAGGTGAGACTAGATGTTTCTTCTGTGAAACAGAATGTGGAGGTCACAAGAGCCGAAGTATCTGAAGCTAAGCAGCATTTTTAATCCGATTTCAAATCCTTCTATTCCACCTTTTATGCTGCAATCAAAGAGGGGGAAGAGAGGAGGCTTGCTGAAGCTGCCCAGCAAAAAAAGGAGGAAGAAGCGCTAACTGCTAAGGAAGAGCAGTGCAGGCTAGCAGTGGAGGAATTGAGAAGGAAAGATGAGGAGCTGAAATTTCAGAGGCTAGAGGTAGAGAATGAAAGGCTTGCTAAGAAGCTTGAGTTAGAAGCTGCTAAAAGGGAAGCGAGCAAGGCTTATCTTGAGAAGTTTGTGCATCTGGCACTTGGAAAGTTTGATGAGCTTGAGAAGAAGAAGCCTGCTCCCGACTCTTGATCTTACTCTCTTAGCATCCTTTCCTAGGATTTCTATTTTTTTATATTCCTTTTCATTTGTAATTGTAATGCTAAAATCAAATGAATGAAAATGGAATCAGACTTAGACAATTCCTTATTGTCGATTCCTGAGTTTTTATTGTGTGCTAAAGTTGATATACACTTTAGTGTATTTAACGAATTTACTTAAGTTTGCTTTGGATTGGTTGTGAATGCCTGCTAATTTATTTGGATGCTAGAATTTTTAGCAGACTACTTGCAGCATTTACGTATATTTTAATCGAGAAATATTCCCAGCACATATTGAGGGGGAAATTATTTAAAATCAATCCCTGCTACAATTAAGAAGGATTAACTCTGAGTTAGACTGCTAGCTTAGCCTAGTTTTGTACTAAATTTTTTTTTTTGTAAAACTCAGATATTTTTCCTCTTAATTCAGCAAGTGATAGTAAGCTTTGAT
>JAPKLW010000264.1:667029-687526 GCA_026898455.1 Plectranthus barbatus | reverse complement strand
GGGATCAACAGTGGGATGTGCCATTCTCATTGACATATGAATGAGCCAGATCCCTAACATACTTCCTATGATCTTAAACCTAACTGAAGGATAAGGGGCACACACAGATTGACCACACTTTGATTTACCATGGTGGCGAGTCTTACATGTACTCTTATACCCGTATTTTGGGTGTTGGCAATTTGTGTGTGGCCTGCTTAGTCTGGACGTTTAGGTAAGCATATCCGTTTCAGGATGGTGACATTCCCTGAGGAGCTCACAAGGTTCATTATGCTAAACCCTGCAGGTTGAATTATTTAATTCAGGCATAAGTGAAAAGGAGTGAGTGGCATTACTCAGGAAATAAGAGATTAATTAATTGTGGATGATTGTCATAAGCCAAATTAATTAATGAATGTCTATAACCTTAAATATGTGGATCATGTTAGTTTGGTGCAACCCGTTCCTAATAACGTGGTAATAAAGCGGCGAGTCATCATTGTTACCGTGGTGAAGGTTAAAACAATGTTTTATTAATTAATTATGTTATGGGTTGAACAAGGAAGGATTAATTAATAAAGAGGGCCCACTTTATTATTTGCATCTGATCCCTGGTCTGGCCCATTAACTGTTCACAGCCCATTAGGGTTAGGGTTTCTCAAAACCCTAACACTATATAAAGGCCTTCTCTTTATCAGATCAACTAGGGTTTTCAGTATATTGAAAATTGAGAGAGAAACGGCGGCGGCTATCCAGAGGGAGAAATTGATCGTTTTCTCCAGATCTCGGATTCAACTTGGTAGATAATCCTCACCAGATTTCCAAGGAGCAAGGGAACAGATCAGAAGATCAGATGTGTAGGAACTACTATCCTTTGTCGGCGTTCTATCTCAGATCTAAGTCTATTTCATTGTTGTTGGCTCCGATCTAGATCTGTAGATCAAACGGTGAAATCAGATATTCTCTAATCCATCATCTGCAATTAATTTTGTAGGAGCATGCATAGGTTCGCATGGTTTATTTAATTGAAATTTATTCCTGGTATCCTAAGAACGATCCTTGGCAAGAAATTCATAATGGCAACTCGTGTTGTCCATCGTAGACTCAAACCCTACAATTGGTATCAGATCCAGGTTCATGTTCTTAGGCTCTATCTTGGATAAATTGAGATTAAATAAATATGTATGTTCATGGATGGATTTAAATTGTCGTGGATGTTTTTGTTCTCGTGGCCTTCTCGTTTTTGGATCTGTTTTTCACCACGAGAAAATCCGTGGTTAGATTTGATAGGAAAATCATGTAATAGATTTAGATCTATTTTTTTTGTATTTTCTTTATTTTTCAAATCTGTAAAATTTGAGATCCGGAAGAACGAGAAAAGAGAACGAAGAACAGACATGATGGTGCAGCTAGGGTTCAGCCTTTCACCCACCACTCTCGCCGGCGGCAGCGACGACCAGACCGGCGGCGTGAGGCGGCAAGTGGCGGCGGCAGGCAGAATCTGCCTGTGGCTGGGTCGCGCTTTGTTCCTCGCATTTCTGTAGTCGTCGGTTTGCTGTGA
Source organism: Plectranthus barbatus (assembly GCA_026898455.1). Taxonomy (NCBI): domain Eukaryota; kingdom Viridiplantae; phylum Streptophyta; class Magnoliopsida; order Lamiales; family Lamiaceae; genus Plectranthus; species Plectranthus barbatus. The sequence continues at coordinate 685,986 of JAPKLW010000264.1, read as the reverse complement.
GTTCTCCGGCATGTCGCGCATATGGTCTGGAGGCTACAGGCGCGGGCGGCAGCGGCTAGGGTTCCACCATGGGGAAACCTTTGCGCCACCTCTGCGCGCTGTGTTTCTGATCGACGGGAAAATTGCAGGCGGCGGCTGTTTTTGCATGCGGTGTGCGGCTGTTGTCGGAGATGGAGGCCATGCGCGAGCGCCAAGGAAGGGCGAGAGTGCTGCCGGGGCTGGCCGCGCGCGAGTCGCCTGCGCGCGGGGGTGGTGGCTGGCGAAGAGGAAGCCGCGCACGCAGTCGCGCACGGCGGTTCCACTGCTGGGGCTGCGGCTTCTGGTTTGCGTGCATATCTGGCTGCTTCGGGGTCTGAGGCTGTCGAAGGAGGCATTGCTGATGCCGACGAGAGATACGGCGGGGGCTGCTGTGATGGCCGGCGATGGGTGGCTGCCTTAGAGGCGGCGGCGGCGGCTGGTTCAAGCTAGGTGGCGGCTGCTGCAAACTAGGGTTTCCAAACCCTAGGGTTTGCAGCAGTTCGGGCTGTGGCTCGGGCCTGACAGCCCGGAGGCGGCCCGCAGTTCTGAAAAATTAGGGTTTAGCTGCTGTTGGGCCAGAAACCCTAATTTGCAGCTCAATTGCTATTTTTTCTGCCCGAATCAGATTTCAAGTCCAACGGAGGCCCAGTTTGAAGATCTGTATTGGAATTAAATCTTGTAATAGTTAGATTTAATTTATTTCAGTTGTAATCGCATCTAAGGGGCCACGAGAATTTATTTGTTTATTTATTTATTCTCGTATTGATGTGATTTATTATTTGCGCACTAGTAAATAATAGGAAGCATGATTATTTGCTTTAATTATTTACTTTTATAAGCATGTTGCAATTTAATTTTTGAGCATGTCTTATGTGATTTATTTTATGTTTTAAATTATGTTTATAAATTCCGGAATCATATTAATTTATGATGGAATTTTGGGTGTGACATAATTTATGGTAACATAAAATAATTTGTGCGCATGAAACCTTTAGAATTAAAATACTAAGCTGGATTTTGGTTCTTTTCTAACCAAGATCATTAGACCTCCACAAATACGACTTCTCATTGGAAGTAAGGCGTTTCGAAGCGTAAATGACTACTCTAGAGATAACTTACCAGTTCTAATGCGATGAGGTTTCCAAAATAAAATATTTATTTTAAGATGAGAAATGTGGGGCCTCTAAGCAATGACTACTCGGGTAGCTTGCATTGAGATAACTTTCACAACTCTCTAAGATTAAACTAAATGGAATAACAAAGGATGTTAAAGGCAGGACGCATGGGTCTAGTACACATGTCGAATCGCCTTTTAATGTCCGGAGTTAGGCTTGTGGTTTATTTTGGCTTAGATGTTGCCTGGAGTATAACTCAGTTGTGATGTCCCTGCTCCGGATAGGTGAACATGGTCTTAAGATCTCCAATATTAATTTCTTTTGCTTAAGATACCTGGCATGCTAAGAAATTGAAGGACCTACTTTGGTCTGGTTGAGCGTTTGCCATAAACGTCTAGTCAGTAGCTTGCGGTAGATTAGCTTGGGCAATTGGAGGAAGCAAATTGCATTGTTTCATCGAAAGGTTCTATGCATATTTGTTTCAATTGTTCGTAGTATGTGTTTACTTTAATTCACTTATTTGTTTTCAGATATGTCTATTATTGCATCGCTCATTAATTCAATCGTACACAATTCCTTGACTGGTCCGAATTTTCCTGGATGGAAAAGTGACATTGTCAAGCTCTTGGATTCATTTGGACATTTGTTTGTTCTGCAAACTCCCTGTCCGAGTTCGCCGACTGATACATCTTCCAATGAGTAGCGTGCACAGTATCACATGTGGATGTGGTCGAATGGCATGGCCAGATAATATATCTTGGCTGGTATGTCAGATGCACTGCATCCTCGTTATAGTGATGTATGACTTGCGCATGACATTATGCGACGTCTTGACGTAGCATATGGCAGACTCGATGGACATGCTAGATCCAGTCTTATCAAGCGTATTGTAAGACAGAAAATGGGTTAGAACTGTTCGGTACGTGAACATGTGGAATCACTCATCCAGCTCATAGATGTGTACACATTGATGGGTGGTCAAATTGACAATGATGTCAAAATTGACTTGATACTCAACACATTACCGAAGTCATTTGATGACTTCAGAATTTCTGTTGAGAAAAAAAAGAGTGAGTATATTGTTCACAGTCTGCTCAAGGATCTTGTATCAACAGAAGCTTCTTTAGTCTTTTCTGTGAGTCACTCTAATTTGCTTCCGAGTGGAAAGAGTGATGTCAAAGAAAAGAGGATGAAGGAAGCAGTGGGAGTAGTCTTGCCTTATCAGTTTATTCCAGATCTCTTGCTAAAAGTTCTTCTAAATTGTGTCGTAATGACATGAAGAAGAAGAATGGTAAAGGAGAGAACAAAGGAAAGAAAGATAACAAGAAGGACAAATGTTTCAAGTGTGGCAAGAAGGGTCACTGGAAAGTAAATTGTCCAAGTTTTGTAACTAAGGGACAAGGTACGCCATCTTTTGCATTGCTTGTTGAAACATGTTTAGTATCGGTTTTCTACCCTTTAGTGGGTAGTGGTAACTTAGGTCACTAATCGTGTTTGCTACACTTTGCAGGAAATCAAGCTTAAGGCTTGAAGATGGCGGGATTACCATCTCCAGGATTGATGCTGGAAGTTACTACTTCAGCTGATGGAGATTTTACTTTGAGTTTATGTTAAAAAAACTCTGTTTTAATTCAAGTTTCTGAAGAGATGTTGTTTTAGTTTTGATAAACTCATATTTCATCTATTGTAATGGATTATCAGTTATTCGATAGAGTTTATCTATCACGGTTGAATAACAGTGTTCTCTATTATGGATGATTGTCTCTTCATTACTTGATTACATAAACTATCAGTGCTCTAAGGTATAATTTAAAGAATCTCTATAGAGATAGGTTACATCAGTCTAAGTAGTTTTAAGTAATTCATGGAATTATGGATCCAATCCAGGTATTCCTAAGAATGGTACTTATGACAACTACTTAGAGGTATAAGATGGTAACCAAGCCCTTTTAATAGGCGATTGTATCTCTATAGGATATTTCGTGTTTGCTCTGGTTTGTTGGTTTGAGTCTACTTCCGCAGTTGCCTTAACATGCATTGATATTGTAATCACTTAAGATTTGGATATGTTTATCTAGTTCACTACAAGTCTTAGTCTCTTGCTTTAATCAAGAGCGTTCAAGACTAAGGTAGAGAATAAGTTAAACAAGACTGTAAAAAACATTATGGTTCGTTCATAATGGTGTATCTTAAGTGATGGGTTTTACAGTATCTGACAGAGCAAAGGGATTGCATCCCAGTTAACTACACCTATTATCCCTCGATTGGGATAGTGTAGGTAAAATGAATTAGATTCTTTAAAAGTTTATATGTTATGCCAGCTTTGCCAAATTTTCATTTTTGGGAAGAGCGCCAAAAGCAGTTGTATGTTTGCTTAATCTAGTGTCTTCTAAATCAGTTCCATATACCCTAGCAGACCTTGACTCTGTCAAAAGAGCAATGATGGGTAATTCGGCTGTTAAGCTGATATAGGAAACTGATTGGTTGGAAGAAAGGTTTAAGCTAGTACTGTTTTGTGGGCTATTCCAGGTAAACGAAAAAGGATGGTTGCTTTGTGTATCCTAGATGCAAGCAAGTTGTATAGGATGCAACCATGAATCCAAATGTGAAATTGTTCTCTAACGTTTTAGAGAATACAATTCAAATCCATCAGGAAATACCCCGTGGCATATTGAGCATACCTTGGAAGGTATGGTACCAATTGCACGGTCACCTGTGTAAGGTGATAAACCACAAATTAATGCACCATTAACTGACAATGTAAAAGGAGCATCGTTGTAGTGGGAGGTTGCCTTAACAGGCTTAATGGTACTAGTTTGTGGAAACAGTCTCTGGACTTGTTCCCAGCTAAACGAACAACATCGTACTCATCCCTTAAAGCGCAACAAAGCTGTTAAGACAAAAGATGCTGTTTAATGACGTCATGTCATGGATTCAGAAATGAATCAGTAAAGGTTATGGTTGTGTATCATGATCAGTGATTGCCAAATAAGCTTACCAGCTATAAGCAACTGATTGATATACAAAGAAGGAAATACTCGAATGGTAACCTAGTATATTCGAATATCTAGGTTAGTGAGTAAGGTATGGACTTTCTCACTGGTTGCAACTGTTAAACCCATTCGAATTCTTTTAACCATAACAACACATATGAATCTAAATATCTGGAAGATAGATGATGTCATCCGTGTTTTATAAACGGGTACCTTGAAAAAGGTGACGACATATGTATGCAACAACCAGATAAGTTATGTGCAAAGCATCATGTCTGGAAGCCAAGGTAGTTCAAGTATGAACTTAAGGGAGCTTCAAAGTCATGAAGCAGACATTTCGATATTGTCTATCGAGAATGAGAGTTTCATGTACCAGTTATGTGTCAGCGGAAGCGTGGTTCTCCTTGCACATTATGTAGATGGTATTTTCACATTCGGAAACGGTGTGGAGATATTGTCAGGCATAAAGGATGGTTATCCGAACAGTTTCAGAAGTAGAACTTATGAGATTTTGGAACATCTTTTCAATTAAGGTCTTGTGTTGTCACAAGAAAAGGATGTTCAGGTATCTCAAGTCGCTTAAATTGATTCTGTGGTAAGTCGTTCATAGCAAGAAAGATTATTATCTTTTTATATTATAAATGAACGAAGTTAGATATCTGTAATGCTATAAGCATGTTAAACAGATATTAGTTCAACTCTGGATAGGCTTATTGGTTAATGAATAAGCCTTAAGAGTTGAATAGCATCGGATATCAGGAGGATCATAAGGAAAGGAAATCGACCTCTAACTATGTGTTGGCCTTGGAGGAGGAGTTATAGGAATCTAACACAGAAGTGTGTTGCGTATTCCGGAATGAAGGCTGAGTTTTTGTCAGCTTCATTAGCTTCACAAGAAGCAGTATAGCTCTGATGCCATCCTCTAGAGGTGTGTGTTCTGAGTTTGCCTAATTAAATCACAAGGAATTGTGATTATGTTGGTGCAGTGACAAACTCAAAGGACCCAAGACTCACGAGGTGGTGAAACACATTGGATGTGTGGAATCACATCATACGAGAAATCGTGACAAGAGGTGACGTGAATGCAGTGGGAGTGATTGACAGTATAGACACACTTAATACTTTGGTAAAGCAATGGTATTATGCTTTAAGTATAAGTGGGACATTGTTGGGATTAGATACTGAAAGCATATATGATTAAGTGTTTTGTACACTGGTCTTCATATATGTTGTCGCAACAATGTTCGCTGTCTGATAGAACAAACATACAACGAACTATAATATCCTATTATCTCGCCTATAGGGATGATCATATGGTGTGTAGGAGATCACAGAGGATCATATGAATCGTTTGACCTTGCGAGATATAAACAGTATCACAGCTGAGACGGTCCCTGGATAGGCTGTCGGTCTAAGCTGCGGCACATCGGTTCATAAGTGGGCTTATCCTAGCTACTTGATGTGTCGGTACATAGTTATGTATTGATGGGATCAACAGTGGGATGTGCCATTCTCATTGACATATGAATGAGCCAGATCCCTAACATACTTCCTATGATCTTAAACCTAACTGAAGGATAAGGGGCACACACAGATTGACCACACTTTGATTTACCATGGTGGCGAGTCTTACATGTACTCTTATACCCGTATTTTGGGTGTTGGCAATTTGTGTGTGGCTTGCTTAGTCTGGACGTTTAGGTAAGCATATCCATTTCAGGATGGTGACACTCCCTGAGGAGCTCACAAGGTTCATTATGCTAAACCCTGCAAGTTGAATTATTTAATTCAGGCATAAGTGAAAAGGAGTGAGTGGCATTACTCAGGAAATAAGAGATTAATTAATTGTGGCTGATTGTCATAAGCCAAATTAATTAATGAATGTCTATAACCTTAAATATGTGGATCATGTTAGTTTGGTGCAACCCGTTCCTAATAACGTGGTAATAAATCGGCGAGTCAGCATTGTTACCGTGGTGAAGGTTAAAACAATGTTTTATTAATTAATTATGTTCATGGTTGAACAAGGAAGGATTAATTAATAAAGAGGGCCCACTTTATTATTTGCATCTGATCCCTGGTCTGGCCCATTAACTGCTCACAGCCCATTAGGGTTAGGGTTTCTCAAAACCCTAACACTATATAAAGGCCTTCTCTCTATCAGATCAACTAGGGTTTTCAGTATATTGAAAATTGAGAGAGAAACGGCGGCGGCTATCCAGAGGGAGAAATTGATCGTTTTCTCCAGATCTCGGATTCAACTTGGTAGATAATCCTCACCAAATTTCCAAGGAGCAAGGGAACAGATCAAAAGATCAGATCTGTAGGAACTACTGTCCTTCGTCGGCGTTCTATCTCAGATCTAAGTAAGTATGGCTTACGACCATGATATATTTTGTAGGGAGACTTGTTGAAGCGAAGATTTAATCCACTTCGATTCTGCGTGTAGCTAGAATTCATTGCAACTTCTCCTCAATATATTTGACTTAGATCTGTATCTGCAAGCATTGTTCGCACAACCTCCTTGAGAGTTATGTTTCTTCTTTCTGTGAAACCGTTCTATTGAGGTGTTCTTGCAGTGGATCTTTCATGTCCTGTCCCAGCATCGGCGTAGAAATCCATTAATGCTCCATTGTAGAATTATGTACCATTGTTCGATCTTATCCGTTTCACCATGAGCTCTTTGTCGTTCTGTACTCGAAGTATCAGCTCCGGAAGGATAATCTTCACCTCGTCCTTACTTTTGAGTAGTCTCACCCATTTTTACCTAGAATAGTCATCAATAACAACTAAGGTATATTGTTTATTACCTATAGTGGGTGGATTCACCGGGCTGAATAAATCCATATGCAGTAGCTCAAGGGTTCTGTTTGAAGTGGCCTTTTCCGGATTAGATCTGAAGGACGCCTTGGCTTGTTTTCCTTGTTGACAGGCTCTGCATATTCATTCGTTCTTGAAGGTCTCTTTGGGTAGTGCTACAACAATGTTATTCTTGACAATATAATTGATAGTCTTAAAGTTTAGATGCGTTATCCTTTTGTGTAATAGCCAGTTTGTCTCTTCCTTGCTGAATGCTATGAAGTATGATGCTTGCTGACCACTTTCCCAATCAATCATATACAATCCTCCTATCCTGATTCCTCTAAGCTTTACTTCTCCAGTGGTCCTATCAGCAATTTCACAACCTGTATCAAAGAAAGAAACAATATATCCATTTTTACTTAGCTGGTTGATGCTTAGTAGATTGTGCTTGAGACTATCGACAAGGGCTACATTGATTATTCGCATTCTATTTTGCTCGATGTACCCTCTTTCGATTACTCTAGCCTTTGAGTTGTCACCAAATAAGACTGAAGGTCCTCTGATCTTTTGGAGTTCTGTGAAGATCTCTTTGACTCTTGTCATGTGACTTGAGCATCCACTGTCTAGGATCCATTCTTTAAGATTTCTTGAAGTTCGTCTTCCTGGATCTTGTTCCTGCAAAATAAAGAAGTTATATTTTTGGTACCTGATCAATTATGGGTCCTGTAGGATTAGTTCTCTGGATCATTCCTTTGGGAATACAGACCTTCGTGATTTTGACATTTCGTTTGTCATCATATTTTACTACCCTTCCTTTCCTATTGGAGTAATATCTTGAATCAGCATAGGAATGTGTAGTGGTGTGTCAAGCCATCATTGTCTTTTGAAATTGTTTTAATTTAGACTCTAGCCTCAAGTAGGTGTTCCTTCTACTTGGAGTGTATGCTGGCTTTCTTGCAATCTCAGTAGATTGCTTAGCCTTACTAGGATTTGTATGAACTTTCCCTGACATTGTTGGCCTTTTCTCAGCAGACAAATAATTTAGTCTTTACTGAGTAGTCAGCTGAGGGATACTAGTTTTCCAACATTTATGCTGAGCAATTGACTTAGAATTTTCCCTCTTGTCTTTCCTAGTAGTTTGCTGAAATCTTCCTAGTTGCTGGGACAAAAACAATCTTCTTTCTCTTACTTGATTCCTTCATCAAAGCCTATTCCAGCAAAGTTCTTCGAACTTCTTTGGACATTTAGAATATCATTCAAATCTCTCGTGCTTTTTAAAAATTTACATTAACATGTATCTTGCACAGAGTTTTTGCTTTTCAAAATTTCATTCTCCTATTTTAAATTACTGAACTTTTCATTCAAGGAGAAGAATTCTGTTTTTAATTTTACAGGTTCCTCGTCTGCTGACCTAGAATTTTCAATCTCACTGATCAAAACGGAAAGCTGAGATTTCTGCGAGGAATTTTCTTTCACTAAAACATCCTTCAATGCATGAACTTTTGAAATTTCTATTTGCAGAAATTCTACAGTTATCTCATCTGATTCTGAGTAGTATGAATCAACAATATCATGCATATTATCAGAAATTGAAGCAACAGATAAAATAGAATGTGTTACCTGGTTTCTTGTTATAGTTTGAGCTAATTCTCCTGTCTGCTCTTCATTGTGTCGGCCATGAATAACATGAGAAGATCCTCTTCATCTTCTGATAAGTAACTTTCATTGTCATAATCTGGGATGTCTGGTAGTTCCGTCATTGTCAATAAGGCTTCAGTAACAGCCTTTGATGCTCGCCTCTTGAACAACTTCCTCAATCTTTCCCTTTCCTATGGATCTACACGTGGACATTCAAACTTCAGGTGATATGGGGAATTGCATTCGTAGCATGTTCTTGGCGCTTTCTTTACATTTCTGTTGTTTGCTGGTTGACTTTGATGGAAATCCTCCTTCTTTCCTTTGGCTTTCAACAACAACTTTTGCAATCTCTTCATTTGTTCTTCAAGTTTGCTGACTGTGCATTATGCTTCTTTGACTTGAGTTCTGCTGGTGGAAGGAATCTCCTTTGTTGAACTGGACTGAGCTGGTCGATCTGAGTAGAATGACTTCTTCGTTTTCCGCTTTTGTCCTTCTCTCTTCACAAAGAATGCAACATCCTTGACTACTTCTTCTTTGGTTACTGTAGTGAGAACAACTTCATTTTTGTTAATCTGCGTGATGTCCCATTCGTGCGCCTTTAGTTGGGCAAATACTTCTTTGGTGCTGATTGCTAGCAAAGCTTTCTCCTTCAGACTGGTCACTTTGACAAACCAGTCCTTCTTTGGTAGTTTTGAGAGAATTTTTGAGTTCATGTCGGGAAGCTCGTACGTTCTTCCCAGCTTTTTTTAACTCAGCTAGAATGGTGTTAAATTTGACCTCCATGTCCTTGATGGTTTCACCTGGAATCAATAGAAAGGATTCATACCTGTCTACCCATTGTAGTAGCTTGTTTCTCTTTATTTGATTCATTTCCGTACTTAGAGTGCCAAGAAAGTCCCACATTTCTTTGGCATTTTCGTACTCCAACGCTTCTCCCATGAGTAGGTGACATGACACCTAATATTAATCCATGGCTACGTAGTCCAGTTGACCACGAACTCGTTATTCTGGACTCCATTCTTCAAAACGGCTTGTCCACCATTACGTCTGGTCCTGCTACGTCTTCTCCAACCCTAGTCTTTACCTTTCGGATTTTGATTGGTCCTTTTTCGATCACTTGCTTCATCTCTGGATGGATGTTCATCAGCGTAATCAATGACCTCTTTTCTAGGTAGAGTAGGATTCTGGAGTGAACTTTGCGTTGTCCATTAATTTGAACCTGAGCTAAACACTGAAACACAGATATGCAAGGAAAATGTGGATCTGGTCCTAAGCAACTCAGAAGCAACTAGTCTGTAAAGACCAACCGCTCTCATACCACTTGTTGGTCCCCGATCAGAGTGTTTTATATGCAGCGGAAGTATTAATACGATCTTGCACTTATCTTGCTAAGATCTCAACTTAGCAAGTGTTTATCAAATTAGTTTTAAGCTTGATTCTTTGTTAAGTCAAATTGCAGTTTATACTATGTTGGTCCCACATCAGAGTACGTATAATGTGCAGCAGAAGTATTAAAACAGTTAAATACACTCTAAAATGCGGACAGTTCACTTTCTTATCAACTCAAATTTTATGTGATAGTTTGAGAAATTCAGTTTATGTTATCCAGTAGTTTAGATTAATAGTTTTACAGTTATAGAGAATTAACAGTTATACACTTCAACACTTTCAAGGTAAGTGTTGAAGGTTTCAAGATATAAATTGAAAACTGCTAAATGCGTAAAGTAAATGAAAACTGTAAACGACACAGGATATTTATAGTGGTTCGGAGCCTTAAATCCTATGTCCACTCTTCGAATATCAGATCCGGAAATTCACTAAGTTATGAGATACAATCCTCACGATCTATAGCCAGTTGTTGTAGAGACCTCCATCCACAGCACAATGGATCACTCGCCCAGGTAGTTGTACTTCACTTCTTTTTCAGTTCGTCGAAAGTTGTGCGTCTTCTCTGTGAACTGGCATTCATTGAAGAAGGACTGAGGACAAACCTCCCTTTTCCTTTTCAGGTAGAATTGATGGTTCAATTCTTCCCAGAACGTAAACTAGTTGGCAGTTGCCCGTAATAACCTGCTCTTCCTTTGCAAGAGCAGACTGCTGTGTTTTTACTCTAAAAGTAAGAACACCAAGTCAGTAGATTAAATAAGCAGACTTAATCCTCATGTACCCAATGTCACACGATGAGTCTCCAAGGATTCTTTAAGCAATGAATGCCTTATTTTCAATAAATGAACCACGGTATTAATGTCTTCTTGCTTGATAGCATTAAATGCTTCAAGCTTTAATTTCAGCAGAAAGGCGAGAGTAAATGTGTCAGAGATTCAAGAGATGCAAAGGTCTAAAGGTGCAAATGTTTTTCTGTCTCTGTTGTACCTGTTATTCATAGGTTGGAAACCAGAAAATAGCTGGTAGAGACCTTTCGAAAGATGTCCAATCATAGTCCATCCTTCTCAGAAAAAGTCGCTTACTTCTCTGCTTTTTCTGCTACACTGTCCTGCTTTGCAGTGCAGTTTGTACTTGATGTGTCAGAAGCCGAACAATGTTGTACGCCAGTCACAATTGAGTCTCTGACTATCTTTTATCATTGACTTCCTTAGATTTCTTCTGCGACTGATTGACATCTTGCTATGTACGCATTCCTTGACGCGAAACTGTCCTGGTCTGAAACTGTGAGCGCCTCTCGACAATTTCTTTGTAAACACTGTATCCACAGTTTTCTTTTGAATATCCAAGCCTTGACAGGAAAACAGTCTGCGCAGTTTTTCGTTCCCTTTGCTCTGCTCTGCTTTTCTTCGCCTTTATGTTTGACAGTTATCTCGTCTGAATGGCATCTTCTTCAAAACTGTTCCACAGTTTTGACAAATCGCTTCTCCTAGACTATTGCAACTCGATCATCCTATATAAGTATTATATGAGGTAATAACTCTAAGACCTAGACTTTGGTATATAGTTTTGACACATCAAAACATCAATTTAAGGTGGGATTCCTACATCAACACCTAACAATTTCCCCCTTTTTGAAGTTATCAAAACCACACCTCTAAGTCTATCTAAGTCGACAAGAAGATGCAGTTAATCTGAGTTTACAAAGTTTGTCTATCTAGTACTGTTCAGAATTTTGCTTCTTCTTCACTCGACCTTCTCTAAAAGATATTCCCCCTTAATGGGATGATATATCTCGATTAATAATCAATCAAATTAGAGCGATAAGAGAAGAAGGATTATTGATCACACTGGAATATGTGATTTCAGTCAGTCAAGAAACAAGGTGAGAGACAATTAGTAGTTGTCTTCAAACCAACAGTTTTTCACTTTTCACAAGATATGATCGATTGCAAGTACATGAAAAGCTTTAAAACTGCGGTAATAAAGGAAGACATACAAAATAGACAAAAACATAATCCATTATCTTTTCCCTACTCATTTTGCTTGTCGTGATCCTTGTCCTTCTCCCTTTCTTGATTCGAGGAATCTGCATCTTTTGGCTTCGAGGAGGTTGCAGTAGTCATGGAAGGCGTACCAGCTTGTGCCTTAAGAGCTGCGGTTACTTCTGAGAAGTATTTGAAATCTTGTTCTCTGGAAGTTATTAATGTAGGGTTTGAGTCTATGATTGACAACACGAGTTGCCATTAATGAATTTCTTGCCAATGATCGTTCTTAGGATACCAGGTACAAATTTTAATTAAATAAACCATGCGATTCTATGCATGCTCCTACAAAATTAATTGCAGAGGATGGATTTAGAGAATACCTGATTTCACCATTTGATCTACAGATCTAGATCGGAGCCAATAATGATGAAACAAACTTAGATCTGAGATTGAACACCGGCGATGAACAGTTGTTCCTACAGATCTAATCTTCTGATCTGTTCCCTTGCTCCTTGGAAATCTGGTGAGGATTATCTACTAAGTTGAATCCGAGATCTCGAGAAATCGATCAATTTCTCCCTCTGGATAGCCGCCGCCGTTTCTCTCTCAATTACACTCAATATACTAAATCATTAATGATCTGATAGAGAGAAGACATATTTATAGTGTTAGGGTTTTGAGAAACCCTAACCCTAATGGGCTATGAGCAGTTCATGGGCCAGACTAGGGAACATATGCAAATAATAAAGTGGGCTCTCTTTATTAATTAATCTTTCCTTGTTCAACCTAGAACATAATTAATTAATAAAACATTGTTTTAACCTTTACCACGGTAACAATGTTGACTTGCCCCTTTATTACCACGCTATTAGGAACGGGTTGCACCAAACTAACATGATCCACATATTTAAGGTTTTAGACATTCATTAATTAATTTGGCTTATGACAATCAACCATAATTAATTAATCGCTTATTTCCTGAGTAATACCCCTCACTCCTTTTCACTTATGCCTGAATTAAATAATTTAACCTGCAGGGTTTAGCATAATGAACCTTGTGAGCTCCTCAGGGAATGTCACCATCCTGAAACGGATATGTTTACCTAAAAGTCCAGACTAAGCAGGCCACACACAGATTGCCAACACCCAAAATACAAGTATTAGAGTACATGTACGACTCGCCACTCTAGTAAATCAAAGTGTGGTCAATCTGTGTGTGCCCCTTATCCTTTAGTTAGGTTTAAGATCATAGGAAGTATGTTAGGGATCTGGCTCATTCGTATGTCAATGTGAATGGCACATCCCACTGTTGATCCCATCAATACATAACCATGTACCGACACATCAAGTAGCTAGGATAAGCCCACTTATGAACCGATGTGTCGCAGCTTAGACCGACAGCCTATCCAGGGACTGTCTCAATTGTGATACTATTTATATCTTGCTAGGTCAAACGACTCATATGATCCTCTGTGATCTCCTACACACCATATGGTCATCCCTATAGGCGAGATAATAGGATATTATGTTTTGTCGTATGTTTGTTTCATCAGACAGCGAGCATTGTTGTGGCAACACATATATGAAGACCAGTGTACAAAACACTTAATCATATATGTTTTCAGTATATAATCCCAACAATCTCCCACTTTTACTTAAAGAATAATACCATTGCTTTATCAAAGTATTACGTGTGTCTATACTGTCAATCACTTCCACTGCATTCACGTCACCTCTTGTCACAATTTCTCGTATGATGTGATACCACACATCCTATGTGTTTCACCACCTTGTGAGTCTTGGGTTCCCTTGAGTTTGTCATAGCACCAACATGATCACAATTCTATGTGATTTTATTAAGCAAACTCAGAACACACACCTCTAGAGGATAACGCCGGAGTTATACTGCTTTTTGCGAAGCTAATGAAATTGTCAAAAACTCAGCCTTCACACTGGAATCCGCAACACACTTTTGTGTTCGATTCTTATAACTCCTCCTCCAAGGCCAACACATAGTTAGAGGTCGATTTCCTTTCCTTATGATCCTCCTGGATATCCGATGCCATTCAACTCACAAGGCTCATTCATTAACCAATGTGCCTATCCAGAGTTGAACTCATATCTGTTTAACATGCTTATAGCATTTCAGATATCTAACTTCGTTCATTTACAATATAGAAAGACAACAATCTTTCTTGCTATGAACGACACACCACAGATTCAATTTAAGCTACTTGAGATTCCTGAACATCCTTTTTCTTGTGACCACATAAGACTTTAATTCAAAAGATGTTCCAAGATCTCATAAGTCCTACTTCTGAAACTGTTCGGATAACCATCCTTTATGCCTGACAATATCTCCACACCATTTCCGAATGTGAAATTACCATCTACATAATGTGCAAGGAAAACCACGCTTCCGCTGACACATAACGGGTACATGAAACTATCATTCTCGATAGACAATATCGAAATGTCTGTTACATGACCTTGAAGCTCCTTTAAGTTCATACTAGAACTACCTTGGCTTCCAGACATGATGCTTTTCACTGCACATAACTTATCTGGTTGTTTCATACAGATGTCGTCACTTTTTATCAAGGTTCTCGTTTATAAAATACGGATGATGTCATCTATCTTCCAGATATTTAGATTCATATGTGATGTTATGGTTAAAAGAATTCGAATGGTTTTAATAGTTGCAACCAGTGAGAAGGTCTTGTTGTGAAACATACCTTGCTCACTAACCTAGGCCTTTGAAAACACACTAGGTTACCATTCGAGCATTTCTTCCTTGTATATCAATCAGTTGCCTATAGCTGGTAATCTATTTGGCAGTCACTGATCCAGACATACAACCATAACCTTTTTCTGATTCATTTCTGAATCCATGACTTGACGTCTTTAAATTACATCATTTGTCTTAACAGCTTCGTTGCGCTTTAAGGGATAAGTAAGATGTTGTTCGTTAAACTGGGAACAAGTCCAAAGACTGTTTCCACGAACTAGTACCACTAAGCCGGTTAAGGCAACCTCCCACTACAACGATGATCCTTTATGTTGTCAGTTAATGGTGCATTAATTTGTGGTTTACCACCTTACACAGGTGACTGTGCAATTGGTACCATACCTTCCAAGGTATGTACAATATGCCACGGGGTATTACCTAATGGATTTGAATTGTCTTCTCTAAAACGTTAGAGAACAATCTCAAATTTGGATTCATGATTTCATCCTATACAACTTGCTTGTATCTAGGATACACAAAGGAACCACCTTTTTCATTTACCTGGATTAGCCCACAAAGCAGTACTAGCTTAAACCTTTCTTCCAACCAATCAGTTTCCTATATCACTTAACAGCCGAATTACCCATCATTGCTCTTTTGACATAGTCAAGGTTTGCTAGGGTATTTGGAACTGATTTAGAAGGCACTAGATTAAGCCAACACACAACTGCTTTTGGCGCTCTTCCCAAAAATTTTTTTTGGCAAAGCTGGCATAACTTATAAACTTTTAAAGAATCTTATTTCGTTTTACCTACACTATCCCAATCGAGGGATAATAGGTGTCGTTAACTGGGGTGCAATCCCTTTGCTCTGCTGTATACAGTAAAAACCTATCACTTAAGATACACCATTATGGATAAACCATAATGTGTTTACGGTCTTGTTTAACTTATTCTCTACCTTAGTCTTGAACGCTCTTGAATAAAGCAAGAGACTAAGTCTTGTAGTGAACTAGATAAACATATCCAAATCTTAAATGATCATAGTATCAATGCATGTTAAGGCAACTGCGGAAGTAGACTCAAACCAGCAAACCAGAGCAAACATGAAATAACCTATAGAGATACAATCCCCTATTAAAAGGCCTGGTTACCATCTTATACCTCTAAATAGTTGTCATAAGTATCATTCTTAGGAATACTTGGATTAGAACCATAATTCCATGAATTAGTTAAAACTATTTAGACTGATGTAACCTATCTCTATAGAGATTCTTTAAATTATACCTTAGTACACTAATAGTTTATGTAATCAAGTAATGAAGAGACAATCATCCATAATAGAAAACACTGTTATTCATCATGATAGAAAAACTCTATCGAATAACTGATAATCCATAACAATAGATGAAATATATTATTTCTCAAAGCAAAACAACATCTCTTCAGAAAGTTGAATTAAAACAGAGTTTTAACATAAACTCAAAGTAAAATCTCCATCAGCTGAAGTAGCAACTTCCAGCATCAGTCTTGGAGATGGTAATCTCGCCATCTTCAAGCCTTAAGCTTGATTCCCTGCAAAGTGTAGCAAACACGATTAGTGACCTCAGTTACCACTACCCACTAAAGGGTAGAAAACTGATACTAAACATGTTTCAACAAGCAATGCAAAAGATGACGTACCTTGTCCCTTAGTTACCAAACTTGGAAAATTTACTTTCCAGTGACCCTTCTTGCCACACTTGAAACATTTGTCCTTCTTGTTATCTTTCTTTCCTTTGTTCTCCCCTTTACCATTCTTCTTCTTCATGTCATTACGACGCGATTTAGAAGAACTTTTAGCAAGAGATCTGGAATGAACTGATAAGGCAAGGCTACTCCCACTGCTTCCTTCATTCCTCTTTTCTTTGACATCACTCTTTCGAATCGGAAGCAAATCAGAGTGACTCACAGAAAAGACTGAAGAAGCTTATGTTGATACAAGATCCTTGAGCAGACTGTGAACAATATACTCACTCTTGTTTTTTCTCAACAGAAATTCTGAAGTCATCAAATGACTTCGGTAACGTGTTGAGTATCAAGTCAATTTTGACATCATTATCAATTTGACCACCCATCAATGTGTACTCATCTATGAGTTGGATGAGTGATACCACATGTTCACGTACCGAACAGTTCTGACCCATTTTCTGTCTTACAATACGCTTGATAAGACTAGATCTAGCATGTCCATCGAGTTCGCCATATGCTATGTCAAAAAGTCGCATAATGTCACGCAGAAGCCATACATCACTATAACGAGGACACAGTGCATCTGACATACCAGCCAAGATATATTGTCTGGACATGCCATTCAATCACATCCACATGTGATACTGTGCATGTTCCTCATTGGAAGAAGTATCAGTTGGCGAACTCGGACAGAGAGTTTGCAGAACAAACAAATGTCCAAATGAATCCAAGAGCTTGACAATGTCAATTTTCCATCCAGGAAAATTCGGACCAGTCAAAGAATTGTGTACGATTGAATTGATGAGCGATACAATAATAGACATATCTGAAAACAAATAAGCGAATTAAAGTAAGCACATACTACGAACAATTGAAACAAATATGCATAGAACCTTTCGATGAAACAATGCAATTTGCTTCCTTCAATTGCCCAAGCTAATCTACCGCAAGCTACTGACTAGACGTTTATGGCAAACGCTCAACCAGACCAAAGTAGGTCCTTCAATTTCTTAGCATGCCAGGTATCTTAAGCAAAAGAAATTAATATTGGAGATCTTAAGACCATGTTCACCTATCCGGAGCAGGGACATCACAACTGAGTTATACTCCAGGCAACATCTAAGCCAAAATAACCACAAGCCTAACTCCGGACATTAAGGGATGATTTAGCATATGTACTGGACCCATGTTGCATGTTCTTAACGTCCTTTGTTATCCCATTTAGTTTAATCTTAGAGACCTGTGAAAGTTGTCTCAATGCAAGCTACTGAGTAGACGTTTGCTCAGAGGCTCCCACTTCTCATCTTAAACTAAATGTTTTATTTAGAAAACTCATCGCATTAGAACTGGTAAAGGACCTCTAACGCAAGCTACTGAGTAGGCGTTTAGGCTTCAAGATGCCTTATTTCCAATGAGAAGTCGTATTTGTGGAGGTCAAATAATCTTGGTTAGAAAAGAACCAAAATCCAGCTTAGTATTTTGTAACTAAAGGTTTCATGCGCACACATTATTTTATGTACCATAAATTATGTAACCTCTAAAATTCCATCATAAATTAATATGATCCCGGAATTCATAGACACAATTTAAAACATAAAATAAATCACATAAAGCATTCTTGATAATTTTAAAATTACAACATGCATAAACTGTAAATAATTAAAGCAAATAATCATGCTTTCCTATTATTTACTAGTGCACACATAATAAATCACATCAGTACGAGAATAAATAAACAAATAAATTCTTGTGGCCCCTCAGATGCGATTACATGGGAATAAATTAAATCTAACTATTACAAGATTTAATTACAGTACAAATCTTCAAACTGGGCCTCCTTTTGACTTAAAAACTGATTTGAAATGCATCAACAACAATTTGGGCTTCAAATTAGGGTATCAGGCCCAAAACAAGTGCCAAACCATAATTTTCAAACTTGCGGGCTGCCTCCGGGCTGAGGAGTCCAATTTCCAGCCCGGGCTTAGAAACCCTAAGGTTTCAGCAAACTCTAGCCGCCACCCCTGCAGCAAACATCCGTCGCCGCCAGCCCTTTGCCGTGCCACTGCTGGAGTTTGCACCCCAGCCATCGTCGCCGGCTACACACGCAGCCCAGCCTTGCCCGGTCGCCGTCGCCAGCAACCTACGCCATCGTGGAGCTTCGCGTAGAAGCACCAAACGCAGTAGAGGCTACGCCGCTTCGCACCACCGCGCGCAGCGCAAACCGCACGCATAAGCTACGGGAAAGCTACCTGCGGCGGAAACCTAGCCGCCGCCGCTGGTGCTGCCTTCACCCGCCTCCTGCGCGTATCACCACCATCGTTGTCTTGCATCGAAAACGCGACAGGGAGAGAGAAGGACGGGCGTGGTCCAGCCACAGGGAAGACCTCCCGCCGCTGCCACCTATTTGTGCCGCCTTGGCCGGATCTGAGAGCTCACCGGCCTGCCTTCGATACCGGAAAACGTGCGCCACAGCAGCAGAACAAGCTGGGTGCGGCCCAACCATGCGGGGAAGTAGGGTTTGTTGGAATTGTATACATAAAAGCATTATGATTGGTATATTAG
>JAPKLW010000264.1:604733-653934 GCA_026898455.1 Plectranthus barbatus | reverse complement strand
ATTCCTTGGTCGGGCAATTAAATCCTAAATTACTAACTAGTGGTTATCTCCTCTCGGTCTCAAACACACAAAGTTAATTAATTTCATAAAAATCCAGATTAATCCTACAATTGAAATCTTCTTGGTCGGACAGATAATCAAAAGTATTAAACCCTAACTTCCTGTTACTAACCTTCACCTCTCGGTCCTTCGATTAATTAACTGAAACCTACCTCAATCTTCATCTCTCGATCCTTTGATGAGAATAGATTTAAAATAAAACATAGGATTTAAACCAATTAAAAAGGGTTTGAACAATTGAATCTAAACATGCATCACAAATGGAGAAACCCTAGAACCTGTTTAGGGTTCTAGCCTAACATATTGAAAATAGACATTGCAGGGAAAAATAAACATTGCATTAAAAAGTAAAGGTTTGACAAATAAAAGTAAAGAGGAATTCTAAAGAAAACAGAAAATAAAGGTGTAAAACTGTAAAGCGAAAAAAAGAGATCCCGAATTCTGAGCTAATTATGAGTTTATATAGAAGTAGGGTTGAGGTCTTGGATAGATATCTTCAAAAGGTATGATTGATTGCTTCCAAGTTGATGTAAATCTTGTTCCCCAAGCAATTCTCGCCCAAAATATGTAAAAATCTCGCCAAATCTCGCCTAAATAGTCTGTCTCGGCCGAGATGGACCTTGCCACGGCCGAGATGGATTTGATTTCGGTCGAAACAGAGACTTTTCCGCCACTTCCGACCCTTCTGCGCAGTCTAACGGTTTTGGCCATAACTTTTGCATCCAAACTCCGATTGATCCGATTCCAGTTGCGTTGGAAAGCTAACTCAAAGATCGTTCAAATGACATGCTCTATTAGCTCAGATTCCAACGGTGGAAGAAGAAGTGGTTGTTTCTCCGAACATCTACTGCTTTCGGTACGGGTTCTCCATTGGATTTGGCCTAAAACCTGTAAAATCTCACCATGGCAAGCATAATACCCTCTAATATACACTCATGCTCAGTTTATTCAAGAAAATATACTAAAATGCCTAAAAGAAAAGAAAAACAATGCGATAAGAGAGTAGAAAAACGAGCTTATCAAGTTCCAGAAATGTTAGTTGTTTGACATTTCGTTTAGCTGGTACAACAACAGTTTTCAGAACTGGCTCATCTTGTACAACAATGATCAGTTGCGGAGGTGGCTCTTGAATGGTAACAACTTCCACTTGCAAATTCTAATTGACAGCTTCCTCAACTGGTATATCTGAAAATGTTCCCCATGTCTCTGGGGCCATCAAAGTAATCTGCTTAGGTGACGAGTGTGATGGTTGTTGAACTTTTGAAGTTGTGCTCCTAGAAGATGTTGAGGGAGTGAAAGGTTGTCGAGGAGGAGATTCTCTTGCTAATTGAGATGGACTTTGAAGGTCCAAAATAGACACTGCCTTGTCCCCTGTATTTCCTTCACGGCCTTTAACCTGCTTGCCCTTCTTATTCCTTTCTCTTTCTTCCTCCAAGGTACTTGTAAGTAGTATCTGTCTTCTTTTCTTACTTGTCGTTCGCGTCAAACAGTTTCTGTTTGTACCGGTTTCTTAGTAGCAGCTTGTGAATTGCAATCTTCAATAACATTCACTTCCAAATCATCATTATCTTCCTATTGATGTTCACGATCACGTCCTTTTACTGCTTTCCAATGAATGTCGTCACTGTGAGGTACGAAATCGGATGAGATTAGGCATTCACCTTCTTCCCAAAGACCGATCAATTGCTCTATTAAGTAACTGATTTTTAATCTAAAGCCAACTTCGGATTTGAATCTGTTGGTCTCCCGAATGGTCTCATTCTTTCTAGCATTCTCAAGAATATGCCCAAAAATGAATTCAGCCCAGTTTCCACCTGGACCATCGTCCAATACCATCATAACAACGTATTTTGGTTAACTTAGTTCCAAAAAGGATCCTGCACTGCAGTAGAGCATCCTAAGTGTTATCTCACTTAGAGTCTTGTTAAGCGGTCTCAATTCTGAAACCCTTGTAGGTAAGGGGAATTCGTCTTTATGATCGGGTTTCTTCCAGATATTCCAATGTCTCTCCCTTGCCCCATCATCATTCTTCAAGTAGTTGGCGACATTTTCGCTAGTTTTAGGTAGGTGGAAGAATTCGGCAATAGTATCAGCACTTATCACCATGGGAATCTTATTGACCTTGGTTTTGAAAGATTTTCCACTTTTGTGAACGATGGCATTCTCGTAGAATTTGGCGACGCGGTGAGGCTCGAATTTATGAGGACGTAAATCTAGAAATTGTACTAGCTTCTCTCTATGCAACTTGTAATGAAGTCGCTCATCTGAACAAAAGTAATCAAGTTCATTCAGATTTAGAATCTTTTCTTTAAAAACTTGACTTACTCGGAAGTCCATGTTGGAAAGATCGGCAGCATCAACTATATCATTCGATAGGCGCTTTAGTTCCTTATGAGTGCTTCCTTGAGCAGTAGTGCCTTTCCTTGATCTCCTTGATGCATTTGAACCTTTGCCAGATAAAATCTATCTCTTGCCCCTAATATCTAAGAACATTGTGAGTGGAGAGAAGATTCAATGATGAAGAATCAGGACGAATTCAACAGGAGGTGGTTGCAGAAATCAATTTAGGGTGATGATTTATCGCGAGGGGGGGTTAATCGAGGATTTTGACACAGTTAGATCCACGGCTGAGATGAATTTTCACTTTATGTGATCTTCGGCTGTGACGAAGGCTGATGCAAAAACGTCTGTTTGTATTCTGTCATGGCGTATGCATAACGCGTGATCGCGACTACGTGTCTCTGCCTAATACGCCGTGACATTGCTTCCTTTGAAAGTTTTCATCCAACTACCTGTATCAATGGTCAATCGATCTTGAATTACCTTGAACACTTGCAATTTGATCCGACTAAGTCTATGAATGAATGTAATCCTGTTCAGACGAGTCCAACGGACCAGACCAGCTCAGAGAATTTTTTTAGAGCTTTTGAGATTGCACTTTGACAAAGCTTCAACTAAGCTTTTCAAGATATTCTTCTTGTTGTTTCTGTCGAAGTTGACTCCTATTTATAGCTAGATTGTCGATCATTTGAATTTCTACCCGTTAGACATGAAGATTTAGCCATTTGAAACATATAAAATGTCGTCCAATTATCGCCCAAGCTTTTCAGATAGTCGCAGCCTGCTCTGCAATGTCTAACGGGTAGAATTCAAATGGACTTTCAGAACACACAAGATTTATAGTGGTTCGGATCTCAATATCCTACATCCACTCTTCAGACCCAAGGTCTGGATAATTCACTAAGTAAGTACAAGCCTCCTTACGATCTATACATAGCCCTTCGGCACCTTCATCTCTCGGTCAGCTGTGGCACTCGCCTAGGAACTTCTTGCAGATTCAATCTTCAGGTTGAAGTGAGGACGACACCCTACAACCTTCTTCCTGATGGTTGGATGTTTACTGTTCTTCCAAAAACTCAGGTGGTTGGCATATGCCCGTGAGAATCAGTATCCCAAACTAGGAAACTAACTTTTATGAATATATATTAGAAAAATATATTCACCAAAGAAGAGCTTCAACCTCGTGCTAGGATAAGATAGCACTGAGTATAACTTGAGTCGGAGCCTCAAGTCCCTTGTAAGAAACATGGAAACTCAGAGAGTTTAGCAGAGAGATGACCTAGCAAATTGCCCTTTGTCGTTTGAAGACTTTCATATTTCGTTCAAACGTCGTAAATGTTTAAGGTTGAAAAGCAGACCATTTTATAGAGGATTTCCTCCGGCATTTTTAATTTATTCCCATTAGACATATAAATCCAGACGTTAGAGTCATGGATTATATTGTCTAATTGTAGCCCATGTCTTAGGTCTGCCTTCTGATTTGCTCTGTTGCGTCAGTGTAGTATACACTAAATTTATGTCAGACTAATTTTCAGCCCGTGGATCCAAGTTTGGATAACCTCATACTAACTTAAACTTGGGCATATAAATGCCTAAGTCAGACTGAGCTTCGATATCTTTCGAATAGCCCGAGCTTTAAAGGTAGACGCTCTTATACTGACTTTCCACGGTCAGTATATCTTAGCCCTCATGATGACTTCCTAAGGTCATTATGGTAGACCCTCATACTGTAGGATTTGAGTCTACAATAGACAACGGGAGTTGTCATTTATTTTTTTAGCCATTTGGATCATTCTTAGGGAATCAAAAATAAAAACAGATTGAATAAATCAGGCGAACCCTATGCATGCTCCTAATATTTCATTGCAAAGGATGGATCTACGGAATACCTAAAATCCAGCGACTGATCTACCGATCTAGATTGGAGATGGCGACAATGGAGTAGATCTGAATATGGGATTGATCCAAGCTATCTTGTTCCCACAAATCTGGTATTCTGATTTGTTCCCTTGCTCCTCAGAAATCTGGTGAGAATGCTACCGAGTTGAATTAGAGATCCAGATGAATCGATCACTTCCTCCCACTGATATTTGTCACCCCTCTCTCTCTCTATTCTCAAATAGTTATGTGTAAGACTTTAGATTTGAAGAGTGAAAAGCTTATATAGTGCTAGGGTTTACAAAACCTTAACCCTAATGGGCTCTGAGCAGATTGTTGGCCAAACCAAGGACCAAATGCAAATAATAAAGTGGGCCCTCTTTATTAATTAATTCCATGTTCAACCTAGAACATAATTAATTAATAAATATCGTTTTAACCTTCACCACCGTAACAATGCTGTCTCACCCCTTTATTATCACGTAATTTGGAACGAGTTGCATTGAACTTGAATGATCCACATATTTAAGGTTCCGGACATTCATTAATTAATTTGGCTTATGACAATTATCCATAATTAAATAATCTTTTATTTCCTGAGTCGTACCACTCACTCCTTTTCACTTATGCCTGAATAAAATAAATGAACCTGCAGGGTTTAGCATAATGAACCTTATGAGCTCCTCAGGGAATGTCCCCATCCTAAAGCGGATATGATTACCAACATGTCCGGCCTAAGCAAGCCACACACAAACTGCTAAACCCAAGATACAGGCATAAGAGTACATGAAAGACTCGCCACCATCAAGTCAAAGTGTGGTCAACTTATGTATGCCCCTTAGCTAGGATAAGCTCACTAATAAACTAATGTGTCGCAGCCTAACCCAACAGCCTATCCAGGGACTGTCTCAGTCATGATACTATTTATATCTCGCTAGGTCAAACGATTCATATGATCCTCTGTGATCTCCTACACACCATATGATCATCCCTATAGGCGAGATAATAGGATATTATAGTTCGTATCGTATGTTTGTTATATCAGATAGCGACTATGTTGATGTAACACATTTATGAAGACCAGTGTATCAAACAAACACACTTAATCATAAATGCTTTTAGTATAAAATCCCAACACGTACTAACTTACCATAGTCAGAATGGAAAACGCCCTCATACTGATTTCTCCTGATCAGTATGGAAGACGCACATACTGACTTCTCCTAGTCAGTACAGGGAAGCTCTTATACCAACTTCTCTTAATCAGTATGGATGAACCTTATACTGAGTGCTCCAACTCAGTTTCGATCAAGGCTATACTTGGTGAAAACCAAGTTTCAAGGCATGTATGTGGTCAGTTCTCGAGTATTCTACTTTGCTCGATGTTTAGCCTAAGTTCTACTACAACTCAATCAATCCTATACAAGGATTACAATTTAGAACTCTAGAAACTGAAAAACTGACTAAGATGACTTACAATCTTTGACCCACCAAAACATAAAAAGTAAGGAAGGATTTCTCTAATAAGAATCCTAACAATTTCCCCCTTTTTGGTGTGGTCAAAGCCATCTTAAGTTGATGAGGTGTGGATAACTTTAGAGTTTTTACAAGTCTGACAAATAGTCACATGAACCCTGGAGGACAACACCAGAGTTATACTACTTCCTGCGAAGCAAATAAAGCTATCACACACTCAACCTTCATACCGGAATTCACAACACACTTTTGTGTTAGATTCCTATAACTCCTCCTCCAAGGCCAACACATTGTTAGAGGTCAATTTCCTTCCTTATGATACTCCTGGATATCCGATGCCATTCAACCTACATGGCACATTTAAAATGAATGTGCCTGTCCAGGGTCAAATTGATATATGTTTACCTTGCCTATAGCACTATAGATGTCTGACTTCGTTCATTCCCATATAGAAAGACAAAAACACTTTCTTGGCATGAAACGAGTCACCACAGAATCAATTTAAGTGACTTGGGATACCTAAACATCCTTTCTTGTGTTCACGCAAGACTTTATTCCAAAAGATGTTCCAGAATCTCATAAGTCCTTCTTCTGAAATTGTTCGGATAACCATCTCTTTATGCCTAGCGATATCTCCACACCGTTTCCGAATGTGAAAATACAATCTACATAATGTGCAAGGAAAACCACGCTTCCGCTGACACATAACTGGTACATGAAACTCTCATTTTCGATATGAAATATCGAAACGTATGTTTTATGACCTTGAAGCTCCCTTAAGTTCATACTTAAACTTCCTTGGCTTCTAGACAAGATGCTGCTCACCTTACTGCACGTAACTTATCTGGTTGTTGCATATAGATGTCACCACCCATTTTTTAAGGTACCCGTTTGTGAAAACACGGATGACATCATCTATCTTCCAGATACTTAGGTTCATATGTGCTGTTATGGACAAAAGAATTTTAATGGATTTAATAATTGCAACCAATGAGAAGGTCTTGTTATGAACCATACCTTTGCTCACAAACCTAGACTCTTGAAGTATACTAGGTTACCATTCGAACATTTCTTTACTTGTATATAAATCAGTTGCCTATAGCTGGAAAGCTATATGGTAACACTGATCCTGATATACAACCTTAATTGTTACTGATTCATTTATCAATCTATGACTTGACGTCGTTAAACTGAATCATTTGTCTTAATAGCTTTGTTGTTCATTAAGGGACTAGTACAACATTGTTTGTTAACTGAGAATAACTCCGAAGACTATTTCCCAGGAACCAGTACAGTTAAGCCTGATAAGGCATCCTCCCACTGCAATGATGCTCCTTTTATGTTTTCAGTTATAGGTGCATCAATTTGTGGTTTACCGCCTTGCACGGGCGACCGTGCAATTGGTACCATAGCTACCAAGGTATGCTCAATATGTCACGGGGTATTTCCTGATGGAATTGAATTGTCTTCTCCAAATCGTTGGAAACCAATATCACATTTGGATTCGTGGTTTCATCCTATACAACTTGCTTGTATCTTGGATACATAACGAAAACACCTTTTTTCGTTTACTTGGGATAGCCCACAAAACAGTATTTGCTTAAAACCTTTCTTCCAACCATTCAGTTTCCTTCATCAGCTTAAAAACTAAAATACCCATCATTGCCTTTTGACAATGTCAAAATCTACTACGGTATTTGGAACTGAATTAGAAGACACTGCTTAAGCAGATACATTACTGCTTTTTGGTGCACCTCCCAAAACAAAAAAATGGCAAAGCTGGCATAGCTTATCAATTTTAAAGAACCTTATTTATTACGTTCTTCCTACACCATCCCTTTTCAATAAATAACAGGTGCAGTCAACTGGGATACAATCCCTTGCTCTGCCAGATACTGTGAAACACATCACTTGAGATACACACCATTATGAATGAACGATAATGTTTTTACAGTCTTGTTTAACTTCTTCTCTACCTTAGTCTTAAACGCTCTTGATTAAAGCAAGAGACTAAGACTTATAGTGAATTAGATAAAAATATCCATATATTAAGTGATTACAGTATCAATGCCTATTGAAGGCAACTACGGAAGTAGAATCAACACAGAGCAAACACGAAATAACTTGTTGAGATACAATTGCCTATTAATGGCCTAGTTATCATCTTATACCTCTGAGTAGTTTTCATGAGTACTATTCTTAGGAATACCTGGATAAAATCCATAATTCCATGAGTTACGTAAAACTACTAAGACCGATGTAACCATCTCTAGTAAGATTCTATAATATGTCATAGATCATTGTATGTTTATGTAAACATGTACTGAAGAGAAACATCCATTTAAACATAATGGAAAACACTGTTATTTATCATGACAGAATAACTCTATAATAAATAATTGATAATCCATAGTAACATAAATGGAAATGAGCTTTATAGAATATATCTTCAAAACTCAAACATTGTTTATCATAAACATAAAGTAAAATGTCCATCAGCTGAAGTAGCAACTTTCAACATCAATCTTGGAGATGGTAATCCCGCCATATTTAAGCCTTATCATCAACTTGAATATCTGCAAAGTGTAGCAAACATGATTAGTGACCTCAGTTACCACTACCCACTAAGGAGTAGAAAACCGATACTAAACATATTTCAACAACCAATGCAAAAGATGACGTACCTTCTCCCTTAGTTAACAAACTTGGACAGTTTACTTTCCAGTGACCCTTCTTGCCACACTTGAAACATTTGTCTTTCTTGCTATCTTTCTTTCCTTTGTTCCTTTCTCCTTTACCATTCTTTAGCTTCACGTCATTACGCCGTGACTTAGAAGAACTCTTAGCAAGAGATTTGGAAAGACTCGACAATTCAAGCTTACTCTCACTGCTTCCTTCATTCCTCTTTTCTTTAACATCACTCTTCTTACTCGGAAGCAAATCAGAGCGACTCACATAAAAGACTAATGAAGCTTCTGCTGACACAAGATCCTTGAGCAGACTGTGAACAGTATACGCACTCTTGTTTTTCTCAACAGAAATTCTTAAGTCATCAAATGACTTCTGCAGCGTGTTGAGTATGAAGTCAATTTTGACATCACCGTCAATTTGACCACCCATTAATGTGTACTCATCGATGAGCTGGATAAGAGATTCCACATGTTCACGCACTGAACTCCCTTGACCCATTTTCTGTCTTACAATGCGCTTGATAAGACTGGATCTAGCATGTCCATCGAGCCCGCCATATGCTATGTCAAGATGTCACATAATATCATGCGCATACCATATATCACTATAACAAGGAAGCAGTGCATCTGACATACCACCCAAGATGTATTGTCTGGCCATGCCATTTGACCACATCCATATGTGATACTGTGCATGCTCCTCATCGGAAGATGCATTGGTCGACAAACTCGGACAGGGAGTTTGCAGAACAAAAAAAATGTCCAAATGAATCCAAAAGTTTGACAGTGTCACTTTTCCATCAAGGAAAATTCGGACCAGTCAAGGAATTTTGTATAATTGAATTAACGAGTGATGCAGTAATAGACATATCTGAAAAACAAATAAGCGGATTTAAGTAAGCACATACTACGAACAATTGAAACAAATATGCATAGAACCTTTAGATAAAACAATACAATTTGCTTCCTTTAATTGCCAAAGCTAATTCACCGCAAGCTACCCGAGTAGACGTTCACGGCTAACGCTCAAGTAGACCAAAATAGGTTCTTTAATTTCTCTCCATGCCAGGTATCCGTCGACAAAAGAAATTAACGTTGGAGATCTTTAGACCATGTTCACCTATCCGGAGCAGGGACATCACAAATGAGTTATGCTCCAGGCAACATCCAAGCCAAATAAACCACAATCCTAAAACCGGAAGATAAAAGGCAATTTGGCATACGTACTCGACCCATACCGCATGCCCTTTACATCCTTTGTTATCCCATTTAGATTAATCTTAGAGACTTCTAAGAGTTGTCTCAATGCAAGCTACCCGAGTAGACGTTTCCTTAGAGGCTCCCACTTCTCATCTAAAAATAAATGTTTTATTTGGAAACCTCATCGCATTAGAACTAGTAAGTTACTTCTAACACAAGCTACCCGAGTAGACGTTTACGCTTCGAAATACCTTACTTCTAATAAGAAGTCGTATTTGGGGAGGTCTAATGATTTTAGTATAAAGGATAACCAAAATCCATCTTAGTATTTTTGTTTTAATTCTAAAGGTTTCATGCGCACAAATTATTTTATGTCTCATAAATTATGTCACATCTAAAATTCCATCATAAATTAATATGATTCAAGAATCTATAGACACAACTTTAAACATAAAATAAATCACATAAAGCATGCTTGATAATATAAAATTACAACATGCTTAAACAATAATAAATAAAGCAAGTAAGCATGCTTTCCTATTATTTACTAGTGCGCACATAAATCACATCATAACGAGAATAAATAAATAAACAATTAAATCTCGTGGCCCCTTAAATGCGATTACTTGGAAATAAATTAAATCTAACTATTACAAGATATAATTTCTGATACAAATCTTCAAAACAGGCTTTCGTTGCACTTGAAATCTGAATCGGATTGAATAAAACAAATTTTGGGCTTCACATTATGGTTTCAGGCCCAAACAAACAGCCAAACCCTAGGGTTCGGAAAAACCCTAGCCGCCACCCTTCAGCCCTCAACCCCAGCCGCGTTACCGGCCGCTGGCGACCCATCCCAACCGTCGCCTGCGATGCCAACACTAGCAGCCGTCGTCGCCGGTCGTGGATGTGGCAGCCAACGCTGGCAACAACGCGAAGAAAATTACGAGAGGAAGCAACAGTCATTGTAGCATGGCTATGCAGCACCTCACCGCCGCGTGCGACTACGTGCGGCCCTGCTGCATCGCCTGCCAGTACCAAGACGACCACCGCCACGTGCAACGCCACCGAACGCATCGTCGGCTTCCCACGATGTGTCGCCATCTGGCATCGGACTCGCGTGGCTCGCCGACAAAGTCCACAACACAAAACTGAGAGGGAGACACCACGCAGCCGTGTACCGCACACACAACAGGCGAGCCCGCGCACCACCGCCAGCCTGCACCTCCACCCTATCATCCTCCACCCGCAGGATAGGTCCTCCTCGCAAGAAACAACCAGCAGCAGTGAGGGAAACTGGGTGCAGCCCAGCCACATGAAAGAAACCCTAGGATTTCACCCTGTTGCCGCCACCCACTGCTGCTCGCCACTGCCGCCGCTGGCACCTGCTGCTGGACTGAACCTTGATGCTGAAACTGTCTTCTTCATTGTTCGTCGATTCTTCGTTTCTTCCGGATCTCAATTTCTCCAATTTTTAGAGATTTGAAAGAATAAAGAAAATACAAAAAATAGATCGAGATCTATTACATGATTTCCCTATCAAATCTAACCATAGATTTTCTCGTGGTGAAAAAAAGATCCAAAACGAGAAGATCACGAGAACAAAAACATTCACGACAATTTAAATCCATCCACAATAAATATAAACATACATATTTATTCAATCTTAATTTATTTAAGACAGAGCATAAAATCCAAACCTGGCTCTGATACCAATTGTAGGATTTGAGTCAACAATAGACAACGTGAGTTGTCATTTATTTCTTTAGCCGTTTGGATCATTCTTAGGGTATCAAAAGCAAAAACAGATTGAATAAATCAGGCGAACCCTATGCATGCTCCTAATATTTAATTGTAAAAGATGGGTCTACGGAATACCTGAACTCCAGCGTGATCTACAGATCTAGATCAAGGATGGCAACTATGGAGTAGATCTGGATGTGGGATCCATCCAATTTATCTTGTTCCAACAGATCTGATCTTATGGTATGTTCCCTTGATCCTCGGAAATATGGTGAGGATATGCTACTGAGTTGAATCAGAGATCCAGAGGAATTGATCACCTCCTCCCACTGATAGTCATCGCCCCTCTCTCTCTCTTCTGACATAGTTGTGTGTAAAACTTTATATCTGAAGAGAGAAAAGCTTATATAGTGCTAGGGTTTACAAAACCCGAACCCTAATGGGCTCTGAGCAGATAATGGGCCAGACCAGGGACAAAATGAAAATAATAAGTGGGCCCTCTTTATTAATTAATTCCATGTCCAACCGAGAACATAATTAATTAATAAAACATTTTTTTAACCTTCACCACGGTAACAATGTTGACTCACCCCGTTATTACCACATAATTTTGAACCAGTTGCATTGAACTTGAATGATCCACATATTTAAGGTTCCGGATATTCATTAATTAATTTGGCTTTTAACAATTAGCCATAATTAATTAATCTCTTATTTCCTAAGTTGTACCACTCACTCCTTTTCACTTATGCCTGAATTAAATAATTCAACCTGCAGGGTTTAGCATAATGAACCTTGTGAGCACCTCAGGTAATGTCCCCATCCTAAAGCGGATATGATTACATACATGTCCGGCCTAAGCAAGCCACACACAAACTGCTACACCCAAGATGAAGGTATAAGACTACATGAAAGACTCGCCACCATAGCAAGTCAAAGTGTGTTCAACTTATGTATGCCCCTTAGCCTTCCATTAGGTTTAAAATTATAACAAGTATCTAGAGATCTGACTCATTCATATGTCAATTGGAATGGCACATCTAACAGTTGATCCCATCAATACATAAAGATTTTCCGCACTTCATGTAGCTAGGATAAGCTCACTTATAAACTGATGTGTCACAGCCTAAACCGACAGCCTATCAAAGGACTGTCTTAGCCGTGATATTGTTTATATTTTGCTGGGTCAAACGATTCATATGATCCTCTGTGATCTCCTAAAGTTGATGAGGTGTGGATAACTTTAGAGTTTTTACAAGTTTGACAAATAGTCACATAAACTCAGAAAAGTTACCCCTCAAGGTCAGCTTTCTACTTAAGATCTTCTCCGTATAGTTTTGGATAGATATTTCTCGATTGATTTTGTTGGTACCAAGATCAGAGTCGTCGTGGTGAATATAAACAGCAAACACACACGAAATGCAGCGGAATATTAACGTTCACTTGCACTTAAGTTCTTTTTTGTCGAAGTATTTTTAGCTCAAGGTAGGATTAGGGTTTCTTCAAGTTATACTCAAGCAACATGGTTGCTAGGTTTCAAAAACAAACTCGAGAAATAATTAATCAATAGAACAGTAAAGAGAAACGATATTTATAGTGGTTCGATCAAGTAGATCTACTTCCACTCCTTAGCCGAAATGCTAAGAATTTCACTAAGAAAGTATACGAAATACAAGGATTTGCCTTTCACTTGTAGCAGGCGGTGAACTTTCGACCTGACCACTACAAAACTATCCTCCGTTACTTCGTTCTTCTCAGTCAGCTGCAGCTCCGGCCAAGTCAAGGGCGAACCTTTGTAAAACTTGTCCTTCGCTGCTAGGGGGAGCTTTTAAAGTTCTCTCCTAACTTATTTGTTTTTGGCAATATGCCCGTCGGAGTCAATCCCTTTTCAGAGATGTGACTACTGGATGCTTCTTAGGATGAAAGGTATCCCAATGATTGGATTCTCGACCAAAGTCAAAGAATCTCTTCAAGGCAGTGTCAGATATTCAATGGAAGACACTCCTTGTTGTTGAGAGCTTTGAATACACTTTTATCTCGTCCTCTCAACTGACTAGTTTATCACTCGTTCGTTTTGTCAAAGGAATCTCTAACTTAGGATGTTTGTGAGTGTAGGCCGTGATTGAAGCAGTAGTTGTCTCTCACTTCTGGACATGTCTTTTATAACTTGATATTAAAACTTTGAATCTCCATACCCGTTAGACACTACGGCTCCTTCGTCCAAGAGTGGTTCGACTTTATATGTCCTTTCCGGCATCGTACAGTACTTTCCGACCTACTTTGAGAAAGTTTTGTCCTTTGCGTATACTTCTGTCAGAAAGGTAGTGTAGCAGTCGTTGTTAGCTATCTGGCCTTGCTAGGTCTTCTCGGAACGATCTACTAAGTGTTCCTAGCAATCTGCTAGACCATGTATCGGACTACTGACTGCTCAGCACTTGCTCATGTTTAGCACTTGGTTTGACTCCGGATTGCTATCACCTTTAGCAATTTGCTACATGCTAGTGAATGCTGACTCCTAGCGCATTCTGCTGTACTTTGCTTTTAGCAAATGCTAACTTCTTCTAGGATTCTGCTACTTGTTCTTCCGACTGTTGAGCACTTGATTCTAGCAGTCTCTTCCTTTGACATAGCATTGGTAACTCCTTAGCAATCCCCTCCTTAGCACTTGACCGCTATTATCTCTAGTAGTCATCCTCGTCTGCTAATATCTCTAGCAGCCACAATCTGCTAGGAATGATTCTAGCAATCTAATCCATTACAACTTAATACTTAGCCTATACAGGATATTACAAGAGTTGCTAGACTATACTAGAATTCAGCAATTGATCGACCAATCTACTAAGGTTTGATCCAACAAAACCTTTTACAATATGATCCTAAGGGAGATTTAGGAATAATTTCCCATCAATTTTCCCCTTTTTGGCGCGATCAATCCTTACTATCACTTGCTAAATTAAGAGGAAAAAATATCTGAGCTTTACAAAATTTTTCTAAGTACAAAGCTATGCTAAGCTAGCAGTCTAACTCAGAATTAATCCATCTTAATTATAGCAGGGATTGTTTTTAGATAATTCCCCCTCAATATGTGCTGGGAATATTTCTTGATTAAGATATACGTAAATGCTGCAAGGAGTTTGCTAGAAATTCTAGCACCCAAATAAATTAGCAAGCATTCACAACCAATCCAAAGCAAACTTATACAAATTCGTTGAATACACTAAAGTGTATATCAACTTTAGCACGCAATAAAAACTCAGAAATCGACAATGAGGAATTGTCTAAGTCTGATTCCATTTTCATTCATTGGATTTGAGCATTACAATTACAGATGAAAAAGAATTTAAAAAAAATTAAAAAGCTAAGAAAAGATGCTAAGATAAGAAGTGTAAGGTCAAGAGTCAGGAGCAGGCTTCTTCTTATAAACCTCATCGAACTTGTTCATCGTCATTTGCATGAATTTTTCCAAATAAGCCTTGCTTGCTTCTCGTTCTGCAGCATCCTTCTCCATCTTATTAGCGAGCTTTTCGTTGTCCATCTCCAACTTCTTTTTCTTTAGCTCGAGTTCTTCCTTTTGAGATCTTCCTCCTTCTTCTTAAGTTCTTCAACTGCTAGCCTCCTTTCCTCCTCATCAGCAGCTAGAGCTTCTTCCTCCTTCTTCCTAAACTCTACTTCAGCAAGTCTCCTTTCTTCCCCCCTTTGAGAGCAGCCTAAAAGGTAGGAGAAAAGGATTGAACGATTTGCGCCATATTCTGCTGGGAGTCAGCGACCTCCGTTGTCAAGACCTCCACGTTTTGTTTCACAGAAGAAATATCCAACTTCACTTCACCTACCTTAGTGCGGACATTCGACACATCTGTCCTGACTTCTTCAATCTCCTTCCTTATTTCAGCCTTCTCCATGTCAACACGCTCATTTAGGGGAGATAGAGCATTTCACACGACATTTTGAATGGTTGAATCCACGTAAGATTGGAAGCCATAGGAACTTACAGGCGTAGCTTCAAATGCAGAAGATGTTGTTTCTAACACCAGTTCCTGACCTTCAGCAGTTGTAGTCCCTTCCTAGCTAGGTTGTGCTGTCTCCATGGCTTCAGCAATTGCTCGTTGAGCAGCAGAGTAGCATGACTCTTCATCCATCAATAGCTGAGCAGTCGCCATGATCTGAGCAGTTTCAGCAGCATGAGAAATCTGAGCCTGAGCAGCCATGTAGCGTTCTTCCTCATTCATCATCCTCTGAGTAGCATCTAAGATCTGAGCAGTTTCGGCCTCCTGAGCTTCCTCAGCTTGGGTAACTTCTATGATGCTAAGAATGTCCAGGCCCAAAAACTTGACAAGCATTCTGTCTTGATCATTTAACTCAGCAGCCTCACGCTCAGCAATCATTGCGGCCTTCCCAGCTTCCATCCTTTCCTACTTGAGGGCCTCATATTCTGGTTGGTGCCGATGATACTCAGCAGCCGCTCTAGCCTGGCACTTTGAAAGCTCAATCCGGGCGTTTGAGTAACCATCAGGGGCAAAAGAGGATGGCGGCAATGATTTTGAATTAGAGAACTGTCTGTGAGCACGGATCATCTGCAGCCTGGCAATGACCTGCTTGTCTGAGTACTACTTGGATCCGGCTACATGGTCAATCCAATCGTTCGCCCATAGCTCGTCCTTTCTCCAGAAGTTTAATACTCGAGCAGTGATGACCAGCATCCTTTCTTCAAAACACAGCTGATGCATAACATAGTCAACGAATTTCCACCTCCTCAGCTCGTCGCCTAAAATCTTCCCTTGCTCTGTCGTCTCATCGATCTCAGCATAGAAGATATTGGCTAAGTCTCTTTCAACTTCTGCCAAAATAAATTCTTCAATTTCAGACAGCATCGGAAGTAGATCTCCACTCACCTCCTCCTTGATATGAACAGGAGCACACCACTGAGAAACCCTTCTTAACTTGAATCGGGGCCCTGGAAGACCGTCGAAGGGTACTCGTAGCTGATTGTTTGTGCCTGTGTTAATCTTCCTCAGGAAGCGTGCGTCGTATACGTCCTCAGACTCACCGTCAGAATCAGATTTAGAATAAGCATCATCATTTCCAGCTGGAGTCTCTTCGCTGGCCTTCTCCTCTCCTTGTGTGCTTTTATTCCTGCCGGAGGTGCTAACAACTTGCTCAGCACCCTAACCTTCAACAACGTTAGCACTCTGCTCAACGTGCGGTTCCTCAGCAGTCTCAGCCTCACCCTCAGCCTGCTGTCCTGCGCCGATGGACCAGCTTCCTTATCTCTGGGCGGCATCTCCTCATCAGAGCTACTGTTTCTTGGATCCTCATTCGGTTTGTGGATTTGAACACATTTCCCTTTGGTTTGCTCCAGCACATTAAAAGCTCCGGTGGGCAGCAATTGATCAAATACTTTGACGGACAGTGCTTCTTCCTCTGGCACTATTGCTCCACTAGCATCAACATTTGGAATAGTGACAGTGATCCTTCCACCTTCCTTTGCTTTACCCTTCTTCTTTTCAGCTTCCATTGCTTGCTGGGAAGCCTCCCGTGCCGCCTGCTCCAACAATTGAGCAGCCCTCTTTGCCTCGGCACGTTCATCGGCAGCCTTCTTAACTTGCTCAAAATTTCGATCTTGAGCCTCGAACATCATCTGCTCGAACTTCTTCTTATACGTTTTTTGCTCCTTTGCCCTTTGCTCTGCCTTTCTCTTCCTCTCTCTTATTCCTTTTAATCTTTTAGACAGTGGCTTGGATGACAAAGGACTAGCCTTCTTCTGTTCCTCTGCTTCCGGAGTCTCAGCCTCTTGCTCCGGGGTCTCTTTAGCAGCTTTCTTCTTCTCCTGCTCTGATAGCTTCTGCAATTGTCTCCTGGGTCTCTTCTTCTCTTCCTTCTCAGGCTCAGCAGGAGTGAGGACGTCCTTAGAGAGCGTATCCAGTGGCTTCTGAATCCTCCTACTAGTCCTCCTCTTCTCAGGCGTAGTGATCTCTTTTCGGGGCATCATAGGAATGGTAGCAGCGAGAGGATCCAGTTGAGCGGTGGGCACAGGAACATCTCCTCCTAGCTCAAGCTTCTCGATGTCTTTGAGCTCCTCGAAGAATCTATCTGTCTCTGCTTGTTTCCGAGCAGGTGCTATTTTCTCAGGGGTCATAGCAATGGCATGCTCCAATATCAGAAATGCTAGGTCACCAGGATGAGGATGCTCAGGGGATGTGGGAATATCCTTGTCCACATTCATCGTGCCCTTCAGAATCCTCGGACGGCTAGCATCGGGATGAGCAGTTGCCTTCCTTGTCTGAGGAATGAAGTCCGTCGGAAGCAACCTCTCCCCTTCATCTAGCCTTTTCTTATGAAAAACATCTCGATAAACTTATTGATTTTTAGGCCAAAGTTCACATTCAAAGAGAATGTGCCATCCCTCTTTACAGTCACATTCTTTTTTACATGCTCCAGCCACCTCCCACAAAAGAATTCTGCCCAATTTCTCTTAACCTTGTCCACCAGGGCCATAATCACGGAATACCTGTGAGCAGACATTTTAGAGTATGAACCAGCATCACACTGGAACATTTTGATCACTAGCGCAACCAAGAGCTTGTTTTCCCCCCTAAATTGGTTGATAGGGTGTGCGACTCTGAAAGTGATCCGCTCTCCCTTGGTGTCCTTCACCGGCTCTGGCTTCTTCCACAACTTCCTTCTCCTCTCCATCTCAGCCTGATCATTTAGCTTATACGTAGCAATACAAGCACCTTCTTTGGGAAGCCCAAACTTTGCAGCAAGAATATCTGCATGCACCTCCAATATCGTACCAAATATTGAAGTCTTAAAAGACTTTTCAGAGGGCTCTTCCACTACCGCCCTAGCATAAAACTCAGACACCATATGTGGGTGGAACCACAATGGCTCTGCTGACAAATACCCAAGAACGCCAGCTTTATTAAGAACTTCTATGAGCCATTCTCGAAATTGCAAGGCCGCAAGGAGGGGTATACAGAATCCTATCTATCAGAACCTGCGTCATGCGCCTCTGTTTGTTGGAAAGGTTGGACTGCACCTTAGTCCTGGCAAGCATCACCAACTGACTATATGGAATGTCGTCTTCCACGTCCTTCTTCTTGACAACACCAGTGTATTGTGGTGCCCACCTCTCATGGAGAATCATAGTGGAAGTAAAGGATTGGATAGGAATACCGGATTCAGTAGATGAATTCGATGAGGCAATATGAACAGATGGTTCGGAACCAGAGTAATGAGATTGGGTGGGGGATTCAGGGTTAGCAGCCATTGTAAAAGAACTTAGGAAATTTTAAGAAGACTATGGAAATTTTTGTGAAGGCAAGAAACTATGAAGGCTAGGGATTGATTTTCTGTAAAGCTGTGAAAATCGACTAAGTGTGGAGTATATACCATACAGGTAAAGATCTAACGGTTGGGGTACGCCTCTTCAGATGCAATGAATGGTTGGGCTTTGCGAGGATGTTTCGTATGGTGACCCACCCCCCTACGAACTCGAGTACTGATGACGTGTCAAGCCCTGGTTCGTCGCCGCCATTTGCATGCAATAAATGCACGTCCCATTTGAAATTCAAACCCATCCCGTGTTTGACTTCCTTTGCATGGTGGAGACTACTACGGGTTGGGACTTAGCAGTCTGCTATCGTAGGATATCCTTAGCTTGCATATGAGTATGCTGAGAGCTTGGACTTAGTACTCAATTCATACAGGTATAGTCTGCTGAGGGTTCAAACTCAGCAGCCAAATCCTCTAGCAACCTTCAATAAATATTCCCCAATATCAAACACCTTCGAGAATGCTAAGAGCTTGGACTTAGCATTCCTCTGCTATCTGCTCAACAGTCTTGACTTAGCATCAACATCTAGCAGTCTACAGACGTAAGCTTGGATACGTTTCTCCATCTCCTTCAGAGCTTCAAGAAATCCAGGAAGAATGAGAATAACAATTCTTTCATCCATAGCATTGTCTATCTCCATAATGCCTAACTTGATGCATAATTCTTTAAATCTGGCCTCAGCTAGCGGTTTAGTCAAGATATCCGCAATCTGTTCTTCTGTGCATATATATTGGACGTCGATATCCTTCTTCTCTTGATGATCTCTGATGAAGTGATGTCGGATATCAATATGCTTTGTCCTCGAATGATGAACTGGTTCTTCGTTTATGCACATTGCACTATTGTTGTCGCAGTAGATCGGCACACATTCAGGAGGAATATCATAATCTTGCAATTGCTGCCAAATCCACAAGATTTGCGCACAACAGCTAGCAGTTGCTACATACTCTGCTTCAGTAGTAGATGTAGCCACTGAGTGCTGCTTCTTTCTAAACCAGCTAATGAGCTTGTGTCTATGGAATTGGCATGTCCCACTAGTGCTCTTCCTATCAATCTTGCGCCTTCCAAAGTCTGAATCTGAATAGCCACTCAATGCTAGACCATCTGACCTTGGATACCAGATTCCTAGACCCTCGGTGCATTTGAGATATCGTACAATCCTCTTAGCAGTGTCCAGGTGCAACTTTTTTGGGGTTTGCTTGATATCTCGCACATAGACCAATAGCATACGATATATCTAGTCTGTTAGCTGTGAGTTATAGCAGTGAATCGATAATACCTCGATAGAGAGTAGGATTCACATCATCTCCTTCATTTTCAAGTGCAGCTATACAGGTCGTGCTTATTGGAATCCTTAGACTCTTCATCTTCTCTAGACAATACTTAGCAATCAGGTTGGGAGTGTATTTCCTCTGATGAATAAATATCCCCTCGCTTGACTGCTGGACTTGTAATCCAAGAAAGTATGACATCTGTCCCATCATACTCATCTGGAAATTAGTTTGCATCAACTCTGAAAACTTGTCACACAAGCTTTGATTCTTAGAGCCGAAGATAATGTCATCGACATATATCTGCACAAGTAAGATACTTCCTTCGTCCTTAATACGAAAGAGAGTCTGGTCTATCTTTCCTTTCTTGAATCTATTAGCTATCAAGAACTTAGACAAAGTTCCATACCACGCTCTTGGTGCCTGCTTCAAACCATATAAAGCTTTTCTTAGCCTATAAACTTGGTTTCCCTGCTCAAAGCCTGGTGGTTTCTCAAAGTAAACTTCCTCCTTGAGCTCACCATTCAGAAAGGCACTCTTCACATCCATTTGCATTACAGAAAACTCATGATGTGCAGCATATGCAAGGAATAAACAAATTGCTTCCATTTGGGCTACTGGAGCAAACGTCTCGTCATAGTCTATTCCTTCGCATTGTCTATAGACCTTTGCTACTAGACGAGCTTTGTTGCGGATGACCATTCCTGACTCATATTTCTTGTTCTTGAACACCCACTTGGTTCCAATAACACTCTGATGCTCTGGTCTATCTACTAGATCCCAAACATGATTGCGCGTGAACTCTACTAGCTCCTCCTGCATAGCATTCACCCAATCTGGACATCGTAGAGCATCCTCAACCTTCGTAGGCTTCTTGTGCAAAATATAGCATGCTAGCATCGCATTACCTTATCTCGTCAGAATTGGATCATTGATCTCACCAAGGACACCATCCAAAGGATGATCGCATAACCATCTTGGCTTCGGATTGCTAGGTTCTGGAACTTCAGCATCGGCCTCGCCTGCTGGGTTTTTGTCTGCTACAACATTTTCCTCAGCAATCTCCAGGGGTTCAACATTCTGGATCTCAGCATTCTGATTCTCAGCATCAGGAATCTCAGCAACTGGCAACTCAGCATCTGGAACTTCAGCAATAGGGACTTCAACAACTGGAACTTGAGTAGCCTGATCCTCAGCATTCTCTAAATGCTTAGCAACAGCTTTGGCAACATCATCAGCAGCGCCTACACCTTCTTCAGCACCTCTTGCTAGATCTTAGATTTCCTCATTGTCTTTATCAAGCGATCCCAAGATACCCAAATTATCATTGAGATAAATCGGATTGGTGGCCTCAGCATGATCGTTAGCATCATCGGCCTGATCAGCAGTCTGGTCACATGTTGAGTGCGTCTGGGTTGGATTGTAATCACTCATAGACTTAGTCAGGTCAATACACATATTTTCGAAAGAATTCAAGATCGATTGACCATGGACATCATTAGTCTCATGATTACTAACCACTTTCTCTCTTATAACTTTGCGCACTAAGATAGACTCATAAAAAATAACATTGCATGTTATTTCCACCACTCCGATCATCTTGTTTAATACTCTATAGCCTATGTGAGAAGGGTGACCATATCCAAGGAACACACCTTCATCAGACTTAGGCGAAAAAGTATTAAGCTTTGACTTCCCAATGTTATGAATATAACATGTCGAACCAAAAGCACGGAGATGAGTAATAGAAGGCTTACGACCGTTGTACACTTCATAAGGAGTCTTATTGAATTTGGCAGTGATTTCGCTCTTATTCTGAGTATAGCATGCTATCATGATTGATTCGCCTCAATACTTAGCAGACAACTCGGAATCAGCTAGGATAGACCGCACTGCTTCCTTCAAAATTCTATTCCTTCTCTCTGCTAGACCATTCAGTCGGGGAGTCAATGCAGTAGATTTCTCATGCACGATACCAGCTTCGGCACAAAAATCCATG
Source organism: Plectranthus barbatus (assembly GCA_026898455.1). NCBI lineage: Eukaryota > Viridiplantae > Streptophyta > Magnoliopsida > Lamiales > Lamiaceae > Plectranthus > Plectranthus barbatus. The sequence continues at coordinate 631,944 of JAPKLW010000264.1, read as the reverse complement.
AGAACACCATTACAGAACTCAGTTCCATTATCAGAACGAATCCTCTTAACGGTAACTTCTTTGCTATTCTGCTCCTTGATGATCAACTGAGGTAGAATGAGTTTCACCTCATCTTCGGGATTTAGCAATCAAAAACACGTGTACCTGGAGTAGTCATCAACAACCACAAGTGTATAAACCTTTATACTTACGGTGGGTGGAGTGACTAGGCTAAATAGATCCATGTGCAAGAGATCTAGGATCCTTTCTGAAGTGGCCTTCTCCGGGTTGGATCTGAATGATGCTTTGGTCTGCTTCCCTTGCTGGCAAGCTTTGCACACACCTTCCTTGCGGAATGTCTCAGCAGGCAGACCTACAACAAGCTTATTCTTGGCTAGATGGTTAATGGTTTTAAAATTCAGATGATTTAACCTCTTGTGCCATAGCCAAGTTGTCTCTTCCTTGCTCAATGCTACGAAACATGAATGTTGTTTTTCGCTTTGCCAATCAACATTATATAGGCCACCCTTGCGGATGCCTCTAAGCTTTACTTCACCTGTAGCATTGTCAGCAATAGAACATCCAATATTAACGAAAGAAACGGTGTACCCATTTTCACATAGTTGGCTAATGCTTAGCAGGTTGTGCTTGAGATTGGACACGAGCGCAACATTGATAATCCATAGTCCATTTCGCTCTATGCATCCTCTCCCAACCACTCTGCCTTTGCTATTGTCACCGAACATGACTTTGGGGCCATAAAATCTTTTGATGTCAGAGAACAACTCTTCATCACCCGTCATGTGGGCTGAACAACCGCTATCAAGGATCCATTTGTTTGACATACTTGATGTCTTAGCACAAGGATCCTGATCCTGCAAAACAATCAACAAGTTGATTTAGGTACCCACTTAGCATCGGGTCTTGTGGGATTAACATGGATCATGGATCCTTTTGGAACCCACATCTTGGTGATCTTCAAGATTTTCTTCTTGATCTCACCCTTCACAACCTTCTCGACCTTAGGATAAATATGCTTTGCATAATTAAATCAAGGTGTGGTTGTGTGCTTAGCCTTCCTAGTCCTTTGAAATGGAAATGGTTTGGACTCAGACCTCACATAGGTGTTTTTCCTATGTGATGTGTAAGAGTGATATTGTGGTCTTACAGCATGATAATGAACCTGCTTGCCATTGTGGAAGGAAGGATATGCTTTCCTAGCATTGGGAACAAAATGCTCAGCATTCCTTCTTGACACTGTTGGGGATGACTGCTTAGCAGTCTGCTTAGCATTGTCTTGTTGTGTCCTCTGCTGAGGTCTAGCAGATGCCTGCTTACCATGCGATCTCTGGTTCCTCTGCTGAGGTTCAAAAAATCCACTCTGCTTACGTCTTTCCCCCTGCTTAGCATTTGAGTATTCAACAGTCATCTTTCCCTTAGTATCCTCTTTAGCATATAACTTTCCAGCAGAGACAAATTTAATCTTTCTCTTCTTAGAAGTTTCTGCCTTATCAAGTACAACCTTCTCAGAGGGTTTGCTAGAAGCTTCAATACTACCAAGGCCTAACCCAGATCTATCAGTATGAGATCTTTGTTGGCTCACAATGGCATTTAGTACTGCCTTGCTAGTAGTATAAGCACAAATGCATTCCTTACTAGCCCTGTTTTTCAAAGCGTGATTCTCCTTTTTAAGGGTTTGAAAATTTTCAATGAGTTTGGAGAAATCATCCTTGCATCTCGAGAGTTCTTTGCTATCAGACCTTAGTCTTTCAACTTCATCGGTCAAAGATGTTACTTTTAATTGTGGTGAAGTGTTCTCTCCTACTATAGCATCTTTTATTTCATACATCTTTGAAAACTCTAAAGATAGATTAGTAAGGTAATCGTCCTCGGAATCTAAGAAAGTAGACTCCTCCGATTGATGCGTGATAGCTGGAAAAGAAATACTCATGGAAATTACCCCCTGAGCATTGACTGCAAGTGCCGATTCAGCAGGCTGCTCAGCATCCGCATAAGCATCCTCAACAATATTTGCCATTAACACAAGCATGGCTTCCTAATCATCTTCTTTGGAGGAATAGTAATACTCCTCATCATTATCTAGGATATCAGGTACCTCAGTCCTCGTCAACTACGCCCTAGTAATGGCTTTAACAACACGTCTTTCAAATCTTTGCTTCAGGCGCTGTCTCTCCTCTTTGATGACTTTTGGACATTCGTGCTTGAGATGATCTGGCGAATCACACTCAAAGCATGTCCTAGGCTTTCGCTCTGCTGAGCGGGTGGATGATGAAGAAGGCTTAGCTTCCTTGGCTTCTTTCTCAGCTTTGGCTTCAAGCATCAGCTTCTGAAGCTTTCTCATCTGCTCTTCCAGCTTGTTGATCTTTAAATCAAAAGGTTGAGAACCTGAGGTTGAGACAACCACCTTTGCTGGCGATGCTGGAGCAGATCTCTCACTACGGAAAGGCTTCTTGGGCTTCCATTTGCTGGGATCTCTCTTAGCAAAGAATGCTAAGTCCTCAGAGTTAGCAGCGGGTGTCGATGAAGCTTGTGCCACGACTGCTTCATTCTTCTTTGACTGCTGGATTAAAAACTCATAAGTTTTAAGTTAAGAAAATACCTCAGATGTTGACATCTTGTTGAGGACCTTCTCGCTCAAGCTCGTCATCTACACGAACCAGTCTTCTCTTGGGAAGAGTTTCGAAATGATCTTGTTGTTCATCTCCCCATTGTCATATGTCTTTCCAAGGTTGCGAAGCTCTCCAACAATAGTGTTGAACCTTTCTTCCATAGCTTGAATAGATTCTCATGCATGCATAGAGAAGGATTCATATTTATCAACAGCTACCTGGAGCTTGTTGCGCTTCATTTGGTCTATTTCCAGGGAGGATTCACAGACATAATCCCACATTTGCTTGGTTGTATCAAAGTCCAAGGCTTTATCTGCCATCAACGGAGGCAAAGAATCAAGGACAAGCTTCTTTGCTAAGTGCTCCAGCTGAGCTCGCTTTTTATCATCTATCGTATACTCCTCGAATAGCTTTGGGATCATTTGAGGTGGTGCTGGTTGTCCATCAATGACCTGTCCCATAAAAGTGTTAGCTTTCATAATTTTAATAGGACCTTTCTCAAGAACATTCGCCATCTCCGGATGAATGCTTTGAAGTTGTATGATTGCGAGCTTCTGCCATGATTTGAACTTCTCCTTGGTATACTTGGGCAAGGTATGGTTCATCTTGGAAAACTTTGAACCTGAGCTAGGAAAACAAAGGAACAGAGTGCCAGCGCAAGGAAACACTAGATCTTGTCTTAAAGCGACTAAGAAGTAGTCGGTCTTTCAACCTAGCTCTGATACCACTTGTTGGTCCCAAGATCAGAGTCTTCTTAGTGAATATAAACAACAAACACACACAAAATGCAGCAGAATATTAACGTTCACTTGCATTTAAGTTCTTCTTTATCAAAGTAGTTTTAGCTCAAGGTAGGATTAGGGTTTCTTCAAGTTATACTCTAGCAACTTGGTTGCTAGGTTTCAAAAACAAACACGGGAAATAGTAAATCAATAAATTAGTAAAGAGACACGATATTTATAGTGGTTTGATCAAGTAGATCTACGTCCACTCCTTAGCCGAAACGCTAAGAATTTCGCTAAGAAAGTATGCGAAATACAAGGATTCGCCTTTCACTCGTAGTAGGGGGTGAACTTTCGACCCGACCACTACAAAACTATCCTCCGTTACTTCATTCTTCTCACTTAGTTGCAGCTCCAACCAAGTCAAGGGTGAACCTTCGTGAAACTTGTCCTTTACTGCTAGGGGGAGCTTTTAAAGTTCTCTCCTGAAACTTGTCTGTTTTTGTTAATATGCCCGTTGGAGTCAATCCCTTTTCAGAGATGTGACTGTTGGATGCTTCCTAGGATGGAAGGTATCCCAATGATTGGATTCTCCAATGAGGTCAAGGAATCTCTTAAAGGCTGTGTCAGATATTCAATGGAAGACACTCCTGGTTGTTGAGAGCTTTGAATACACTTTTATCTCGTGCTCTCAACTGACTACTTTATCACTTGTTCGCTTTGTCAAAGGAATCTCTAACTTAGGATGTTTCCAAGTGTAGGCAGTGATTGAAGCAGTAGTCGTCTCTCACTTCTGGACTTGTCTTTTATACCTGGAGATTCAAACTTTGAATCTCCATACCCGTTAGACACAACGGCTCCTTTGTCCAAGAGTGGTTCGACTTTATCCATCCTTTCTGGCATCGTACAGTACTTTCCGACCTACTTCGAGAATGTTTTGTCCTTTGCGTGTACGTCTGTCAGAACGGTAGTGTAGCAGTCGTTGTTAGCTATCTCGCCTTGCTAAGCCTTCTCGGAACGATCTGCTAAGCCTTCCTAGCAATTTGCTAGACCATGTATCGGACTGCTGAGTGCTCAGCAGTTGCTCATGTTTTGCACTTGGTTCCTTTGACTCTGGATTGCTATCGCCTTTAGCAATATGCTACATGCTAGCGAATGCTGACTCCTTCAGCATTCCGCTATACTTTGCTTTTAGCAAATGCTAACTTCTTCTAGCATTCTGCTACTTGTTCTTCCGACAGCTGAGCACTTGATTCTAGCAGTCTCTTCCTTTGACATAGGATTGCTAACTCCTTACCAATCCCCTCCTTAGGACTTGACTGCTATTATCTCTAGCAGTCATCCTCGTCTATTTATATCTCTAGCAGCCACAATCTGCTAGGAATGATTCTAGCAAACTAATCTATTACAACTCGATACTTAGCCTATACAGGACATTACAAGAGTTGCTAGACTCTACTAGAACTCAACAATTGATCGATAATGCACGTATCATTCAACACACAAACTAAGTTAAATTTTCAATCAAATGTCCTTTCGATTCGCCCTATAGACTACCATTTACATGCTTAGAAGTTTATAGCTAGGCAAAGCTTTTGTCGTTGTTTGTCAATTATCTAGGCAAAATCATAGTAGAACTAAATATACATGAAATATAGCACATTTCTAATCATGTTCAAACTAATTCAATAATCAAATTAAACAATTCTCTCAACTTAGGTAGATAGAGTATCAAGTGCAACAATGAGATAAGTGTGAGTGTTGTAAGAATGTCTAAAGTGTTCAATTGAGATCAAATCGTGTTGTAAACATATTAAATCCCTAGAATATTGAGCAATCCACCCTCAATTAGTCAACCCCTTGTCACGGTGAGCCAACCGTTGATGATACTAGAACTATCAAACAATCACGTTATCAAATCCTAGACAACTCCTTCTAGAACGTGGATTATTGCCCTATGACCTATCTCCGCACAGGGATTGGATCTAGAATCGTATGAATCTACACTATTCACGATTATTCCACCCCGCGTGTTGGCTGCAGTGTTCACATCAAATATCCTTGAATGTGGATGCAAAGTGGATGGAAGATGGATTGGGAGAGAATTTCTCTAGTGTTTATTAGAAAAATGGGCAAAAATTCTATTCAATCTCGAAAATCCCCCTTTTATAGGCAAGCAAACAGGGCCTTTGCTCGCCCGAGCTTCAGACAGCTCACCCGGGATGGCTCAATAATCATCAAAACTGCCAGGAATCACGATCTTGCACGGTCGAGCCAGATTGGCTCGACCGAGCTTGCCCTCTATTGGCAGGGCTCGCCTGACCCTGCATTGCTCGGCCGAGCGAGCCCTCTATCCACAAGGCTCGACCGACCCAGGCTCCGCTCGGCCGAGCACTACCTCTGAACTCCAGAAAATTCCCTTTCTGCTCCGCTCGGGCGAGCCTATCCTCCTTTGACTCCAAACTCGGACGATTTGCCTCCAAAACTCAACTAAAAGTGTCGTTTTATGCTCAAAACTCAACCTACACCTTTCCAAACACAAAACACGAAAACACAACAAAAGAACAACGAAAACATATTATATGAGAGTAAAATGGCCACAAACATGCACATGCACATAACGAAATGAAGGTCATTTTACGCACATATCTATTGACCAATCTACTAAGGATTGATCCAGCAAAACCTTTTATAATATGATCCTAAGGGAGATGTAGGAATAATTTCCCAACAGATTTTCAGGTCAGTTTAGAGCAGTTAAATCTTAAGTAGGAAAGATTTAGAAGTCTGCTGATTACACTGGAGTGTGTAAGTTAAACGTACGAAGAACGAAGACCTTTGTTGGACAAAAAGATATTGTCATCAGCTAGTCAGTTTACCCTTTAATAATTTTCATTACATGTACAGGGATAAACTAACAAAATGAAAATTATTGTAGAACTATTACAAGAACTATACAAGGCTGCTTCCGGTCTTCATGATGTTCTTCAAACTGGCTGTTGTTTGGTGTGTAGACAAGTTTTCTAAGTACGCCCTTATGCCAGCTTACTGCACCTGTGGTTTTTGGAGGTCTGCTGGCATTGTCGAGGTATACCAGTAGTATTGGCAAGACATCTGGGAGGCTCATTCTCTGGTTCAGAGATGAGCAAAAGAGAACATCCCCTATGATTGTCTTGCCCCTCCGAGCTTTTTTTCTCATTCGAATGCATGATCTATTTTCATAGTTTGTCGACATCATGCAACGAAGAGCTCTCATAATCAGTGATGCAGTATTTTTTTATCAAGTAAAAATTATCAAACACGAAGACTCAATTCGCCCGTTGTTTAAGTAAAAGGGATCGATTTTGGAACTTAATATCTAGACGCGATAAAAGGGTTTGAAAGATCAATTTTAAACTACTTAAAATTCTAAAGATTAATGTAACAATAAAATAAATTGACAATTAACTTCCTTGAGATTACCAAAGAGAGAGAAGTTGAGGAACATAGGATGGATTGGGTAGATTATGAATATGCTTGAATTTGTTAACTTTACGAAACAATTTTCAACGAGAGGTTCAGGGTCAATTCACATAACTCTAGCTATTACCCTTAGTACTGGTGCAACAACCGTAGATTAACTTCAATCTCAACCTAAATCTAGGTTTGTTGAATTCAATTAACTCCCAAAAGCTCAAGAACACAATGACCTAGATATCAATTCACCTATCTTCTAAGTGAAGCAACACCTAATTATTATTGCAATCCCCTCTAATTCACAAACCTATCAAGTTAATTCATTGAGGCATACTTTCCAACACATGGTGATCAATCATGAAAGGAACACAAATTCAAACTCACAATAATAATCAAAACCCTCGAAAATTCAATTATTCAAATCCAAACAATATTCAAATCAATCCCAATCACATCCAAATCCTTAACAATGAGTTTAGCTACTCATGAATACAATGAAAATCGTCACAATCCCAAAGTAAAACATGGAAGAGAAAGGAGAACAAGAAAGCTTAGGATTTTAATGATGAATCCTCAAAACCAACTTTGAATTCTTCCTTCCACCTTCAATTTCCAGCCTTCCGAAGTGAAAATCGCCTCTAACTCGTGCCTTAGTCTCTCTAGGGTTTTCAAAAGTCGAACCCTTACTTTGTAAAATCCCTTGGCCTTTTATAGTTGTGAAACCCGCAGCTTCAGGCCTTCTGATCCCAAACGGGATCCTCCTTTGTCAAGTTCCATCCCGAGAGGAATGGAATGAACTTATCGCCCAAAAATCCTGACAGATCCCGAACGGGACGAGGTGGTCCGAACGGGATTTGCTACGGCTCCTCAAAATCTCCTCTCGAATACACGCCAAACTTCCGTATCTCGAACGCACTGGAGCCTCCCGAGCACGGGTCCCGAGCGGGATCATCCTGTTCCGAACGGGATGAGCTATGAATTTCCGCCTTTTTTCCTTTTTTCAATCCCGAACGGGAGGTGTGTGTCCCTAACGGGATTTGCTTCGCCCTTGGCCTCAATTTAGCTCCAAAACTCCAGTTTTTAACACTTTTCGTGACCTGCACACTCAAAACAACTCTAGAACACCAAGTGAAGGAAAATCAATGAAAAGAAGAGATATGTGTGTGATTTGTGCACTTAATCCTCATGAATTCATTCAATTCAAACCCCAAAAATCATGCAAATTACGCACATATCAAGCAGCTTGACCAGTCCGTGTCTTTTTCACACTTCACAGTATACTTGGAGAGATTTTCTCTACCTGTATTGTATCTGTGAGAGATGCTCTGCTCAAATTTTTGATGTCTTCTGCACCTCCCATACTTCTTTTCCCCCTCTTTGACCGCACCCAAAAAGGGTGGTGAGGTTATGTCTGGAGGCTTGGGCTCTATCGCCATTTTTTCCAGATCTAAGGGAAGTTTCGGTTGAAGACAAAGTATAAACTTGGAAGGACTGGTTCCACAATGGAGAAAGGAGAAAAAGTGTTTCACAAAGGAAACATATGAACCTTATTTATAGCAGAGAGAAAAGTCATTTAAAAAATGTAGGTTTACCATATGACCTTTTGGTTTCTTAATATTTCGTGACAATTGGGATACGTTGCCTCGCAATGCGCATTTGAGATTTGACTGGAGCATCATGGGACGGAGCATTATCCATGTGTCAAATCCTGATTCATTGATGCAAGATACGCATTAATAGTGATGTGACCGCAGCGATCGCCTTTGGATATTTAAATCCCGCCTTTCAAAATTCCAAATTGACAAAGAGTCAATTTCTAAACTGACAAAGAGTCGGAAATCTTCTAAGTGTGAAAACCAAAACTTGGTTTTTCTTCAGCAAGTCAGTATGAAACTTAGTGAAAGTAAGTTTTAACTTCTTCGGATGCCTTGGGAAATGACTTTTCTGTTCTTGGTTCAGTGACGAGCTTCATACTGAGTTGCGTTGACACCACATGAAGGAGTATTCTTCAAGGATAAGTATGAAGATTTCATGCTGAGTGACACACCAAGTTTAGAAATTGAGAGCTGGAACTCAGTTTTAATCTACATCCGATATGTCTTTAAGTTCAAAAACTGAGAGCTCGAACTCAATTTTATTCAGCATCACTCTTTTTAATAAGGATTTCTTCGATCTCCAATAGACCAAGTTTTATGCAAAGCTCCTTGAATCTGGTCTCTGGGAGTGGTTTGGTGAAGATATTAGCCCATTGATCTTCAGCTCGGATGTACTCTATGGACACATCCTTCTTCTCGACATGATCTCTGATGAAGTGATGCCTTATGTAGATGTGTTTGGTTCTGGAATGATGAATTGGGTTCTTTGTGACGCACATTGCATTTCCATTATCATAATAGATTGACACACACCCTATTTAGACATCATAGTCAAGCAATTGTTTCTTGATCCAAAGCACTTGAGCACAAGTCAGTTTGTCCATCATGCTCATCTGAAAGTTGCTCTGCATCACTTGGGCAAATTTTTCACACATCTTCAAGTTTCTGCATCTGAATATAATATCATTGACGTAGATCTGCACTAGAAGGATGTATGACTCATCCTTAATTCCAAACAACGTTGTGTGGATTTTGCCTTTTCAGAAACCATTCATGAGGAGAAACTAAGACAACATCTCATACCAAGCTCTAGGTGTCTGCTTCAACCAATAGAGAGCCTTCCTCATTTTGTAAACTTGAGGGGTTGTTCTACATAAACTTCTTCTTTGAGCTCCCCATTTAGAAAGACACTCTTCACATCCATTTGGAAAATTGTGAAGTTGTTGTGCACAGCATAAGCAAGGAATAGATGAATTGCTTCAAGTCCGACCACCAGAGCAAAAGTTTCATCGAAGTCATTCATTCACATTGAGCATATCCTTTTGCTACCAGCCTTGCTTTATTTCTCACTATACTCCATGTCTCATCTCTCTTTTTCTTGAAGACCTATTTGGTGCCGATAACTGACTGATGATTTAGTCGATCCACCAAGTATCAAATTTTATTTCTTTTGAACTCAGAAAGCTCCTCTTGAATAGCGTTGATCCAGTCAGTTGATTTCAGAGCATCTCCAATATTTGTTGGCTGAGATTCCTGATATATAAAACAAGTTAGCAATGCGCTCCTTGTCTCGTGCGAACTAAATTGGTAACACTCTCCAGCATGGCTTCCTCGGAATGGTTGCTCAACCATTTTAGCTTCTAGAGCTGGGTAACTTCAACAGGTTGGACAAAATCTCCAGGATACTCAGTATCGTATGGTCCCGATACTGGAATTTAAACAAAGTCACTTTGACTGGACTCTCTTTCTTCAGTGATGACTTCCATATCCTGCGCTCTTTGGTCTTCTTGTCGCACAGTTGGTTGGACATCTTCAGGATGAGCACCTTCATCATCTAGAAAATCAATTTGAATCGACAACTCTGTTCCAGTTTATCCTTCAGACGGAGCACTATTTTGATCTCCTGATGTTCCCCCTAATTGATGTCTGAGTTGATCGTCAGTGAACCAAAGGCCTTATCTAGGTCAATTGCATCACCGACCTCCTCATTTGGATTACTTGTGTGATTATCCACAAATCTGGCCAGAGAAACTTGATTTGAATCTTCTTTATCAGCACCGAGTTTCTCACACCCATTTTTGTCTATAAAATCACCAAGTTCCAGATCTTTCAAAGTCCTGCGCACTAAAATAGACTCATAAAAAAAAAATAGAGCATGTTACTTCCAAAAGTCTGGTTGTCTTGTTGAGTACTCTGTATTCCTTGTATGAAGAATGTCCATATCCGAAGAACACACCTTCATCCGCCTTGGGACTGAAAGTATTCATTTTAGACTTTCCATTGTTATGGATGTAATATAAAGAACCAAAAGCACGAAGATGAGCTATAGAAGGCTTACGACTATTGAAGACTTCGTACGGGGTTTTGTGATGGTCACTGTTGATTGCTCTTCTATTCTTATTATAGCACAACGTCATCAAGGCTTCCCCCCAATAACCTTGTTTTAAGTCAACTTCAGCAATCATAGACATGACCGCTTCCTTGAGTGTTCTATTTCTTCGTTTGGCAAAACCATTCTGCTGCGGCGTCCTTGGAGCTGGCTTCTCATGAGAAATGCCAACATTGGCACATAAGTCCATCAGTGGACCGTTTTAAAACTCAGCCATGTTGTCAGATCTGATTCTTTTGACAGTGACTCCTTTGCTATTTTGCAGTTGAAGGATGAGCTCTGGAAGTTGAAGCTTCACTTCATCCTTGCTCTTCAATAGCCTTACCCAAGTATATCTCAAGTGGTCATCTACCCCAACGAGAGTGAATCTTTTTCTCCAATGGTAGGCGGCTTGAATGGTCCAAATAGATGCAAATGAAGTAGTTCGAGGATCCTATATGTGCTTGTTTTGATCGTTTAATTCTTTAAAGATGTTTTGGTTTGTTTGTCCACCTTGCATGCTCTACAGACACCTTCTTCCTTCTTGAAACTGACTTGTGGTAGGCCTTCCACAAGTTTGTGTTTGGCAAGATGTCTGATTGACTAGAAATTTTGATGGCTAAGTCTTTTATGTCATAGCCAGTTGACTCCTTCTTGGGATGAGCTTGTTGCGACAAGGCACATGTCAGGCTTTCTGCTCTTCCAATCCACATAGTAGAGAGTTCCTTTCTTCACACCTTTCAACACAGTCTCCTTGGAGTCTTTATCATTGATCCAACATTCTTCTTTTGAAAAATTCACCTCATTTTCAGATTGGATAAGTTGACTGATACTCAGCAGATTGTAGTTGAGGTTGGTGACTAAGGATACATTGTTGATGGTGATTCCATTGCATTCTAAACATCATTTTCCAATTACTCTCCCTTTTAAGTCATCTTCAAAACTGATAAGTGGTCATCTCGACATTCTCAGTTTTGAAAGGAGATTGATTTCACCAGTCATATGAGTTGAAATTCCACTGTCCGAAATCTATGCTCTTTTCTTCTTTTTGAGTTGACCTTGGTGACGTTGTACCTGTAAAATAGATAAGGTTAGATAAAAGGTACCCGTATTTATGCAGGTCCTGGGGGGTTAGTGATCGATGCAAAATCTGCACACAGATTATAGTAAAGGGAAAATAAATTTATAAAACGTAGAAGTTGTCGAACCCACAGGGATAGTGCAACGAGAGAAAATCATGTACTAAATGTAGTTTTCAAAACATTTGTTTGGGCAAATCAATTTTAAGGGTTTTGATTTTTTCAAGACAAACAATTAAAGGGATGAAATTCAAATATTAAAAAGCACATATTCTAGGGAAATCTACCAATCCGATCAACATGCAAGAAACAAGTAGTCACTGTTGGGATTATATACTGAAAGCATATATGATTAAGTGTTTTGTACACTGGTCTTCATATATGTTGCTGCAACAATGTTCGCTGTCTGATGAAACAAACATACAACGAACCATAATGTCCTATTATCTTGCCTATAGGGATGACCATATGGTGTGTGGGAGATCACAAGGATCATATGAGTCGTATGTATCACAGCTGAGACGGTCCCTGGATAGGCTATCGGTCTAAGCTGCGGCACATCGGTTCATAAGTGGGCTTATCCTAGCTACTTGATGTGTTGGTACATAGTTATGTATTCATGGGATCAACAGTGGGATGTGCCATTCACATTGACATACGAATGAGCCAGATCCCTAACATACTTCCTATGATCTTAAACTTAACTAAAGGATAAGGGGCACACACAGATTGACCACACTTTGATTTACCAAGGTGGCGAGTCTTACATGTACTCTTATACCCGTATTTTGGGTGTTGGCAATTTGTGTGTGGCCCGCTTAGGCTGGACGTTTAGGTAAGCATATCCGTTTTAGGATGGTGACATTCCCTGGGGAGCTCACAAGGTTCATTATGCTAAACCCTGCAGGTTGAATTATTTAATTCAGGCATAAGTGAAAAAGGAGTGAGTGGTATTACTAAGGAAATAAGAGATTAATTAATTGTGGTTGATTGTCATAAGTCAAATTAATTAATGAATGTCAAATTATAAATATGTGGATCATGTTAGTTTGGTGCAACCCGTTCCTAATAACGTGGTAATAAAGGGTCGAGTCATCATTGTTACCATGGTGAAGGTTAAAACAATATTTTATTAATTAATTATGTTATGGGTTGAACAAGGAATGATTAATTAATAAAGAGGGCCCACTTTTTTATTTGCATCTGGTCCCTTGTCTGGCCTATGAACTGCTCAAGCCCATTAGGGTTAGGGTTTCTTAAAACCCTAACACTATTTATAGGCCTTCTATCTATCAGATCACAATGAGCTTAAGTTTATTGAAAGAAAATTGAGAGAGGAGGCGAGGCTGATCCATAGGGAGAAACTGATCGATTACTCTAGATCTCGGATCCAACTTGGTAGATAATCCTCTCCAGATTTCCAAAGAGCAAGGGAACAGATCAGAAGATCAGATCTATAGGAACAACCATCCATCGCCGGTGTTCTATCTCAGATCCAGTTTATTTCTTTGTTTTATTCTCCGATCAAGACCTGTAGATGAAACGGTGAAGATCAGGTATTTTTAAATTCCATCCTCTGCAATTAATTTTGTAGGAGCATGCATAGGATCGCATGGTTTGTTTAATTGAAATTTATTCCTGGTACCCTAAGAATGATCCTTGGCAAGAATTTAATTAATGGCAACTCATGTTGTCCATCGTAGACTCAAACCCTACAACTGGTATCAGAGCTAAGTTGATGTTCTTAGGCTGGATATATTGAGATTAAATAAATATGTATGTTCATGGATGGATTTAAATTGTCGTGGATGTTTTGTTCTTGTGGCCTTCTCATTTTTGGATCTATTTTTCACCACGTGAAAATATGTGGTTAGATTTAATAGGGAAAATCATGTAATAGATTTAGATCTATTTTTGTATTTTCTATTTTTTTTTAAATCTGTAAAATTGAGATCCGGAGGAAGAACGAGAAACGAAGAACGAAGAACAAAGAAGGAGACATGATTAGGGTTCAGCCTTTCAGGCGGCGGCGACCACAGTGGCAGGCGGCAACACGGTGTTGGGTGTCGGCAGCAGGGGTTCTTCCCTGCGGCTGGGCTGCACCCAATTTTCTTGGCTACTGCGCGTGTTTCCAATGACCTCCCAGTTTCCGGTGAACCAGCAGTAGGTGCGTAAAGGTCTGACAATGAAGGCAGCAGGTTGGCAGCGGTGAGGGGCAGTGTTGGGTTGACGGCGCCGAGCAGTTTTTCTCCTGCTTCATGCGCGCGTACACAGCCCTGCACGCATCTCCTCCGGCCAGCTCCAAGCTTTGTTGCTACTAGCGACTTCTGTGTGCGAAAGGCACAACCTTGACGAGGAAGGGCGTGGTGTCGCGCAGACAGGCCGCGCGCGGCGGTGGTCTTTCACAGCAGTGCGGCATGCGGCCGCTGTTTCGTCGCATCTCCACGGCCAGAGGAGGCGGCGGAAAGCAGTGTGGGTGGCACACGACGTGGTAGGGTTGATTCGTGATTTTCCAAAGCTGCCGGCGGTGCGTGACGGCGCGGCGAGCTGAAACCTAGGGCTGGCGGCTGGTTTTGAAACTAGGGTTTCCAAAACCCTAGTGTTTCCATCCCGGGCTGAATATCAGGCTTCTCAGCCCGGAGGCGGCCCGCAAGTCTGAAATTAGGGTTTGGCTGCTGTTTGGGCCAGAAACCCTAATTTGAAGCCCAACTGCCGATTTCCCAATCCGAATAAGATTTCAAGTCCAACGAAGGCCCAGTTTGAAGATCTGTATTGGAATTAAATCTTGTAATAGTTAGATTTAATTTATTTCCATGTAATCGCATCTAAGGGGCCACGAGAATTTTTTATTTATTTATTTATTCTCGTATTGATGTGATTTATTATGTGCGCACTAGTAAATAATAGGAAGCATGATTATTTGCTTTAATTATATACTGTTATAAGCATGTTGCAATTTAATTTTTGAGCGTGTCTTATGTGATTTATTTTATATCTTAAATTATGCCTATGAATTCCGGGATCATATTAATTTATGATGGAATTTTGGATATGACATAATTTATGGCAACATAAAATAATGTGTGTGCATGAAACCTTTGGAATTAAAAATACTAAGCTGGATTTTGGTTATTTTCTAACCAAGATCATTAGACCGTCACAAATACGACTTCTCATTAGAAGTAAAGCATTTCAAAGCGTAAATGACTACTCGGGTAGCTTGCGTTAGAAAAAATTTACTAGTTCTAATGCGATGAGGTTTCCAAATAAAACACTTATTTTAAGATGAGAAGTGGGAGCCTCTAAGAAAACGTCTACTCGGGTAGCTTGCATTGAGATAACTTTCATAACTCTCTAAGATTAATTTAAATGGGATAACGAAGAATGTAAAGGGCATGCATTATGGGTCCAGTACATATGCTAAATAGTCCTTTTACATCCAGAGTTAGGATTGTGGTTTAATTTTGGCTTAGATGTTGCCTGGAGTATAACTCAGTTGTGATGTCCCTGCTCCGGATAGGTAAACATGGACTTAAGATCTCCAATATTAATTTCTTTTGCTTAAGATACCTGGCATGTTAAGAAATTAAAGGACCTATTTTGGTCTGGTTGAGCGTGTGAATTAGCTTGGGCAATTGGAGGAAGCAAATTTCATTGTTTTATCTAAAGGTTCTATGCATATTTGTTTCAATTGTTCGTAGTATGTGCTTACTTTTATTCGCTTATTTGTTTTCAGATATGTCTTGAATAATGTCATTAATATCCTCGCTCAAAATCCTCTTAATGGTCCGAATTTCCTTGAATGGAAACGTAATTTGGATTATATCCTTGTTGCGGAAGAACACAAGTTTGTCCTTACTGATCCTTGTCCGCCAGTCCCAGCTGTCGACGCTACTGCCGAGCGGCAGCAGTCTTACAATAAGTGGATCAAGTCTAATAATGTAGTGAAATGCTACATGATGACCACTATGAGTAAAGTACTGCAGCTGCAGCATCAACATTATTATAAGGCCTGTGAGATTATGGATAATCTAACAGCGACTTATGGGAGACGGACAGAACTGTCAGATTCAATCTCATGAAGGAGATTGTGAGTAAGAAAATGTCTGAAGGCAGTTCAGTGAGAGAGCACGTGGTTGTCATGACTCACCTCAAGGATGAACTAACGTTGCATGGTGGTTGTATTGACGTGGAAGCCCAAGTTGATATCATACTAAACTCTCTTCCCAAGTCCTTTGAAAACTTCAGGTTAAATACTGTGATGAACAAGAAGGACTATACTCTTAATGAGTTACTCAGTGACTTGATGGCATCACATTCCCTGATGTAACCCGAAAAAGCAGTTTTGGTTTATTTTGGTAGCCGGTCTGCTGCTCCTAAACGGGCAAAACCTAAAAGAACGGCTAGGAATAAGAACAAGAAAACTTCTGGTGGGAACAATGGAGTTTATGCTCCAAAGAAAAAGGCTGGGAAAGTTAAAGGAAAGGACAAGTGTTACCGCTGTGTCAAGCTAGGACACTAGAAAGCAAATTGTCCAGGTGTTAACACTAATGGAGGAGGTACGTCATCATTTACATGTTTAGTATCAGTTTTCAACACCTTGCGAGTAGTGGTTACTGTGAATACTAATCATGTTTGTGTTGCGCTATGCAGAGAATCAAGTTGATGATAATGCTTGAGGATGACAGGACTACCAACTCCAAGGAAGTTTCTAGAGATCGTTCTCAAGCCGTTGGAGTTATTTGTTTTAAGTTTATGTTAAAACTCTGTTTTGATTCAAGTTTCTGAAGAGATAATGTTTTGGTTTTGATAAACATAATTTTCATCTATTGGATTATCAGTTATTCGATAGAGTTTTTCTATCACAATGAATAACAATGTTTTCTATTATGGATGATTGTCTCTTCATTACTTGATTACATAAACTATCAGTGTTCTAAGGTATAATTTAAAGAATCTCTATAGAGATAGGTTACATCAGTCTAAGTAGTTTTAAGTAATTCATGGAATTATGGATCCAATCCATGTATTCCTAAGAATGGTACTTATGACAACTACTTAGAGGTATAAGATGGTAACTAGGCCTTTTAATAGGCGATTGTATCTCTATAGGTTATTTCTTCTTTGCTCTGGTTTGCTGGTTTGAGTCTACTTCCGCAGTTGCCTTAACAGGCATTGATACTATAATTATTTATGATTTGGATGTGTTTATCTAGTTCACTACAAGTCTTAGTCTCTCGCTTTAATCAAGAGTGTTCAAGACTAAGGTAGAGAATAAGTTAAACAAGACCGTAAAAACATTATGGATAATTCATTATGGTATATCGTAAGTGATGGAGTTTTACAGTATCTGGCAGAGCAAAGGGATTGCATCCCAATTAACTACACCTATTATCCATTGATTGGGATAGTGTAGGTAAAACGAAGTAAGATTCTTTAAAAGTTTATAAGCTATGCTAGCTTTGCCAATTTTTTGTTTTTGGGAAGAGCGCCAAAAGCAGTTGTGTGTTTGCTTAATCTAGTGCCTTCTAAATCAGTTCCAAATACCCTAGCAGACCTTGACTCTGTCAAAAGGGCAATGATGGGTAATTCGGCTGTTAAGCTGATATAGGAAACTGATTGGTTGGAAGAAAGGTTTAAGCTAGTAATGCTTTGTGGGCTATTCCATGTAAACGAAAAAGATGATTGCTTTGTGTATCCTAGATACAAGCAAGTTGTATAGGATAAAACCATGAATCCAAATGTGAAATTGTTCTCTAACGTTTTAGAAAAGAAAGAATTCAAATCCATCAGGAAATACCCTGTGGCACATTGAGCATACCTTGGAAGGTATGGTAACAATTGCACGGTCACCTGTGTAAGCTGGTAAACCACAAATTAATGCACAATTAACTGACAACGTAAAAGGAGCATCGTTGCAGTGGGAGGTTGCCTTAACAGGCTTAATGGTACTGGTTCGTGGAAACAGTCGCTGGACTTGTTCCCAGCTTAACGAACAACATTGTACTCATCCCTTAAAGCACAACGAAGCTTTTAAGACAAATGATGCAATTTAATGACGTCAAGTCATGAATTCATAAATGAATTAGTAAACGTTATGGTTGTGTATCGGGATCAATGATTGCCAAATAACTTTCCAGCTATAGGAAACTAATTGATATACAAGAGGAATGCTCGAATGGTAACCTAGTATATTTGATTGTCTAGGTTAGTGAATAAGGTATGTTTCACAACAAGACTTTCTCACTGGTTGCAACTATTAAACCCATTCGACTTCTTTTAACCATAACAGTACATATGAGTCTAAATATCTGGAAGATAGATGACGTCATCCGTATTTTATAAACGGGTACCTTGATAAAAGGTGACGACATCTGCATGCAACTACCAGATAAGTTATGTGCAGCAAAGTGAAAAGCATCATGTCTGGAAGCCAAGGTAGTTCAAGTATGAACTTAAAGGAGCTTCAAGGTCATGTGACAAACATTTTGATATTGTCTATCGAGAATGAGAGTTTCATGTACCAGGTATGTGTCAGCAGAAGCGTGGTTTTTCCTTGCACATTATGCAGAAAGTATTTTCACATTCGGCAATGGTGTGGAGATATTGTCTGGCATAAAGGATGGTTATCCGAACAGTTTCAGAAGTAGGACTTATGAGATCTTGGAACATCTTTTGAATTAAAGTCTTGTGTTGTCATAAGAAAAGGATGTTCAGGTATCTCAAGTTGCTTAAATTGATTCTGTAGTGAGTCGTTCATAGCAAGAAAGTTTGTTATCTTTCTATATTGTAAAGGAACGAAGTTAGATGTTTGTACTACTATAAGCATGTTAAACAGATATCAGTTCAACTTTAGATAGGCACATTGGTTAATGAATGAGCCTTGTGAGTTGAATGGCATCGGATATCCAGGAGGATCATAAGGAAAGGAAATCAACCTCTAACTATGTGTTGGCCTTGGAGGAGGAGTTATAGGAGTCCAACACAGAAGTGTGTTACAGATTCCAGTATGAGGGCTGAGTTTTTGAAAGCTTCATTAGCTTTGCAAAAAGCAGTATAACTCCGGTGTTATCCTCTAGAGGTGTGTGTTCTGAGTTGGCCTAAATCACATGCAATTGTGATCATGTTGGTGCAATGACAAACTCAAGGGAACCCAAGACTCACAAGGTGGTGAAACACATAGGATGTGTGGTATCACATCCTACGAGAAATCATGACAAGAGGTAACGTGAATGCAGTGGGAGTGATCGATAGTATAGACATACTTAATACTTTGATAAAGCAATGGTATTATGCTTTAATTATAAGTGGTAGATTGTTGGGATTATATACTGAAAGCATATATGATTAAGTGTTTTATACACTAGTCTTCATATATGTTGCTGCAACAATGCTCGCTGTCTGATGAAACAAACATACAACGAACAATAATATCCTATTATCTCACCGATAGGGATAACCATATGGTGTGTAGGAGATCACAGAGGATCATATGAGTCATTTGACCTAGCGAGATATAAACTGTATCACAGCTGAAACAGTCCCTGGATAGGCTGTCAGTCTAAGCTGCGGCACATCCGTTCAAAAGTGGGCTTATCCTAGCTACTTGATGTGTCGGTACATAGTTATGAATTGATGGGATCAACAGTGGGATGTGCCATTCACATTGACATACGAATGAGCCAGATCCCTAACATACTTCCTATCATCTTAAACCTAACTAAAGGATAAGGGGCACACACAGATTGACCACACTTTGATTTACCAAGGTGGCGAGTCTTACATGTACTCTTATACCCGTATTTTGGGTGTTGGCAATTTGTGTGTGGCCTGCTTATGTTGGACGTTTAGGTAAGCATATCCGTTTCAGGATGGTGACATTCCCTGGGGAGATCACAAGGTTCATTATGCTAAACCCTGCAGGTTGAATTATTTAATTCAGGCATAAGTGAAAAAGGAGTGAGTGGTATTACTCAGGAAATAAGAAATTAATTAATTGTGGCTGATTGTCATAAGTCAAATTAATTAATGAATGTCTAAAACCTTAAATATGTAGATCATGTTAGTTTGGTGCAACCCATTCCTAATAACGTGGTAATAAAGGGTCGAGTCAGCATTGTTACCGTGGTGAAGGTTAAAACAATATTTTATTAATTAATTATATTCTGGGTTGAACAAGGAAGGATTAATTAATAAGGAGGGCCCACTTAATTATTTGCATCTGGTCCCTGGTCTGGCCCATGAACTTCTCAAGCTCATAAGGGTTAGGGTTTCTCAAAACCCTAACACTATATATAGGCCTTCTCTCTGTCAGATCACAATGAGATTAAGTATATTGAACGAAAATTGAGAGAGGAGGCGCGGCTGATCCATAGGGAGAAACTGATCGATTTCTCCAGATCTCGGATCCGACTTGGTAGATAATCCTCACCAGATTTCCAAGGAGCAAGGGAACAGATCAGAAGATGAAATCTGTAGAAACAACCATCCGTCACTGGCATTCTATCTCAGATCCATTTTAGTTCATCGTTTTATTCTTCGATCTAGATCTGTAGATCAAACGGTGAAGATTAGGTATTTCTAAATTCCATCATCTACAATCAATTTTGTAGGAGCATGCATAGATCGCATGGTTTGTTTAATTGAAATTTATTCCTTGTACCCTAAGAACGATTGTTGGCAAGAATTTAATTAATGGCAACTCATGTTGTCCATCGTAGACTTAAACCCTACAATCAAACCCAGAAAAGATAATTTTGGTAGAAAATTTGTTAGTGTGGAATCAATCCTTGGTCGGGCAATTATATCCTAAATTATTAACTAGTGGTTATCTACTCTCGGTCTCAAACACACAAAGTTAATTAATTTCATAAAAATCCAGATTAATCCTACAATTGAATTCTTCTTGGTCGGACAGATAATTAAAAATATTAAATCTTAACATCCTATTACTAACTTTCACCTCTCGGTCCTTCGATTATTAACTGAAACCTACCTCAGTCTTCGTCTCTCGATCCTTTGATGAGAATAGATTTAAAATAAACCATAGGATTTAAACTAGTTTTGAGTGTTTAACCAATTGAATCTAAACATGCATCACAGAAGGAGAAACCCTAGAAGCTATTTAGGGTTCTAGCCTAACATATTAAAGAAAACCATTGCAAGGAAAATTAAAGATTGCATTAAAAAGTAAAGGTTCAAGCAATAAACTAAAGAGGAATTCTGCAAAACTTAGAGTGAAAACATACAAAATAATGATTGAATAATATGTAAAGATTCAACTAAAACTCAACAAAACCCCCAATTTTGAGCTATTCAAGAGTTTATATAGTGGTAGGGTTGAGGCCTTGGATGGTATGTTGGCTCCAAAAGTTGTCCCTCTCCCAAATTGGTATCTTTCCTTCTTCAAACAATCAGCACATGCAGATTTAGTCTTCAGAACTTCGTATCTCGGCTGGGATAGACACCACCATGGCCGAGATATGCCCTTTGCCTCGATCACTTCACGGCCCGATTTCTTCTTATCTCAAGCGTCTGTCTCAGCCGGGATCGCCTCTGCCACGGCTGGGACATGGCCATTGCACCTTGGTCGAGTTGATCTCCAATCAGTCGAAACAGAGAGCTGCTTCTTGTTGAATTTCTTCATCTCCTTAGCCAATTCTTCACTTTTTCTCCATTTTTCCTGCATAATCATCACCACAAGCATAATACCGTCCACTATACACTCATGCACAATTTATTGGATAAAATAAACAAAAACACATAAAAGAAAAGTGAAAATAATGTGATAAGAGAGTAGAAAAATGAGCTTATCAATCCCCCCAAACATAAACACCTTATTGTCCTCAATCAACAAAAGATGTTCAAACATAAGAGAAAAACAAGGCCTCACAAGATTCATCACATTCAAACTCGTGAATCTACGAAACCTCAGCATTTTGAAAGAATCGGAGAATCAGTAAACTATGGAAGACTCACAAGGTGAAGTGTTTCACTCATTCACTCAAGTGTTTAGGATAAAATGAGTTCACACAAAAGTCATGCAATTCAAGTTCTACCATAGGCTTGCAAATATTTTAAATCTCCACTGCATTCATGTGCACACAAGTCTAAGATCAGAAAGGACTTTATTGAAGGTTGTAATGTAGGCTTTTAGTGAAAGGTAGGAAAATATTTTACCAAGTGACTCAAAATCAATTTCAGTGTGTCCACCTCATCAATCTTAATCCACTATCTATCAATATCTACCCAACTCCTTAGATTTTCAACACCAACCAAGACTCTTTTATTCTCTCTCTTTTTTTACTCATCCTTTTATGATCTAAACGATTTTGATTATACATTTGAGCTTATAAGGACAAACACAAACACATATATTTTTTTTCATTTTCTATATTTTTTCTAGAGCCCAACCTTCTCTTTTGTTTTCACCCTTTCTACTAATATCTTATCCTTCCTCAAACAACTCCCAACCCACTCTTATAGACAAGAGTTGATTCCCCTATCCTTGTCCAACTCATAGACAAATAAAGAAAATTCACTGGCTAAAAAGCGCTGACTAGGGATAATATTTAATTAGGACAGTGTATGGGATAAATAGGTTAAACAAAGATGGCCTAAAATCATTTCCTAAACCTGTGTACACTTAGCATTCTTGAAAAAGAAACAAAGCAAGTTCTAGAGATACTTAGTTATGTAGACACACTCTCAATCAAATTCAAGCTCAAAAACTCACACTTGAGACAATTTTTCATCCATAGTATCAAATCATCATCCACCTCATGCCAAAACAAGTATCAAAACAAGTAGTCTTGTGGTTTTCACATTCATAGGCATTCTCAACCACTATCACCATCAATGCAAACTAAAGTCAATCAATTCAAATCTTGCATTAAAGTCCTAGGGTTCAATCATGCTCAAGTTTCTACTTCTCACTTTATTTAAAAACTTCCAATGCAAAAATTAAAATAAAGCAGATAAAAAGATAGAATTTAGTTTCAACACCCTAAACCTTCATCCCCCCAAACTTATTCGAAAATTAAAGAGAATAAGTTCGGAGATCAGTTCCAAAGATTGAAAGTGTACCTTAATTGTTGGTCTCAGACACAAACTTTTTATCCTTCCTCTTCGGACCTCTTGATCGGCGTGGATTTGTGTCTGCTGGCACTCCATCTCGACCGTGACAAGACTCATCTCGGTCGAGATGGAGCCTTCTTGTCGACCTCCTTCTTGGTCGAAGTATCCCACGTTCCGATCTTCTGTCTCGACCGTGACAGACTTTGCCCCGGTCGAAATAGTCTTCAATTTTTTTCAAAAGAAAATAAAACAAGTAAAAATAGCAAAATTGAAATAAATTGAAATTAATTAAATAAAATGAAAACACAATGGGTTTACCTCCCATTAAATGCCTTATTTACCATCGTGCCTCGACTTAGTATCAGCTCACCAAGGTGGTCGAGTCCAGACTCGTCGACCCCTTGAATCTATCGTGAAAACCCGGCGGTTCTAAATGATGGTGGTGTACTCGGAGTGAAGCAGCTTAATTGCGGATTTCACTGCTTCATTTCCTCGTTCTCCCCGGATGGCTTCTTCTTCTTCCTCCGGTGTCTTATCTCCTTCTTCTTCCTCTTCAGTAGCCATGATCTGGTTGCACTCCCGGTTCCTCTTGTTCTTTTCTATACAAAAGGTAATGGAGTATTCATTCCCTCGCAATGTGATCTCTTCCTTTTTGCAGTCAATCAAGATTCCAGCTGTGTCGAGGAACTCTCTCCCCAAGATCATGGGTGTGTTAGCATCTTCCTTCATCTCATGAATGACAAAATCTGTAGGAAAGATCAAGTGACCAAGACGGATAAGAACATTTTCAACAATACCTTTAGGCTTGGACACAGATCGGTCCGCCATCTGAAGGGTGATTGTAGTGGCTCGCATCTGCCCAATCTCGAGCTTCTTGTAGATGGACCAGGGCATCAGGTTGATGCTTGCCCTAGTGTCACATAATACGTTCTGAAACTCCTTGCCTCCAATCTCGATAGGTATCGAGAAACAGCCTGGATCCAATCTCTTGATGGGGATCTGCTTCTACAACAGTAAACTGCACTCCTCATGAATCCTCATAGTTTCATTCTCCATGAACTGTTTCTTTTCACTCATCAATCTTCTGAGGAACTTCATGTATCCTGGTATCTCCCTGAGAGCTTCAACAAGAGGTATATTAATGTTCACTTTTTTTAAATTCTCAACAAAATGAGTGAATTTAGAATCTTCCCTTTTCTTTTGGAATCTCTACGGGAAGGGCATAGGGGGTACTGGATCAACTCTTCTTTCCTCTTTCTCCCTTTCTTTGTCTTCCAGTCTGGACTTCTGTTTTGACCAGGATGGCTGAATCTCGGCTGTCCTGCTTTCTTCTACCTCGATCGGGATGGATCCTGACTCGGTCGTCCTTCTTTCCTCTGCCTCGACTGGGATGGGGGTCATCTTGGCCGAAAAAGAGGAGTTCTACTCAGGGTTTTCTTCCTCTGCTCCTCCAAAATCTTCTTCCGAGTTGCTCGGGCCTTCATACCTCCTTCCAGATCACAACGAAATTGCATTTACTGACTTTGCCTTTGCTGGATTTGTCTCTTTTGTGTTCGGAAGTTGCCCCGGCTTGTGTTGAGTACCCAAGGTAGTGGCTATCTGACTCAGTTGGGTGTCCATCATCTGCAAATGCTTTGTCATCAATTGCATGTGATTGGCCATCCCTTTGACTTCGTTCTCCACTTTGCCAAATCTATTGTCCGAGCTCTTGATGAACTTTTCCAATGTTTCTTCCAGCACGGACTTGTTTCTCTCCACGATCTCTCATCCTGAACCAACATCAAAACCAGGCAGAGGGTGTTCTGCAGTAGAGGGGTTAGAATTAGAAAAACCAGGGTGAGATCGCCCATGGTTGTAATGGTACCCCTCATTATCTCGGTAGTTATTTTGATAACCACCACCAATGTAGTTCACCTCCATTCTACAATTTCAGACGAACTGCTCGCACCTCGGTTGATGTACTCGGCCTCCACCGGAACAATGGCCATGCTAGGCTCAGTAGTAGCAACTGCAGATTTTGTTGTGCCCAACTTTTCAATCTCTTCCCGGAGCTTTTTCACCTTAGCAACCACGTCAAACTTCGGCTTTGTCTCCACTGCTTTGATCGGCATTTGTCTTTCAGTCGGCCACTGGTGGCTATTCAGGGCCATGTCTGCCAATAATCTCATGCTCTCTGCTCCACTCTTTTTCATTAGTATCCCGCCAGCAGATGCATCCACCATCTTCTTCATATGAGGATTCAGACCTTCATAGAAGTGGCAAACCTACATCTCGAGATCAATTCCATGTAAAGGGCAGAGTCGCAGGAATTCTTTGTATCTCTTCCAGGCATCATGCAGTGACTCATCATGAAGCTGTTTGAATATAGTGATGGCAGCTTTCCTCTTTAGCAACAGGCTCGGCGGAAAGTAGTTGGCGAGGAATTCAGCTCGAAGTTCCGCCCATGTCCCAATCTGACTCTTGTCCAAACCAGCCCACCATGATCGTGCTTCATCTCGGAGTGAGAACGAGAACAACCTTATCTAGATTGCATCTTGGGAGACTCCATTTTGCTTCACAGTGTCGCACACCGCGATGAATTGGTTGAGGTGGGCATATGGATCCTCTACGGCTCTTTCCCCAAACTGGTTTTGCTGCACCATTTGTATCAGTCCTGTACGCAGCTCAAAATTGTTGGGGAAGATATCGGTCCAAGATGGACCTCTATGACACCATGACCTGCCTTCCATCTAGTTAGCCAATCTGGCAGCTTGTTCTGCTTGCGTTGCTTGAGCTTCTTAAAGTTGTGCTCTCAGTTGCTGCACTTCATTGACAAACTGCCTCTACTCCTCGGGAGTCATATTCTGAAGCGGGGCTTCTGGGTTTGCTTCCATCTCAAAGTTTAATATTTTTCCTCTCTTTCTATTGTTTCTACAGGCTGCCTCAATTTTTGGTATGAATGGCTCATGGATCTTTCCTTTGTTCCGTGTGTTCATGCACCCACACAAAGAACGAGACAATAATCAGAGTATCTCGGCCGTGGTGAAATGTATCTCGACCGAGATGGAATGCTCGGTCTCGACCGTGGCAAGGTGTGCCTCGGCTGAAACAGACAGGAACCAAAAAAAACATACGCACATGAAATAAACACAACAAGAATCCAAAAAGACAGAAAAATAACACAAAATTGAAAAATACTAAAAATGAGATAAATAATACCCAATCGAGAAGTTCTTAAACAATTCATTAATGACTCGCCGTCTGACTATCCCCGGCAACGACTCAAATTTGATTGATGCAAAATCTGCACACTGATTATAGCAAAGGGCAAATAAATTTATAAAACCCAGAGGTTGTCGAACCCACAGGGATAGTGCAACGAGGGAAAATCATGTACTAAATGTAGTTTTCAAAATATTTGTTTGGACAAATCAATTTTAAAGGTTTTTGTTTTTTCTTAAGATAAATAATTAAAGGGATGAAATTCAAATATTAAAAATCACAGATTCTAGGGAAATCTTCCAATCCGATCAACATGCAAGAAACACGTAGTCAAAACCAAAAAAGATAATTTTGGTGGAAAATCTATTAGTGTGGAATCAATTGCTTGGTCGGGCAATTATATCCTAAATTATTAACTAGTGGTTATCTCCTCTACGTCTCAAACACACAAAGTTAATCAATTTCATAAAAATCCAGATTAATCCTACAATTGAAATCTTCTTGGTCGAATAGATAATCAAAAGTATTAAATTCTATCTTCCTATTACTAACCTTCACCTCTCGGTACTTCGATTAATAACTGAAACCTACCGCAGTCTTCGTCTCTCGATCCTTTAACGAGAATAGATTTAAAATAAAACATAGGATTTAAACCAATTTTTAAGATTTGAACAATTGAATCTAAAAATGCATCACAGATGGAGAAACCCTAGAACCTGTTTAGGGTTCTAGCCTAACAAATTAAAGAAAAATATTGCAAGGAAAATTAAAGATTGCATTAAAAAGTAAAGGTTCAAGCAATAAACTAAAGAGGAATTCTGCAAAACTTAGAGTGAAAACATACAAAATAAAGATTGAATAATATGTAAAGATTCAACTAAAACTCAACAAAACCCCCAATTCTGAGTTATTCAAGAGTTTATATAGTGGTAGGGTTGAGGCCTTGGATGGTATGTTGGCTCCAAAATTCGTCCCTCTCCCAAATTGGTATCATTCCTGTTGGGATTGTATACAGAAAGCATAAATGATTAAGTGTTTTGTATACTGGCCTTCATTTTTGTGTTGCATCAACAAATCTCGCTATCTGATAAATGTGAACATACGA